>OZ018324.1:184457619-184880119 GCA_963969495.1 Ceratothoa steindachneri | reverse complement strand
CACTGTGCAGAAGACAGCTTCCGATGTTCAGGGAAAAAGGCTAATCTAACATTTCCAAATTTATCCATCAATTTGCACACGCAAGACAAGACAGAACAAGGAGGGGAGGTGGGGTCTATATCCCACGTCCAGCCGCTCCCACTTATCACATCTCGGGTTATCACTTTTCAAGTCTCCACCTCAGGTGCGTTAAATGGTGGTGTTCGCTCTTTGCAGCGAAGCACACCGCCCATTAGTTACCTACTGGACCTGTCGATCCCAACAACCACAACTCCTAAATGAGAAGCCAGAGAGGCAGGGTGAATTTCCCTACTAGGTAGTACTAAACGTCGACAGGACATCTGAACATCTGGTGCAGCAGACCCAGAGACGGAACCTAGAGTCTTTTAGTTGGCCTGGCAGCAAACCAGGAAGTAAAGCCCATCCGCCACAACAAGTAGGGCCTTATGCACCCGATAACGGCTGGAGGAAAGGGGTTATTGGGGCAAAAGCGATCTTCCCATTAATCACACCCCAACGCCCAGTCCCCCCTCAAGTCCTGGTCTTTTGCGACTTGCAGTTTTCTCCGTTTCTTGCATCTGATAGATAGTGGAATATTCTCCCCACTGACGTCATCAACTCCTCTAATTTGTGTTTTTTTTTAAAAGTGGCCGAATGTTTTTCTTCTCACTTTTCTTTTCTCTATTCGCTTCACTTTCAAAGTTAGGCCGCCACTGGGCCTTCTCAGCCGTATTGCCTTTGATTTTATTATTATTATTATAACAATGATAATAATAATAACCGGCACATCAGTTCCTGCGAAATTCATAATGGCAGTTATAAAAATGGGGCCTTCCCCCATACATCCCCCTTAGGGATCGGGACAGGAAACAAGACTCTCTTGGGAGCAACACTCCATTCTATTTTTATTTTGTGAGGGGGGGGGGGGCTGTGGCAGCAAGATGGGAGCGACCTCAACCTAAGAGGCGGGGGGGCACCCTTAAATGAAGAAATGGTGGAGGGGAAGAATCTTTAGTGGGAGAAACGGGTGCCAAATGATAAAATCCCGCCCGGGGTCCGAATCGAGAGTGGGCACTATAGGGACTAGCTTACCTCCCAGTGGCAAACCAGTAAGGCGCACCACCGGGACTTGGTCGTAAAATGTAAGCCGTAGGAAAAGAAAGATGGGGGCAATAGGTCAGAGAGCAAGCATGTTAAAAACCACCGCGGCCAATCGGAGCCGACTGTCCTGGTCAGCGACTAGCCTGCTTTAAAAACTATATATAATATCTTGTGGCACCCATCAGCAAGGGCAGAAGAACCGAAATGACAAAAGCCATATTTATTTGAAGCCGTCATTCAGAAACGAAGTCAAAAGGAGGACGAGCCTCGACAATTATCCACTGACCAAGAGGGAGAGAGTAAGAGGTGAGAAGTGGTTTCTAAAGTGGCAAAAAAAATAAGTGTCTAGGAATCACAAGTAGTCTCAATCTAGCCTGTAACTGAGTCCAACCGTCGACAGACTTATCTCCCTATTATTCTTACATTCACCTTTCTCTTTTTTAATCGTATACAATGGTACTACCACATCATTCTTCTAGTATCAAGACACATTTCCAGTTTCAAATGCCTTACAACACAATCCCTATCACTTTTTAGATTCTAGGCGACTACATCCTCAGTCTAACTGCCTTCGCATTTTTCAGACTTGCCTTAATCTTACAATGGACATAGCGCTACTCTTAGACACAGACTACATCAACTCTTCTTGTTTCCTATATGGTAAAAAGCAAGCGGCCGTCCATTACTCACCGCACTCCTCAACGGAACGAAAGCTCAGATCGCATACGGACCCGATGCCGTGGATGAGGAAGAGTAGGTGATCAACCGACCCGGAGGCTCCCTCCTTGATAGTGAAGTCATCAGAGCCTCTCTTCACTGTCTGGGGATACTGAGAGTCCTTCGATGAGGATAAACCAGATCAAAATGCGGACTAAGGCATGCGTCCGAGGGAAAGATGGCCCGAGTGACTAGTTGGATATTTGTCGTGATGTGAGCTATAGTGTGTGATGTCACCGGGTGGGGGTCAACTGACTAGGGTACTTTCACTCAATGGTGAGAGAATGGATTGCATTTTAAAGTTGGCACAATGCAGTAAAAAGTGCCCATTTTATACCCAGACCCGGAAGGCTGGGGAAGTTGCAAACAGAAATTCCAGTTGGGGGAGTGACACCGATACAGAACTAGTACTATCTTGCGCCATCCCTCCCTCGATCGAGGACAGATCCTCCGACCGAATAATGAAACTCGCATATAGATCAGAATGACAATTGCTGGTGACCCGATGTCACCAGGGGCCGGTCCTAGTTGGGGGGGGATGTATCCGAGCAGTATTGTGTTTTTGGCACAAACCAGTGATCGTGGAATCCTTCATAATGGGCGGGGAGCTTTCAGTGTCACAGGTATGTGGATAGGATAATAAGATCGCAGGACTCCGGAAGAAGAGAGCATTTGTTGGTTGTGCTGTGGAGAGGAAGGGAAATGCTAGTGGTGTTGCGATTAGCTATATGCATGATAACGTGTGTACGAGCTATCTACCCACGCGGGTGTAGGCATAGCAAAACCATCAATTGATAGTCAGCTCGTGTCGTGTCTGCGCATGCTGGGATTAACTTGGCACCCGGACGTTAGAAATCCAACAGTGTCCTAGTGTGAGCTCTTACCGCGACAGACGAGAGATTAGACACCTCAGTTGTTGCTTGGATCGGGTAATGGTGCATCGAGAACTGGGAATTCAGCATCACCCTTTCGCCAGACGGAAGTTCCACTTGGCGATGCCAGTGGCCACTCAGCATCGCATCTTTATACTCGGCCTGAAACCAAAAATACAATTTTCATTTCGATAAAATCAAACCACATACATTTAAAGAAAGGAAGACCAGATTTCTCCATTCAGTATGGTGGTAGCAAGGGAAACCTGTATAATCCAGGGTATGGGAGCGATCAGGCAATGAGAGAAAATAAAAAAAAGAACAAGAATATTGGGAAAATACAGAGGATCAGAAAGTAGGGTTAGGAAAAATGAAAATGTAGTTTGAGCAACCACGAGGAGACTACTTGAAAATCTAGGGAGCAGGAGAGGATGCAACTTTACTGAACCCGATTCCAATGCCCCAACGCCTAGGACCCCTCAAGTCATGGTCTTTTACAAGCAGGTATTAAATGGTTTTGTTTATAGAGGTTCAAAAGTCGCTTCTGACACAGCATAAGATAGTTGGTCAGGTCCTTACGCCTAGACAAAAGGCTAGGGGGTAGTGATGGGTGGGAGGGAATACTGAGAGGGAGCGAGGTGGAAGCAAAACAACTTGCTAAGACCTTGTCAGGGAGTTCAAATCAACACAATGACAGAGCTTCCCTTTTTCTACTCAGACTGGGAGGACCAAGAGTAACAAACTACACAGGTGAAGGAGATAAGAGTTGATACATAAAGGTAGAAAGTAAATGTTTAAGAGTAAGGGGAGGCTAAGTTCGGGTGGGACGGTCCCGTCGACAGGGCAGCCAGGAAAACCTGCCATATCCCAAACGGTTTTTTTTTTCATAGCGGACTGCATTGCCATTTGTTAAAGTTTCAGGAGGGAGGCTTCGCATATTATACCTAAAAGCATTTTCCCCATTTTCACTTGATTCACATGAAAGAAGATCCTGTTAGCTAAATGCAATGCGCCCAAATTATTCTTAACTATAACTAACAAAAACACCTTTCAATACAGGTAACTGGCTTTGTCAAAGCTCAGAGATAGGAGGATTAAATCCGGATAAAAATTGATCCAGAGAGAAACAAGAAAGATTTGTTAAGGCATTACGTGCAGAATACAGCCTACGCTAGAAAAATATTAACCAGTATATTGATAGATATTTCCCAAAACTGCATTTAGGCGTTTACAAACGCCATTACGCCAAGGGCCTTCCGCCGCAGTGGTTATTACTTTCATATTAAATGCCTCGGCCAACTGTCGCATCTCTGATTATATTCACATCCGTTGCCTCAAGTTTTTATTACGAACACCAGAAAAACAGCCTTAATTGTAGTATTCATCACTTGTCACTGTTGCAACAAAAGAAACTGGTAGGAATATAAAAAATACAAGAAAGTAGAATCTATTATACACTTTCAAATCCAGAGAAACTGCTTCATTAAACTTTAGGTAATATTGAAGAGGGGCGCAGGCGTTTGAGGCTAATAAAGCATGTAATACTTGTTCGAATCCTCGTAATAGTGTCCTAGGAGTAATATTTCGATGTCGGAGAGGGTCTATCACAGTGTAAAGTCACAAAAAGATTATTTCAACCCGATTGTGCAACGCAAGAATTCTTCTACGACGCCATCTTGAAATGTTACGAGTCGCGGACTAAGTTACGTTCACTCCGAGCGTTCCACGATTTGTTTGCGCTGGGGGCTTTTTTCGCCCAATACTATAATTTTGATAATGGAAACTGTGTCAAGGTTATTATTGGACGGTCGCGATTGAACCCTTTTGTAAGAGGATAAATCAAAGTTTAACTTCCTTTTTGAACATAAAATCATACAGAAAGAGGTAGCCTCCCTCCCGAGACAATCTTGTGTATTGGTTTGTGTGCAACAAACTGACCTATAGTGAAATCTGCGAATAGGTCAAAGTCTCGGCCAGAACCTTTGTTTAGTTTTTCTCGGGAGGTGATATTTAATTATTTCGAAAAGCGCTCGGAGAAAATGGGCGGACCAGGAAAAACGGTGTAGTAGGTTTGTTTTTAGGTTGCAGAAGAAACATTGAATGGTTTTACGTTCGGAACAACGATGTATGTTTGGGGTAGTAGGTTATATAGGCATGTTTAGCTTTAGTAATTCTAAAAATTAATGACACAAAATCGGCAGCAGATCGTGTTACTAAATAATTGTTAAATAACATACATCTTGGTTAAAAAAAATAAAAATTAAGGTTATTTACTTTACTGTAATTACTTAAAAAAAAATGATTACTTCTACCTGTAGAATTTTTTGTGCTTTGCACAATTGTTTTTGTGGTCGGAAGGCGAAATGCTGGAAAACAATTTTATTACAATTCAGTAGAAATCGGAGTACCCCCCATCCAAACACACACACACACACACCGGTTTGCCGCATTTCGCCTTACGACCACCAACAATGAAGGACAGATTTAGATAAATAACCGCGACAGAGGAAAAAGTTGTAAATCACATTGTGTTAATAAAAATTACCCTAAATTTTGAATACACAGCCACCGGATTTAAAAAAAATTGTATAATTCCACTTTTAGTTCCGCCCATTCGGGAAGGAGCACTGCATAAAAACAATAAACATTAAAATAGTTTTTAACAACGTCTGGCAACCGCATGAATTCGAACGGGTAATTATTTCGAACTGAGGACTTCGCCCACTATTTTTAATCAGTCAGTAGTATTCGCAATTCGAAAGGCTAGCCATTAGGTTCGAATTGAAATTAGGTTGCCAGACGTCGCGAGACGCTCTAATTTTCATTGTTTTTATGTCGTATTTTGACTTAAGATAAAATTTAGGTGGAAAATTAGATGAACAAACATGAGTAGACGACGCCATAACCATGCTGTGCTACCAATTACTAAAGTTCCGTACACACTCAACGTTCGGACTGAACTGTCTTCATACATGCTGCCAGGCCAGAGAAGACGTTACAAACGGTCTTTGTAAGTGATTGGCTGACCATAAACAAAAGACGATCGCATCGCGGGAGAATATAACGCCACATTAGCAATCACGATGTGCAATGAATGCTGGCGGATCAGCATCTCAGCTAGAGACCCCACCCCCCGTCCCATCTGGTGACTGTCTGCAAAGGAACATGACACCGCAATTGTTTTTCAGCCTAATGATAGGCTAGATTAAAAACAAAACAAAATCTAAATACTAAAAAATACGACAAACGAAGGCACAACGAGAGGCGAAAAACGAGGAAACACGCTCCGGGGTGGGGGGAGGCCCACCCCCACACAAGGTAGGAGCATGCAACCAACACCAAAGGGGGTCAAATAAAATGGAGGGGGCCAGCATCCTCCCCAAAATAAATAGTCATCAAATCTGTGTGCTCCATCGAATGGCTTCCCGCGATTTTTTTTTTTTGGGGGGGGGGAGGCCATATGGCAACTGCCTACTTGGGCAAAAGTCGCCGTACACGACACAGCCTACTACTAGGCTATATTAAAAACAAATAACATATACACAAGAAAACAAATAAAAATATGTAAATGACATATAACACTAAAAGGACAACGGTTAAAAAAATAAAGACAAACAAAGCAAAAAAGCAAAGAGGAAACGCGCTTCGGCGTCTGGGGTAGGCCCGCCTCCCGCCGGCGCAAGAAAATGCAACCTACAAAAAATACAACAGTCAAATAAAGGGGGAGGGGGCAAATTTGTAAAGTACACAAATCAGTGTGCACGAAGACTTTCCGAGTACAAGAGACAAGCAGTAGCGATCCCGCTCGTCCCGGTAGGTAATGTGCAGGAAGATCGCCCAGACCGGGACATTCAACAAGAATGTGCCGAACAGTGTGGAGAACAACGCAGTCTTCAAGGTAGGGCGCGGGCGAGCGCTCCATCAAATGGCGGCGTGTCCCACGAGTGTGTCCATTCGGAGACGACAGAAAACAACCTGTAGCCCTCGCGACATTAGGAGGTAAGTCCATGGGAACAGTCGCGGCGCAATGGCAAGCAACTTTAAGTTTCCCTCGACTGTCTCCCATCTTCTTTGCCAAGCTACCCGTATTCCTGCCATGTAATCGGTGTGAGGAAGAGCGAAACGCTGGTCTGGTAGCCCAGTCCTCGCGGACTCTTTAGCGCGCTCATTCCACGCAATTCCTACATGTCCTGAAACCCAGCAGAAGATAATCTCGAAATCCGACCGGCTCAGCAAAACCGTGGGTCACGGATATCGCGAACCAGGGGATGCGGAGATTCCAATGCGCCGAGAGCACTCAGGGCACTTTGTGAGTTGCTATAGATCACAATCCAGTCTCCGAAGCGGGCACGTCGCGTAATCTCCCGTACCGAGTGGTGTATTGTCACCAGCTCGGCCGTGAAGACAGACGCAGGGTCTGGCAGAGCCCCGCTGACTTCAAACAAAGGGGATACGGCGTGGAAGCCAACCCCCTCTTCGGACTTGGAACATCCGTATACACTGGCACCGTTCCAGCGTGACACGAGGTGTGCTCCAAAAAGGTCGAACGCAATACCCCCGGCGCAGTACAAGCTTTGGGAGCAGAGACGTGGCGACAAATAGCCAAATTGGTACCCTACAGGGTGGCGTCCTGGGCAAAGCCAGGGGCGCCACCGGCCCGAGAGCTATACCTAGCTCTCGAAGGAATTTCTTGGCCCTAAAGGCACCGTCGAGATCAGCTGCAGATGCAGTGACAGCTGTTGGCGACTGAGGGAGGCACCGGGCTCACAGGTACAGACGAATGATGCACTGTACACGACGTAGAGCGAGTGCCATCTCCCCAGCATCGACTAGAAGGCTCTCAATGGGGGAAGTGCGGAAGGCATCGGTCGCCAGGCGAAGGCCGGTGTGGTGGATAGAGTCCAGCTTCCGCAATACATGCTCGGCTGCGGATGCATAAAACTCGCATCCGCAGTCAAGCTTCGAACGAACAAAGGATCGATAAAAAAAGTAAGGCAGTAGCCCTATCAGCGCCCCAAGCGCTGAACGTCACGCAACGGAGAATATCCATGGCGGGGGTACAAAAGATCTTACCTAAGGCTGCGAATGAGCCTCCCAAGGTGAGGCGACGGTCAAATACAATACCAAGGAACCGGAGCGAGTCCACCACTTCGCAGCGAACCCAATTTAGAAACATCTCCAGGTCAGGGTCCGGAGCCGTTGATGGCGGTAGAAGTGCGCCACCTTAGTCTTGACCAAGGAAAACCGAAGCCTGTGCGCTTCGGCATAGCGAGAGACGCGGTGCAATGCTTGTTTGAGTTGGCATCTAGGCGAAGCCATGAGATCGAAAGGTCGTCCATATAGAGCATAGGAGTGCAGCGCCAGGTCCGCCAGTACCAAGTCCTTAGCCTCCCGAAATGAGACGATCCTGGGCTTGAACGGTCAGGATTTTCTATGATCGGCCAGCTCTAAGGTGATGTAATATATGGACTAGCCCAAGAGTTCCTTCGCATAAACTACTTCTTTCACGAAGTTCATGGTAGAGTGCGTCGTCACAATCACCAACGTACCATCAAGTGTCCGAAGGGCACTACAGAAGGTGGCCAGATTATTAGAGCTATGTCAATAAAATTACAATATTTTCATTTTCCGTTATATGGACAACTATTCAAAACTAGTGGACAAATCTTTCTGAGAATAATGTGCATAGGTGGGCGCGATAACGAAAGAATGCATCACAATAAGCGATAAATCCAAAATTATAATACAATATTGATTATTGACTATATATAGCGTTATTTTATAATACAATAGTAAGAATATTTGAATACTGTTTCTAATTTCCTACCTGGTGAAGTTCTCCTACATCTCCTATAGGTTTTGAGGATCTTGCTCCCAGCTCGGACCTACCTATTTCTGCCTCCAAGGCACGCGCGGCTCGCGCCTGTGCTAAACTGGAACCAAAAGTATCAGCGATACCGATGAATCGATAACGCGGAAAAAAAAATCGGATAATCGATAACCCGATATCGTTATCGCGATAACGCCCACCTATGATAATGTGTTTCTTTTGGTAATGCATTTCACCCTTCTTTTTAGGTGATATATCAGTAGCTTTACCCATTTTTATAAGAAAACACTGACTATTAATGAATTTCTGTAGGAAAAAGAAATATCAAATTACTAATGTCACAATCACTTTTCAAACTCCTATAAATATGTAGTTAACCTATGTATATCCATTTTCACAAAAAACTCATGATAACAGCACAAACCACCTTTCACTCACTCCCACATGCACATTGAGCTTGGCGGAGCAGCCGTGCTTTTGATACTACTAATTATCCACCCAACCCCTCTGACTAACGGACTGCATATCTTATCGTCTCAAATGACTATTATTATTCAAGCCATCATTAAATCCATGTATGGTTAGCTAAACTCTTTTTTTTTTATCTCACATGAGTAAGTCATATTTCAAATTAAGACTTTTTTACTTGTGCCTCTAATAATCTGGCCACCTCGGAGGGATTCGACGCATTCGCCAGAATACTCCCGTCCGAGAAACTTGTCACCTTGGTCTCTTTACCAATAACACTAGCTAAATATCTCCTCTGATGGATCATGTTGCCCTTGGCCAACATGCCGTCATCAGTGGAGCGAATAACGAGGAAGCGTTTGAAGCCAGCGGGCTCGAAAACACCAGGTAACCTTTGAATGAGGGGCCCCAACTTAATCGAGGCTCCGCTCTGCCCACTTGCAATTTTGGTCTTTGTCAGGGACTACTCCACCGGGAACGCACGGGCCGATCTTGGCTTGGTCGCTTATCGAAACGGCAGCGGACCCGTCCGTCCCCGTGGCTCCCGCGGAGGGAGAGAAGTCTGTTCCTTTTATTTTTAGGAGAGGAGGGTGGGGAATGAACCCGCGTGGGTCGAACATCAAATTCTGGTCGAATTCGTTTTGGCCCCCGGAGTCACTCGACCTCAATCCCCTCGACTACAGCTTGTGGGCGAATGTGGAGGGCAAGGCCTGCAACGTCAACAAGCTGAAGTCCTCCGTAAACCGCGCGTGGGCGAGCATGAGGAAGGACTTCGTCCGCAACGTGTGCGTGGTCTTCAGGTATCGTCTGGAGCGAGGGCTCGCCGCCGTGGGTGTCCACATTGATTAATATTACAATTTAAACACATATTTATATGTTAAAACAATAAGAAACATGTTTATTTGGATCAAAATTATTATTATGTCCTTTGTTGAGAGCGTCGTAACGAGTATAACAGGACTTTTGCAATACCCGGTAGTCGCTCATGGCCCTTAGGTAAAAATTCACTAACCCTCCCTGCGGTGGCCTTACTTTGATCCCAACCCTTAAGGGATCAGCCGTGTAGGGCCTCTTACATGCCCCGGCCACTGCTGCTGGGACGGGCAGTATACGCCATCACTACCCCTCCATGGGAACCACAGACCAAAACCTAGTAGTCAGGTAGGAGTGGCGGATCCAGCTAGATGGCAGGTCTCGCAGAGGTCGGGATCATCACACCCCAAAACAAATGAAAGATGAGCCAGAGCCATAGAAGAAGGGGCCAATCGACAACATACTAAAGCTGACATCTAGAGCATCGCATGCCCTGTAAATTAGAATGTCTGCAGAGCTATATATCAGGCATTTTTATTACCTCTATCTTCACCACCTTCTATACAGATCTCTCTTTAACCTTTATGTGGGAGAGACCCTTATTAGTTTTCATTTAAATTTAATAAAAAAATATATAAACAACCAAGTCCTCCCACACAGTGCCAATTCCAAAAGTACAAACTTCACAGTGCCGACTCTCACGATACCATCCTTAATCTTTTCATAAACTACATACCCATTCCTACCACCCAATCAATCTGGCTAAACATGGATGCAGATGACCTATCCATGATATCCACATTTAAGTCTGTACACACAGCTTCCAGAAACCTAAAACCGCATCAACAACAACCGAACTGGTTCACACTAAACGAAATGTCCATCTCCCCTCAAAAAATCAATAGTGACCCTCTTTATCCATCCCTATCATGAATCAAACCACTACCCACACATCTTGCCCCATGGCCACTCGCTACCACCAACTTTGGACAATGTAGAAAATCAATGCACTTTCTATACAGTTTATTAATACCACCAAAAGATTACACACCCCCAGCTTGGGCACAATCTTATATTAACTTATAAAATGGGACAACCTAGTCTCTTCCACATCGCAAATGATTGCACCCCCCTATTAACCCCCTAACAAGCTGAAACCAAATACCTACCCATCAAAGACCATCTAAACATAAAAGGCAGACAAACACTACATCAAATATTAATGAAACTTTCCTCAACGACCACCGAGCCAGAATATAATGAAACACACACACACCTACTTCATCAGCATCATAGCACTTTAAAATCATCCACAAAATGCCAGACTCCGCGTTGCATCCAACATTCACCCAACCGAATCTACTCTGGATCACCCAACTAGAACTTTTCTAACCCCTCTGTTATAAGGGGATCACCCGTTCCTACAGGAAAATAAAAATAGAATACCTCCACACGAGTCGCCCCGCTGCAACCTGAAAACACTGCCTATCTCATCCCATCCTGCAGTTTCTTTAAATAGGGTTCAACATATGCCTGTAAGTAGCAAAGGTCAAAGCAAGGCAGGTGTTTGTTGAGGTTGGTTGATAAGGAATTCTTTGAACTCTTCTCTTTTTTTTTGTATTCATACACCATTTTGTATATTTTAAGACATTAAGCTTTCAATGTACTTTATTGACAACTGTTTATCCTGGGTGAACCCCCTTGCCATTCCCTTGCTCTTTTACCATCCAGAATAGGAACCAAAGCCTCAATTTCATCACCTCGAGCAAGTCAGCCTCATTCTCGCTGTAAGGGAGTGGCTGCGCTTCGGAGTAACTGCGGTGAAACCAGCTGCATCGCCTCACAGCCCCGCCTTCATCCTCCCAGTATATTGGCTTTCGCTTCCGCTCAGAAACTATCACATCGTAGCGACCTCCATCTGTGGCAACCTTTTCTTGAGAACCTGCGATTACAACATAAATTGGGTTAGAAACATTACTTTAAAATTCACACAGCATGCAACAGCATCCCTCCAATCTAACCTGATGCTCCGGGACAGACTCACAGAGAACGCGGCCCCACTAAATTGTGGTAACATTGACGGTACCTACAACACAGGCTGTAGGAACAAGATGGATAAGGGCTTGGCTGTCAAGGGAGACCTTCCTCTCCTTGTGACTCCTTGGTGGCCCAAGCTACCCGAGAAGAAGCTTGCACAGGGGCAGACTCAGGTTCAGTGTTTGGCACAGAGGCCAGGTTCGCTCCCGATGAAGATCCGGCCATCTGGAGCAGGGTTACCTTCGGGACCATGTCCAGCTCATGTGGTTATCCCCCCCTCCCAAGGTATCTCAGTTACCTATCAAGGGCTCTTCAGCCTTGGCTTGTGTGGATGAACCGACCTCCATTGGGGAAGACAGTGGTGCAGGCATGCTGACTCTCCCCCGCAAACTCAATATATAGGAAAGCACGACAGCAGGGGAAAGGCCCAAAGGGCCCCGTTATCCCTTTCCCCTCTAAGGGGGTAGCCCTACAGTCCGGTCGATTCTGGGACCCAATGCCGCGCTGGTTTCTGGTTGCTTTCTGTCGTCTCCAAATTGGACACACTCGCAGGACGCACCGCCATTTGATGGAGCGCTTGCTTGCACCTTATTGTGACGACTGCGTTGTCTCCCAGACAATTCAACACAGTTTTGTTGAATGTCCCAGTCTGGGTGATCTTCCCGCACACTACCTCTCCTGAAGGGGGTCGCTACCGCTTGTCCCTTATACTAGGAACTGGTTCGTGGACACAGACTTGCGGACTATACCACTTTTTGGAGGAGGCTGGCTTCCTCCACTCTATTTGGCTCTTTGTTCTAGGTCGCATGTTTCTGTGGCGGGGTGAGGCGGGCCTGCCCCCGATGCTGGAGTGCTTTTCCTTTTTTTATTTTGTTTTTATTTGTTGTTGTTTTTCAGCTTGTCTTGCCTGTGTTCCTTTTTTTTTTTAGATTTATTTTCTTGTTTTTAATATAGCCTAGAATTAGGCTCTCCATTAATTACAACGACTCTTGCCTGAGTAGGCAGTCACCAGATGGGCTCATTTTTTTTTGAAAGATATAAAAAAATTGATTCTGGGATGCCTGCTCGTCTTTTTGGCAGTCCCTTGTGAAAGTTTAGGGGGGAACACCGCTAGTGCAGAGGTGGTGACATCTATAGGCGACTCCAAAGAAGGGGGTGAGGGGAAAACCACCTACCAAAAGGTTTTAAGAGAGGAGTAAACCTTCTGTCCGCTAGAAGAAAGTTAGAAGAGCTCCTGAGAAAGCACAGAGGGGGCCACCTCCTTTGGTGTCGTGGAGCTGTTAGCAGGTGGCTCTAAAGGTGGCAAATGGGAAGCCCCTATGCCACATATAAGCGGTGAGAGGGGGAATCCCCTGCACCGGTTGAAGGGATGTTTCAATTCCCCTTGTCTTTCTCGAAACCTAGGGAAGGTGAGGCCGCGCTTAGAGCTGGATCTTCATGCACCCACCCACTATTTTTTTCAGTTGCAACCATGATTAGATTAAAAAAAGTAAAATTGCATGGAAAGTAGATATTATGACCTCTCAATACCTTAGGATGTTAAGAGAAAAGTCTCTGTCGGATCAAAGTTCCAGAATGTGATCTTTTACACATACTTAGACAATGGATACAAACTAAGATAGGCTTTGACAACTAGGCGCACCATTCAGGCAAAATTGTCCTTGAACTTTAACCATAAAGGATGGTGCCAATGTATCCCCCTTTTATGTGTACTGGAAGAAAGTGAGCAGAGTCGACATCCCAACACATGGGCCAAATACTTGCCTCAGCCAGTGAGCGCTCAGCCCTCACAGCATGCAGTGATCGGCCACTTGACTGAGGAACCATAAGAGCATGAAAGTGGACCAAACAACCAGAATCTCCATGGATAGAAGAGAAAGTTTGCAAGGGGGTATGCGAGATGTAATAGAGAGAGGCGGGTCCACTGATGAGTAGGGTGGGTGATCACTTATTATTATCATACCCTGTTGTTAGATGATCCCAGGATGGCAAGCAGTCCACCAGGGCAACATGGCTACCGGACCAGACACTGTCCAGGTGAGAACTGTTCCTCCTGGTATGAATTGGGGATAGACAAAAGGTTGAAGTGATAGCCATAATAATAAATAATAAAAATAATTAATAAAAAGAAATAATAATAAATAAAGTAGCGTTGAGAGAGAAGCGTATTAACAACTTTCCCCATCCAAGTTCATGTCAACAGAGCTTTGCGAATTTGCACTCACGCCAGGAGGATATGCAGCTCTGCCAGGTACCAAGTGCAACAGGCTACGCATGGTACTCTCCTGCAGGACCTGCTGATATTAAAAGGCATTGTTTATAAAGGTTCCAAAGCATATCTTCTGACACAGCATGATGTAGATGGTCAGGTCCTTAAGCCTAGACAAAATAGAGAGGGAATAGTCATTAAAAGAAGGGGGTGCTTAGAGACGAGGAGTTCAAGTGAACCCTATCTGCACTCAGGCCTGTAGGGTATGCTGAAAAGAAAAGGAGTACTACGAGGGGCGGTCAATAAGTTTTGCGAATCAGTAGGGCAAAACAGAGGAAGGGGGATGGCTGTTTGTGGGGGTGTTAGGACAAGTTATGACAAGTCAGGACCTGCAGCCGCACGCTCCTGCCTCGTCTATTTAAGAAGCAGTAGCTGATCGCAGATCGTCAGTCACAAATTTTTCAACAATGGAGAAGGTTGAGCACCGCGCAGTGATCAAATTTTGACCAAGGAAGGCAAGAATGCAAAAGAGATCCATGAACGCATGGTTGCAGTGTACACCAAGACAGCCCCTTCCTATGCAACCATTGCTCTCTGGAATAGGGAGTTCCGCCATAGTCGTGAGTCCCTTGAAGATAACCCCCGTCAGACGTGACCAACGAGGACAATGTGGGCCGTGTGGAGAGGATGATCCTCGAAAATCGACGGGTGAAGGTCGAAGAAATCGAGCGACAACTTGGAATATCACATGGAAGTGTTATCAACATCATCCACGACAATTTGGCTATGACCAAGACCTCTGCCCGTTGGGTCCCTAGAAACCTCACGCCCCATGATCGACTTCAACGTCGTCAAAGTCTGCAAGGCCAGAGTTGCACAAGCTGCCCTACGCAAGTGCGGAGTCGAGAAGCTCAACCATCCCCCCTACAGTCCAGATCTGGCCCCTAGAGACTACTCTTTATTCCGCCAGGTCAAGGCTGCACTGCGTGGACGCCGGGTTGGGGACGATGAAGATGTCAAGCTCGCCGTCCAGGAGTGAAGTGAATAGCAGTCGGGAGATTTCTGGTTGTCGGGAATTCGAAGCCTCAGGAACAAGTGGTGCAAGTGCATTGAAGTCGAGGGTAGTTATATTGAAAAATAATAAAACACTTTTCCTCATATCTCGTTTCCTTATATCAGAATTGCAAAACTTATTGACCGCCCCTCGTATTATTAACCTACAATATTATTCTTATTGGTCCAAAAGGGGCCTATTCCTGTCATACTTGAGGAAATCGAAAAATATTTTTAGAATTACCAAATATCAATGGGGGAAAGGATATTAAAAAAAAATAAGATGACCTAACATTTGGAACATACATTTGTCATTAAAGAAAAAAATTATATTAATCTTAGCTTTGATATAGAGTACTTTCCCAAACTCGACAGCGAAATACTAAAATCTATATATTTTTTTACAATACTCATTTAATTTCTATGAAAATTGCAAAGAATATTCTTTGAAATTTGCCTTTGCTATTGTCCCAGAGCTGTGAGAAAAAAAGTTAGGAAGAAAGTAATGCTTTATTTGAAAAAAAAGATGCATCAAAAAGTAGAGAATGATGAATATAAATGCAGCTACAACCCCACAAAAGAACATAATTATCTCATAGATAATTGAACAAAATATAAATAAAAAATATTCACACCCTTGTTCTGAATAACGTGAGCACTTCTGTTGCAGGACTTCACCAATATCTCACAATGTTAGGAATAATTTTATTCCATTTTTCCCAATCTTTGCAAGAGATCTTTCACATTCATTTAAGTTATGAGCCATAACCTTCCACTACATATCTGCAGCCTCGCTCAATCTTTCATACAAGTGTTTTTTTGAGATGACCCATTTTCTTTTTCAACTAACAGGACCCACTATCCTCATGGAACTTTATACTTCTTGAAATCACACTTTATTTTTGCCAATTACAATCCCTTGAAATGTCCGACGGAGTCATTCATTCACCTTTCCAAAGTACATACTCCCTGCTTTCTGAATGAATGAATAGTACATAAAAGGCAAATGCTGCGTAGGTCCAAATGGACAAACTCGTAGGCATTTTAAAAAAGGGTTCATTAAAATTTCAAATATTCGTTAAAAAACATAGACTATGATACAAATCTAGAATAAAAGCGAATAAAACTGTAGAAAATAAAAGGAAGTAAAATCATAGTAAATAAATGTCTCTAAAATATAGTAAAATCAAAATAAAGTAATAAAACATGTCTATCTCAATCTAAAAATGCTAAAATACTAAATTTCCTTTAGTAGATTCCTTCTGATAAAATTTTTAGCACTTTAGGGTTTGGAAGCGTGTGCATTGGGTGAATAGGTAGAGTACAGACATTGGTACTCCACAGTGAGTGCCCATTGGAGGCTGTTGAAGGCTTTCTATTAAAAAGCCATGTGTTAGGTGACAATGCCCAATTCTCAGCCGCAATAGGATAACATCCTAAGTATGGGTTCTAGTAGTGGGTGGTCAAGGGCGAACTGACTGTTTGATGGTATGCAGTTTGGTTGGGGGGAGGGAGTTCATCCCATGCCCTCTGCCACTGGTTGACCACATATTCATGGATATGTGGCACAGTATCTCGGAAAGGAAGAGGGGCAGGGGTGGTGGTTCCTAGAGATGCTGCTATCTTGGCAACAGTGTCTGCTCTCTCATTCCCTTTTATACCTATGTGGCTAGGTACCCAGCAAAATAAGATTTTGTGGAGCAAGGACATAAAAAAAGCCACTTCTGTATCTTTGAAACCAATGTGTGATCTGGGAATGGATTGGCTAAGGCTTCTAAGGAGCTGAGGGAATCGGAGAATATTGTATATGATCCTGAGGGTGAAGAAGCGATGGTATACAGTGCAGCCAGTATCGCGACAAGCTCAGCCGTGAAGATAGAGACTGCACTAGGCAGGCACACAGATACATGATGGAAGGGGAGGATAGCAGAGGCCCCTACCCCGTCAGGGGATTTCGATCCGTCTGGGTATATTAAGGTGCTCGGTTTGTGGCGCTCAGTATGTTCGTGGAAGAGGTATCGTAGAACGGAAAGTAGGAACTTGGTCTTTAGTTCCTCTGCCAATGCCTTGCAGACCCTCACTGGTGGTAATAGCCATGGGGGTACTTTTGGGATCTGATATGGGATTACTGATAGTTCCCTCAGTTGACCCGTATCTTCAGTCATGCAAATAGGCGAGTCAGTGAAGGGAACCTGTCATATGAGGCGACTGAGTGAATATTGTAGGTGCACTCATATACAGGTGATTGGGGAAGTTGGTGCAGTCTGAAGAGGTACTGCAGGTTAAGGTTAAGGCGGTGAAAGGGTAGTAGTAGAACCCCACTCTCTGCATAAAGACTAGGTATTGGAGAGGACTTGAATGCTCCCAAAGCTAAATGTATGCCCTGGTTCCTGATGGAATTGAGTTTATCCAGGTTTGAGGGTGATGCTGAAGAGTACACCTGTGACCCGAAGTCCAGCTTAGACTGGATCAAGGCTGTATACAATAGCCACAGGGTATGGCAGTCACTTCCCCACGAAACATGTGATAAGAGTTTTAGAATGTCCATTCTCTTCAGGCAGGATTTTTTCAAAGCAGTTATATGGGGGACCCAAGAGAGCTTTGAGTCAAAGATAACCCCTAGAAATTTGAAGTGGGGCTCAAATGAGATTTGAAAGTCATATAGAAATAGGGTTGGCTGTTCCCACTCAACTCACCTGAAATTGTAGAAATGAACTGACTTTGTTTTTGAGGATGATAGTCAGAAGCCTTTTGCGGTGGCATTCTTGGCAATGATATTAATGGCCTGTTGCAATTTTCGGGTGACAAAGGGCAGCCGAGGTGATGTTGAGACAATTACCAAGTCATCCACATAGAGAGTTGATATTGTCTCTGCTGGAAGGTCAGCAATGATACTGTTGATGGCCACCAAGAAGCAGGTGAGGCTCAAAACACTTCCCTGTGGTACGCCCTCTATCTGGTCAACTGCCTCCGACATGACATTTCCGACTCTCACTCAGAATGTGCGTCTAGCCAGAAATTGTTGTATGAATCTGGAGAGGTGACCCTTGATACCCCAGTCATGCAGTTGCTTCAAGATACCACACCTCCAAGTGGTATCATAGGCTTTTTCTATGTCAAAAAATACAGCGATGGATTGCTGTCTTTTTGAGAAAGCTTGTCGGATGCAATGCTCCATCCTGACCAGCAGGTCTGTGGTGCATTGCTTTTTCCTAAAACCTGCTTGTGAGGGAGAAATAAGGTTATTTATCTCCAGAAATCATACCAGCCTGGCATTCACCATTCTTGCTCAGTTACAGGCATACTTATTGGTAGTAGTAGGGTTCCAGTGGTAGCGACGACAAGCTCGTTTGCATTCTGTCATTGCTTTGCTGCATTCCTCAGACCAAAAAGGGAGATGGGTCTTGTGGGAAGAAATTTTGGAGAGGGGCATAGATGAATTTTCCGCCTGGTTGACGTGGTCATGGAAGTTCTCCAAGATCATGTCAATGTCTCCCTGAGGGAAGTGTACAGAATGATGGGAGAGGTGTTTAAATTTTGGCCAGTTGGCTTTCTTAGTGTTCCAACTATTACTCGGTGGGGGGGGGGGGAGGCAGTCGAGCATGAGGTCAGTACAACTGGGTAGTGATCACTTCCTCTCAGGTCAGGATCCACCAAAGAGCTGTATTTTTTTTTTTTTAATTAAGGGGCTATCTGGCGACTGCCGACTAAGGCATAAGTTGCCGTAAACAAACAGCCTAGTTTTAGGCTACTTTAAAAAATTAAACAGAAAACAATAAAAAGAAATAACAATAACAAAGCAATAACAAAACAATTACAAAAACAACAACAACAATTAAATCGGGTTAAATAAAAGGGAGAAGGCCGGCCTCCCCCAAAAAGTCAATAAGTCCACCAGTCAAAGTACACGCACTCGTCCCGAGCACAAGGGACAGGCGGTAGCGACCCCGCCCATCCCGGTACCGGGACAGGTGTCGTGCGCGAAGATCACCCAGACTGGGACATTCGACAAGAATGTGCTGAACAGTCTGGGGAACGACGCAGTCGTTGCAATATGGCGCAGGCGAGCGCTCCATCAGATAGCGATGCATCACACGAGTGTGTCCGATTCGGAGACGACAGAAAGCAACCTGAAGCCGCCGCGGCATTGGGGGATAGGTCCATGGGAACAGTCGCGGCGCAATGGCACGCAACTTTAAGTTCCCTTCGACCGTCTCCCATCTTCTTTGCCAAGCAGTCCGAAGAGATGCCCGTATTCCTGCCATGTAGTCGGTGTGAGGAAGAGCGAAACGCTAGTCCGGTCGCAGAGTCCTCGCGGACTCTTTGGCGCCCTCATTCCCCGCAATTCCTACATGTCCAGGAACCCAGCAGAAGATAATCTCGACATCTGCCCGGCTCGCCAAAACCGTGGCGTCACGGATATCGCGAACCAGGGGATGCGGAGATTCCAATGCCCCGAGAGCACTCAGGGCGCTTTGTGAGTCGCTATAGATCACAATCCGGTCTCCGAACCGGGCACGTCACGTAATCTCCCGTACCGAGTGGTGTATTACCACCAGCTCGGCCGTGAAGACAGACGCAGCACCTGGTAGAGCCCCGCTGACTTCAAACAGAGGGGATGCGGCGTGGAAGCCGACCCCTTCTTGGGACTTGGAGCCATCCGTATACACTGGCACGGTACCAGCGTGACACGATGTGTGCTCCAAAAAGGTCGAACGCAATACTCCCGGCGCAGTACAAGCTTTGGGAGCAGAGGCGTGGCGACAAATAGCCAAATGTGGTACCCTCCAGGGTGGCGTCCTGGGCAGAACCAGGGGCGCCACCGGCCCGAGAGCTATATCTACCTCTCGAAGGAGTTTCCTGGCCCTAAACCCAAAGGGCTTAGGGTATGACTGGCGTCTCTCGGCGGCATAGGCACCATCGAGATCAGCTGCTGATGCAGTGAGAGCTGTTGGCGACTGAGGGAGGCGCCGGGCTCGCGCGTACAGGCGAGTGATGCACTGCACGCGGCGCAGAGCGAGTGGCATCTCCCCAGCATCGACCAACAGGCTCTCAATGGGGGAAGTGCGGAAGGCACCGGTCGCAAGGCGAAGGCCGGTGTGGTGGATTGAATCCACCTTCCGCAATAAACGCTCGGCTGCGGATGCATAAAACTCGCATCCGTAGTCGAGCTTCGAGCGAACAAAGGATCGATAAAAAAGTAAGGCGGTAGCCCTATCAGCGCCCCAAGCGCTGAACGTCACGGAACGGAGAATGTCCATGGCGCGGGTACAAGAGACCCTAAGGCTGCGAATATGAGCCTCCCAGGTGAGGCGTCGGTCGAATACAAGACCAAGGAAACGGTGCGACTCAACCACATCCAGGCGCAACCCATTAAGAAACAAATCTGGGTCGGGGTGAAGCCGTGGATGGCGGCAGAAGTGCACCACCTTAGTCTTGGCCAAAGAAAACCGAAACCTGTGCGCTTCGGCATAGCGAGAGACGCGGTTCAATGCCTGTTGGAGTCGACGCTCCAGAGTTGGCATCTGGGCCGCGCCAAAAGAGATCGAAAGGTCGTCCACCTCTGGCAGAACCGAGGTGATGCCGTTGATGCTCAGGGCAAAGAGTGTGACACTGAGGACACTTCCCTGCGGGACACCCTTTTCCTGCTCCTTTGGGGCAGAGAGGGCTCCCCCCACCCGTACGCGGAATCGACGATCTCGCAAAAATTCAGATATAAACATTGGGAGGCGTCCCCTCGCCCCCATCGTGTGGAGAGTCTCCATGATACCGTATCGCCATGCGGTATCATAGGCCTTCTCCAGATCAAAAAACACCGCGGCGTAGTGCTGTCTACGAAGGAAAGCCTCGCAGACGGCATTTTCCAGTCGGAGCAGAGCATCCGACGTGGAGTGGAACTTACGGAAGCCGCACTGTGCAAAAGACAGATGGCTTCCGCTGTCCAGGAAATAGGCTAATCTAACATTTACCAATTTCTCCATCAACTTGCACACGCAAGAGGTTAGAGAGATTGGACGGAAACCGGTCGGAGTAGAGTGATCTCTCCCCGGTTTGCGAAAGGCGAGCACAGTAGCGATTCGCCAGGAGTCTGGGAGAAGACCCTCCACCCAGATCCTGTTGAACAAATCTAACAGAAAGGCCATGCCTCGCTCACCCAGGTGTCGAAGCATGGCGTACGGGACATCGTCCGGACCATGGGCGGTGTCCGCGCACGAAGCGAGAGCGGAACGCAACTCACTCACAGTAAACTTGTCGTTGAAGGGTTCTCCGCCTCTGGAGGTAAAGTCCAGCCGGTGGCCTTCCGCGACATCACGACGTCAATTGAATGCTGGCGGAGCAGCATCACGGCTAGAGAATGCGGAAAAAGCGATCGCTAAGGATTCCGCCACGGACGCGGGGTCCGAGATTGCGGTCCCATTCTCCTGGAGAACAGGAGGGGGGTCCTGCGAGAACTTGCCCCGAATCCTTTTGACTCGCTTCCACACCTCAGCTAAAGGGGTCTTCCCGTTAAGTGAAGACACGTATGCCCGCCAAGAAGAGCGGTGGGCGTGCTTCGAAACATACCGGAACCTAGCCCTAGCCCGACGAAATTCAGCGACAGTGAAATCGTTCGGGCGGCGCTTATAGCGCATGTAGGCATAACGCTTCTGTTTGAGGGCCGTCTCACACTCGGCCGACCACCATGGGAGTGGTCGGTGTGCAAAACGGCCAGACGTCCTAGGAATAGTAGTCAGGCCCACGGCGATGAGGTTGCCGGAGAAGAACTCAACGGCCTCATCTACCGACCTAAACTCCTCGACTGAGATAGAGAATTCAGTCATTTCCTGAAATGCAGGCCACCGCGCCAAGCACCACCGAGGTGGTCTCTCAGGCGGCAGTTGCCCTGAAAAGGATATTTGAATGGGAAAGTGATCACTACCATGGAGGTCATCGACCACCCCCCAATCAAAATCAGGCTGTGCATCCGAAGAGCACAAAGATAGGTCAAGGCAAGAAAATGAAGCGGTTCTCGGACAGTGATGCGTAAACTCATCCACGTTTAGGACACCCATCTCAAGCTCTTCGATCCGATCGGCAAGGACTTGTCCCCTGGGATTTATGGAGTAATCTCCCCAGAGAGGATGCCTGCCGTTCAGATCTCCAAGCAAGAGATAGGGCCTCGGCAACCGTGCCACGACGCGGCGGAAGTCCCCCGCGTCGAAGTCAGCTGACGGTGGAATGTACGCAGAAATGATAGTATACCTCCTATCCAGGTGCAGCTGCACAGCCACTGCCTGAAAGGAGGTATCTAAAGAGAAAGGAAGAACGGAGACATCATGCCGGGTGTAAACCGCGCATCCCCCAGCCCGGCCATCCCGCGGTGGAGGGGTCGCAAGACCCTTATACCCCGGGAGGGCAGGCAGCGGGCACGCGCCTAGCATGGTCTCCTGCAAAAAAATAGCTAACGGGGAACGGGACGAGACGAGCCTCCGCAGCTCCTCCCAGTTGGCCCGGAGTCCACGGCAATTCCATTGAAGGAATATGCCCTCCAGG
The DNA here is from genome assembly GCA_963969495.1 of Ceratothoa steindachneri. Lineage (NCBI taxonomy): Eukaryota > Metazoa > Arthropoda > Malacostraca > Isopoda > Cymothoidae > Ceratothoa > Ceratothoa steindachneri. The sequence goes on along the minus strand of OZ018324.1, from coordinate 184,857,486 downwards.
CCTAGCTCGGAGGAGACGCGGGGGCCCTCCTCGAATTGAAGAACCCCACGGGAATGGCCGTACGCTTCCCGGGGGCAGAACCCCGGGCGCTGTTGGCCGGATAATGCGGTGAAGGCGCTGTCGCCTTCGAGGACTTATTGGGGGAGGTTGGGCTCGCCATGCGAGTCTTTTCCTCCCTCCGCCTCGAAACCTTAGGCGGGCGTTGCGGCTTGGGAGGCGGGGGGCCCTCTTTTCGAGGAACCACCGTCTCCGAGCCACTCGCTCCACCTCGGGGCGTTGGTGAAGGGGCCGAAGCTCCTTTGTTGCTGTCCTCCTTTCGGGGAACAGCTTTAGGAACCCCGGAAGATGGCCTAGCGACCATCTTCAGGGGTGTTGCCTCCTGTGAGTCTAACGACTCTGTGGAGGCGCGTGGCCGTTTCGCCTTACGGGAAACGGTCACGCTGGGGGAAGAGGGGGGAGCCCTGGTTTTAGCCGGGGCTGGGTGTGAACCCTTTTTGCCGCCAGCTCTACCAGGGGAGCGCCCGGGTGTAGTAGAGCCCGCAGAAGGGCTCCGAATGGGCGCGGAAACAACCGTGCTCGTTGGCCTGGATGGGCCAGGAGCAGAGGGTGCTTTTCTAACTATTGAGGCATATGACGTTCCAGGCAGAGCCGGGCGCGCCAGGACCAAGTCCTTAGCCTCGCGGAATGAGAGTCGATCCTGGGCCTGAACGGCCAGGATTTCTTTCTCAAGGAGATATGCACCACATTGCTTCGAAGAAGCAGGGTGCGGCTCTCCGCAATTGACACACTTGGCCACACACGATTTGGACTTATCGTGTGCGACCTTGGAGCAATTTACACAGACTTCGGGTGACCCCGATTTTGCACGTCTACATGATCGATTCGTGTGGCCGAAGCGGTGACAGTAATAGCACCGCCGCGGCAGTGGCACGAATGCCTTTACGCGGTAGCGGTACCAACCGGCACGCACCGACTCAGGGAGCTTGTCACAGTCGAACGTGACGAAGAGTGTAGGGGTGGGTCTCGAGGCCCCTCCCTGTTTTCTCATCACACGTTCGACCTTGACCGCCCCATGGTCGGCCAGCTCTAGGGTGATGTCTTCTATGGAGTAGTCAACGAGTTCCCTCGCATAAACTACTCCTTTTACAAAGTTCATGGTAGAGTGCGGCGTCACACTCACCGGGGTGCCATGAAGTGTCCGAAGAGCACTTATCTTGGCCACCTCGGCGGGATTTGCCGCATTCGCCAGAAGGCTCCCGTCCGAGAAACGGGTTACCTTCGGCTCTCTACCAATTGCACTAGCTAATCCTCTCCTCTGATGGATCATGTTGCCCTTGGACAACATGCTGCCATCAGTGGAGCGAATAACGAGGAAGCGTTTGAAGCCAGCGGGCTCGAAAACGCCAGGTAACCTCTGAATCAGGGGCCCCATGTCATCGAGGCTCCGCCCTGTGCACTTTTGGTCTTTGTCATCGTCAGGAGCTCCGTACCCGGGGAAGCAGAGGGCCCGGATGTGCCGATCTTGGCTTGGTCGCTTGCCAAAGTGGCAGCAGACCCATCCGTCCCCGTAGCCCCCGCGGATTGAGAGGAGCCCCGAGTCTTCTTCGTCTTTTTGGTCCTTTTCTTTTTTAGGGAGGAGGGCGGGGAATGAACCCGCTTCTCACCCCCGCCGGTAGAAGCCCCCAGGCCAGATGGACCGGCCTCAGCCAGGTCCTTCTCCGAAATGGAGAAGGTCCTGGTGGTCGCAGGGGCATCATCCGGAGGAGATCCCTCCCCTCCTTGTACTGCCTGAGAATCTACAGCCGTTTGATGAGGACCTTGCATAGGGGCGGATTCGGGTTCGGTGCTTGGCGCCGAGCCCGGATTCCCCCCCATGGAAGGCCCTACCTTCTGAGGCTGGTTTTCCTCAAGGACCATGTCTATCACAGGAGGGGCCTCCAGTTGGCCATCCCTTCCCAGGACATCGCAGGTCCCCTTGGCAGCGTCATAAGTCTTTAGTGGGGAGGCACAGGCCTTGACCCCAGCAAGGTTTAATATTTTTGCCAGCAGGTCTTTTGAGGGAAGCGACCGAAGAGGCCTGGCTTCCCTCTCCCCCCTAAGGGGGTTTGCCCTACCGAGCCGCTTGTACGAGGGGCGGTCGGCAATGGGCTGCCTGCTGGCTTTCTTGGCAGTCCCCTTAGAAAGCAAAGTAGGGACTGCCGCTGGAGATAGGGAGGTGCCCGAAAGCACCTCCAGAGAAGGGGGTGAGGGGGAGTCCCCTACACCCATAGGCGTAGGAGAGGAGTAAGCCTCCTCTCCGGTTAAAGAGGTATGGAGGGTCCCCTGCGCAAGCACAGGGAGGGGGACCTCCATCTTTTCTGTGGAGCTGCACGAGGGCGGCTCCGTTGTTTTAGGGGGAATTAAGGGGAGATGGTTTTTTTTTTCATCATTGGGCATGGTGACCCTCTTTGTTTTACGGGACGCAATCGCTCACCACCTCTTGCAGTAGCCCGCACTGCAAGAGGTGCTTACAGGCCCAGCAGAGCCAGGCGCCGCCATTTGGGACCACCCCTCCCGCCTGGTGGCCTGGCAGTCCTTCGGCATGGCGGCTCCACCTTAGACACGGCGTAAAACAGATAGAATGTGAAGAGGAGAGGAAAAGGGATGTGAGGAAGGTATGGGTGGGGATGAAGCAGGTTGTTAAAAAACCCCCATCCCGAACCGGAGCTGAGGGGTTAGGGAACAATGTCCCCTCCCCCCTCAGCCCCCATCCGGGGTGGTTGGCTTGAGAAGAAGGTCAGCATTCTACCCTGTGAAATTAGAGGCTGACCAGAGAAAGTTGTGGGAGAGGTTGTATGAAAAGCGACGAGGTAGGGGAGAAATCGGGCTATCTGAAGGAAGAAAGAGAGGCTAAGCTGGGGCCGGACGGAGCGCTGGATCCCGTCAGCACGGCGGCCAGGATGGCAAATCGCCGCGCCCCTTACGGGGCCAAAGAGCTGTAATCTGCTGTACAATCTGATGAGCAAAGTGATACATCTACACAGGTAGAGCTGTTAGTCTGGACATGAAAAGATGTTGGAGTGCCATCATTAAAAAATGACACATCCATGGTCTCTATACATCTTACGATCATGTTTCCCTTGGGGTTGTTATCATAGTCTCCCCAAAGTTGATGCCTTGCGTTAAGGTCTCCGACCAGTAGGAATGGGGTTGGGAGTTGGGTGATGAGATTGGCTAATTTGTTAGACAGATCTGAGGCAACTACTCCTTCACTAGGAGGGAGGTACAGTGAGCAGACTGTGTATAAACGGTTGGTGTACACACGGATCGCTACTGCTTGAAGATCTCTTCTCAATGGGATTACTAAGTGAGAACAGTCTTTGTGGACAAAAATAGCTGAACCATGTATGGGTTCTGGTGGGTTTTTAAAGTATCCCACATAGTTGGGGATATTGGGTAATTGACGATTACCAATTGTGTTTCTTGCAATGCTATACAACAAGGGTTGCAATCGTGAAGCAGTATTTTGAGTTGTTCCCATTTGGCGAAGATTCCTTGTAAATTCCAATGTATAATTGGGGGCATATTCATCTTTTAAGAGTAATTAGGTTTCTGGATGTTATTAGTACTTGAGGCATTGGTAGCTTTCGGGTTTTAGGGATGGTACTTTTATTAGTAGGCAAAGAACCATCTGTCAGCTGTGCATATGACAAGGTGGTTTTTGCTGGCAAAGATGCATCTGAGGATATTGGGTCCTCTGTAGAACTGGTTAGTTTTGCTGGCAAAGATGCCTCTGAAGGTAGTGGGTCCTCTGTAGAATTAGTTGGTTTTGTTGGCAAAGGTGCCTCTGTAATGCTGGTCAGTGGTGTTGAAAGGGATGGTATAGGGTCATTCTGAGGATTGGTTGTTGGGTCAGCTGTGGTTGGTAAGGGGAGCCCAGAAGGCTGTTTCTCCTCCTCCAAGAGGGCCACAGCCAATGTTGAATATGTGACCATCTCTTTAGTTTTTTCTGAAGTTGCTGGTGCTGCGGGTGTAGTAGGCTGACTTGTTTTGATAGATAGAATTAAGGCAAATTCAGTGGGAGGAGGGTGGATGTCTAAAGGTGAGACGCACACACTACAAACTTTCCCGGAATCAGCCTCCATTTCTTCAGGACATGGCAATGGTTGGTTTGATGCTGATGGAGGAGAAGATGAGAAACGGCGAGTCCTCTTGCGTCTTGGTTTCGGTGAAGCAGGAGCTTCTCTGATGATTAGAGAGGGAGGAGAAGCATCATTCTTGGGAAGAGGTTCTGTTGGGGCTACTTGGTGGCTATTCTGTTGCTGTAAAGGTGAGGGTCTGAATGTTCGCCGTTGTTTGTTACGGACTGGTCTATTTGTTTGAAGAGCGTCTACAAAACCTATTCCTGGTTGGATGTATAGTTCTTTTGCTCTCCTTCTAGCATCCTTCATGCTAATTCTCTATTTATTTCGGAGAGCAATAACCTCTCTCTCATATAAGAAAAAGGTGCACTGGTTAGAGCTGGCTGGGTGGTCAACACCACAGTTGGCACAACAAGGGGGACGTGAGCATGGTGTTCAATAGAAATCAGAAGAACAAATGATACATAGCCTCATCTGTCTGCAGTATTTGCTGACATGCCCAAAATGTTGGCAATGGAAGTACCTACAGGGATTCTCAACGTAGGGTAGGGCTTAAAGGGGATACACAAGTAGCCAGCCTTGATGTTTTTATGAGGTTCCAACCGATTGAAGGTTAGTATAATGGTAGCCGAAGGAACTCTGGTGTTATTAACATTGCGGGTGACACGGTATGCGCTGATTACTTTCTGGGGAGTCAGTTTATCAACAAGTCGGTCCACATCGTATTCAATCAGCTCCCCTGACCTGATAACCCCCTTGCAGGTATTAAAGGTAGGGTGGGCTGAAGAGGAGATATTTAGTGAAGCTAGAGAATCGAGTGTTTTGATTTTTTTGGTGTTGTTCAAACGAAGTCGATTCCACTACCAGACAGCCATCATTTCTAGGCCACATTTGGGCTGGTTCGCCTCATTTAGCAACGAAGTCTTTATAAACATTGAAAATATCAGCCTTACTCAATGGTTTATCGTTATCTGATTTCAGTAGTACAAATTTTGCATAGTCAAAGTCATCGTCGACCTCAGAACCAAAAGGATTGAGTCTACGGAGAACATGGTCATTGGACCAGAAGCCTGCGGCCTCTGGGAAAAGTTTTTATTGTTTTCACCCATATATATTTGTGTTAATAAGAACATGTACCCTGGGGAAGTGGACATGTTACTGTAGTTGCCCCTGACAAGGCGCTTTACACCGTCCTCTCCTCGGGGTAGCCCTCCCCCATGCTACATCTGTCGTTTTAAAAACAGTCATGAATGGAAGTTTGAGGACGGATAGGCTAAGACCCAAGCTGTGGGCAGCTATCAGCTCCAGAATGAGTAGGGCCTATGGCGATACCTCCGGCGAACAAATCGGCCACCCTTACAGTGGTACTCAGCACAAGGGTGTGAGGATCGTTGGACCCCTGAAGACCGACTGATGGGAAGTAGTGACCATCTCGGTCAGTCTTCACTGACATAGCCCACTGCATCATTCGAGTATGCAAGCCCCTCCACCATGACAAGGTGATCCTCATGGAGGGGCTGCTTTCTGAAGGATCTGTTGAAAATGCATCTAGCAAGCATGATAAATAAGTAATACCATTGGTAGCAGTATAGAATACACAGGGGACAGTGTTGCAATACATAAATTACAAATTTTTACATGTAAATTTAAAGCTATGTTATGGTTCTCTAGTTTTCAATGCATCCTTTCTTGAAATAACCATTACTTTCTTTTTTTATTGGCTATTCTACAAAATGAAACTTGGACAATATCAGAGGCAAATTCCAAAGAAAATTTGAGTGTAATTTTCATGAGAATTAAATGAGTATTGACAAAAATATGTCAACTTTTAGTATTTTGCTGTCTTGTTTTTGATGGTATTGTGAGGGGAAAATGGTGATAAAATATGTGCTTTGGAACTTACCCTGGCGATATGCTTCTTCGAGATTAAAAGAATCTGCAAATGAGAATGGTTTCCATACAAGCGACTTCCCTTCAGAGAAGAACCAATGGGGGATGATGGGGTGGTACATCTCACGAACTGGTGGATTTTCAGCCTAAATCCCCAAAAGAAAGAAAAAAATTAGAGGGCAACAACAAAAGGCAACCAGTCCATTCTCAGCAACCCATCCATAAAAAGAGTTGAAGTTACTACTGTTGATTGAGGTCTTTGTATGAAAGTTCCCAGGCCAAGTACTTATAAGTGATGAGGTTTGATATGGCCGCAGTAGTCATACTTAACCTCTTTTTAAAGATCTATTTGCATTTCCTATGTACACACCTTGTTCATTGGTCTGTTCCTCCCCTAGTTCATTGACCAAATTGAAAGTGTCCTTGTTACACTAGTTTCTTTTCTCAATTAAAAATCATTAATTTCACACAAAAAAGTATGGTAGAGAGGCATTAACTGCATAGAAAGCATTCTACCCCTCTATGTCAATCCTTTTTCCATGAAATTGCCACTTGACAATGATGAAGTGGAAGGCACCATGAATGCCCACTCACAAGCTACCTCCATGCATATCTATCACACTTCATAACAGAATACCAAGATGCCATCCTCTCCCCATCTTTTTCAACTTTTTTAATGCATGAAATACCACTCCCCAATGTCTACTTAAACATCTATGCAGATGACCTAACCCTCACATACCAATGTACGCGTACCTCTGTATGCACAGCTTCTATAAACCAAAACACAATACCTTTAATACTTTTAGAAGTGGTCCACATTTAATAGAATGTCCACTAAAAATCAAAGGCGCCCTCTTTACCCCTTGGGCATCATCCTAGACCAACATATGACCTTCACTGTCCAAACAAGCAACATCACCTTAAAGGCCATTATTCAAATTCAATGCTATCAGAACACACAAACTTTGCCCAACACAAAGATACCCACAACATACTATACAGTTTATCTGCACAACTTAAATTATGCATCCCTATCCTGGTCAACATTCATATTTTAAACAAACATAACAAAGGTAAAAAAAATATATTAAATGCATGCCTTTAGGTACTGTGGAAATTTCATTTACCTACTCATCATATTTTGAGAAATATTTTAATAAGGCAAATCGTTCTCTTATTTTGCGCGGTAGTGTACTTGTCTCACTACCATATCTTATTGATCACTGATCAGTACTCTAATTTGATTTTTGGCTCAGTATGTTTCTCTTGCATCCAGAATTGCCTTTATTTATGTTCTTAATCATTTTTATGAAGCTGGTGCCTGACTAATAATATCCACTACCAAGTTCTTTCATATTTGATCTTGGATGAAGTTGATCCATGGCTAGGACAGACTACCTTATGTTCTTTTCTAAAGCTTAATAAGTTCCTAATTCATATACTTCTCAATCCACCCTTCTAGCTTGGGTAAATAATATGATGGTTCAAAATCACATACTTTTACTGGTCACCCTCTATCACATCATCATATACATCTAACCATCCTCTTCCCAACACTGCCTAACACATTTTTGGCTAAACTTAGTGCCCCTCTCACCACTCTCCAACGACTTATTAAGCATCAAATTCAAAGCCTACCACCACACCTGGATAGCCTCAGAGGCTGAAGGCAAAGAGGCACCACCATCATCAAATAACTATACACTCAATGAATAACAGAAAGCAACCACTAAGAAGACTACTACAACACATTAAAATTCTCATTTCAATGGACTTAACCCTCTGATCACCTCACATTTACACTAGAATGCCCTGACAAACCTTCCCCACACTCTACTCTTGACACCTCTTAATCCTCATCACGTACCAACTAACCCAACCTATCATCCACATCTCATAAAAAAAAACAAGTAAATCCAATTCACAGCCAATATAGAAAACACCCAATCCAACTTTACACTTAAGCAATGCCCTAACTTCTACCAAGCACTCTTCTGCACTACATCAATACAATCCATCAGAAGAGCAATGTACCTACCCTCCATGGACACAGAAACACTTCAATCCCAATTTAACACCTGAAATTGACAAATTCATAAAAGACTCAGATAAAACCGAACTCCCACTGCATAACAACTTAAACAAATTCACAACTTCAAAAGACAAATTAATGCTCTCATCACCAACAATCCACCACAAAACAAACAGCTCCTAACTCTAGCAAAAAATATAAACTATACAAATTAAACACCCAAACAATTCACACACACAAATTCCTACTCACTAGCGACTAAAAATTACTTTGACCCACTACTCAAAAAATAAGCCAATTACCCACCAGCTGCAACAATAGAAACATACAAATTGCACATAGATCCCACATCTCAACCACTTTTTAACCCGTGAAATGTTGCACTCCCCATCAATCACACAAAAGCTCAAAGCTGAAGGCCTCAGGCTACATCTATAAATTTTGGTCTCAATCACACAACATCACACACAAACACCCACCCATCTGGAAACACAGATCACTTACAAACCTCCCAGAAGCAAATCTGTTATGTCACTCATCTCACAAACATCTAATAAACACTTGGAAAACTAATCATCAACAAAACCCATTCATCTCTTACATCCAACATGGCCAGAAAAAAACACTCCCCAACCAAACTATTGTTCACCCTGACAACACAGATAAGAGGGCTTCAACCAAAAGTGACACACAAAGGCATGGCCAGCAGGGGCAGAGCTGGCTTAATAATTAGAAAACCTTTTTAGGCTTATTTGTATCACCTCCCTGGGGAGCCTGAACATACAGCTAACACCCAACCAACTAGGTACTATGGCGGAAGTCCCTTTTGATGGTGCATACAAGTGTACCCAATTCATAAGCCATTAATTGAGTGCTGCCAGGTGGAGGTAGAACCCACAGAAGAGTTCCAAATGGAAAAGGTGGCTACTGTGCTCATAGACCTGGAGGGGACAGGAGCAAAGGGTGCAAACTTGTTCCAGGTTGCAGCAGGCCAATTCCTTGGCCTTTCAAAAAGAAACTCAGTCTGCAGCCTGGATGACCAGACCCTCCTCAAACAAATACAAGTCGCAGAACTTTAGAGAAGTAGGGTGCAGCTAACCACAGTTCACACCCTTGGCAAAAACACAATATAGCTTTATTGTGTAAGGCCTCAAAGCAATTAGAAATGTTTTGAGTTGCTAACCTCGGCACAGTGACATCTTCTATTTGTAGTGGCATTAGTAACACTGCAGTAATGGCACAAATGCCTTAACATGGTAGTGATACCAACCAGCTCACACATACTCATGGAGCCTGCCATGATCGAACATGATGGTGTAGCCTAGGATAAAATCAGGCAAACAAGCAAAAAGGCAAGGTCAGGCACAGGGGTGGGTTCCATCTGAACCCAATGCATCACAAGAATGTGTCAGAAATGGACGTGACAGAAAATTACAAAAAGTCGGGAATCAAAGCAGGCAACCTAACACCATTTTTTTCCTGTTTTTTCACTGCTAATCAAGCAAGTGTCTATTAAGCCATAAGTAGCAGTAATCATCCATAGCCAAATGATAGGCTAGATTAAAAAAAATTTGCAAAGACCAACAAAAAAACAACAACAAAGAGCCTAAAAGCATGAAGCAAGCAATCTCTGGTGTAGGAGTCATGACAGCTTGCCCCTGGTGCAGGATCATGCGACATACAACAGTCAAATAAAATGGAGGAGGTCAGCCTCCTCAAAAAAGTATGATAGTCTACATCTGTCTGCACAGAGTTGTCCAAAATAAGAGGGACAAGTGGTAGCGACTGAATTGTTCCCAGTAATGGGACAAGTAACGTGTGCAAAGATCACCCAGACTGGGACATTCAACAAGAATATGCCAAACAGTCTGGGGCAGAATGCTGTCATCACAGTAAGGTGCAGGCAAGCGCACCATCAAATGGCGGTGCATCCCATGAGTGTGCCCAACCTCAAGTCGTTGCAGCATGGCATGCAAATTTAAGTTCCCCTCAGCCTTCTCCCATCTTCTTTGCCAAGCGACCCAGAGGGTTGCCCTGATTCCTGCCATGTAGTCGGTGTGAGGAAGAGCGAAACATTGGTGTGGTCGCCAAGTCCTCACAGATTCTTTTGCAACCTCATTCCCCGGATGCCTGAAATTCCCACATGTCCAGGAACCCAGCAGAAAATAATGTTCGTACACCCGGCTTGCAGCAACCTTGGTGTCACAGATACCGCGAACCAATGGGTGTGGAGATTCCAATGACCCAAGAACACTCAGGGTGCTAAAGGGGTCTCTAAAAATGACAATCCAGTCTCCAAACAGGGAATGAGGCATTATCTTGCATACCGAGTGGTGTATTGCAACTAGCTCAGCCTGGAATACAGACGCAGCCCCTGAGAGAGCCACGCTGACTACAAATAGAAAGGATATGGCGTGGACACCTCCCCCCCCCCTCTGAAACTTAGGAGTCATCCATATACACTAGAAAAGTTCCAGTGTGACATGAAGTGTGCTCCCAAAAGGCCAAACGCAATACCCACGGTGATATGGAGGCTTTGCGAGAAGAGTCTTAGTGACAAATAGTCAAATGTGGTACCCTCCAGGGTGCAACCTCAACAGAACCAGAGGCGTCACTGGTCCGAGAACTACACTGAGATCTAAAAGGAGTTTCCTAGCTGACTGCGTATATCGGCGGCATTGGCAGAGTCAACATCTGCTGCGGATGCAGTGAGAGTCGTTGGTGAGTGAAGGAGTAGCTGGGCTCATGCATACAGGCGCATAATACACTGTACAGGGTGCAGAGCGAGTGGCATCTCACCAGAATCAACAAGTAGGCTCTGGTCACCGGGTAAAGATCAGTGTGACGGAATGAGTCCACATCTGCAATACACACTCACCTGCGGATGCATAAAACTCACATCCATAGTTAAGCTTCGAATGAACAAAGGATTGATAGAAAAGTAAGGCAGTAGCCCTATCAGCACCCAGGGTGCTGAACATCACAGAACGAAGAATGTTCATGGCGCAGGTACAAAAGACCCTAAAGTTGCGAATATGAGCCTCCCTAGTGAAGTGTCGATCGAAAACAAGACCAAGGAAACAGTGAGAATCTATCACTTCCAGGCAAACCTATTTAGGAACAAGTTCGGGTCGGGGTGGAGCCGTGGTCGGCGGCAGAAGTGCACCACCTTAGTCTTGGCCAAGAAATACCGAAACCTGTGCGCTTTAGCATAGCAAGAAATGCAGTTCAATGCAAGTTGTATTCCACACCTCAGTGTCGGCATCTGGACTGCACCAAAAGAGATTGACTGATCGTTTACATAGAGCGTAGCGAGAACATTTTCCAGCAGCACTGAGGTGATACCGTTGAAGCTCAGGGCAAAGAGTGCGAGTCTGCCTGCGGGACACAGTCTTCCTGCTCAATTGAGCCATAGAGGGTTTCCGCCACCTGTACGCAGAATCGATGATCTCGAAGAAACTCCGAGATAAAGATTGGGAGGCATCTCCTCACCGCTATCATCTGAAGTTTCCATGATACCATATCGCCATGCGGTATTATAGTCCTTCTCCAGATCTAAAAAAACACTGTGTATTACTGCCTACGAAGGAAGGATTCAGACGTTATTTTCCAGTCAGAGCAGAGTATTCGATATAGAGTGAAACTTGCGGAAGCCGCACTGTACGGAAGACAGGTGGCTTAAGCCGTGCAGGATAAAGGCTAGTGTAACATTACCACTTTCTCCATCAAATTGCACACACAGTTTATTAAGATTGGGTGGAAAATGGAGGGGTAAAGTGATTTCTGCACGGTTTGCAAAAAGAGAGCACAGTAGCGGAGGATACCCTCGGCTCTATCCAGATCCTGTTGAACAAATCTAACAGAAAGGCCATGACTCGCCGACCTAGGTGTCGAACATGACATACGTGACAGCGTTCGGACCAAGGGCGGAGTCCGCGCACACAGCGAGAGCGGAACGCTCACTCAATGTAAACCTGTCATTGAAGGGTTCTTGGCCTTTGGCTGTAAAGTTCAGTCGTCGTCCTTCAGTTATATCACGACGTACATTAAGATGGCCTAGTAGCAACCCGGCTAGAGAATGCGGAGAAAGCGGTCGCGAAAGACTCGGCCACGGAGTCGGGGTCCGATATTGCGGACCCATTCTCCTAGAAAACGGGAGGGAGATCCTGCGAGAACTCGTGCTGAAACCTTTTGACTTGTTTGCACACCTTTTAGAGGGGTTTTCACGTTAAGTGAAGACACATATGCCCGCCAGAAAGGCAGCAGGCGTGCTTCGAAACAAACAGGAACCTAGCCCTAGCTAGACAAAATTCAACGACAGTGAAATCGTTCAAGCGGCGCTTAAAGCACATGTAGGTTTAACGCTTCTGTTTGAGGGTCGTCTCACACTCGTCTGACAAACACGGAAGCGGTCGGCGTGCAAAACAGCCAGACATTCTAGGAATAGTACTTAGGCCCGCGGCGATGAGGTTACCGGAGATGAACTCAAAGACCTCATCCACCGACCTAAACGCCTGATTAGCACAGAGAAATCAGTCATTTTCTGAAATAAGGACCACTACGTTCGCGCCCAACACCACCGGGATGGGGCGGGGGATGTCTCCCTTTCTTGGGCAGTCAAGAAAATGATATTTGAATAGGGAAGTGAATGATCACTACCCTGAGGGTCATTGATGGGCAACAGGAATCTCTGGGGATAGAAGAGCATGTGTGGAAAGATAAGTAGAGATAGGCGGGTCCACTAACGATTAGGGAGGGTGATCACCTATTATTATCAAACTGTGGTGCTAGGTGATCCAAGGGGGTATGCAGTCCATCTGTACAGGTGGAAACACTCCTCCTGGTACAAAGTATTGAAGAAAAAGTTCGAGTGGATAGCTGTAATAATAATAAAGATAAAGATAATAATAATATTAAATAATAAATAACATACTAATAATGAATAATTATAATATGTACATAATAATAGTAATGATAAATAATATCATAATGATAATACTAGTATAAAAATCATACTAAATAATAATAATAAATAATAAGTGATAGTAACAATAATAATGCTAATAATAATTAATAATAATACTAATAGAAGGTAAAGTAGTGATGAGTAGGAGAAAGGGGAAAGTGCACCAAGAACTTCCCCAGGCCCCATCAGAGAGTTCATATCAACCGAGTGAAAAGGGTTCCCTAATTTGCACTCAGGTTGGGAGGATGTGCAGTTGCTCTGGGTACCAAGTGTAACAAGGCTACCCAGAGTACCCACTTGTGGGAGGTGGGGATTAGAACCCACAGAAGCGCTCCAAATTGTTGCGGAAATGAATGTGCTCATAAGCTTTGTGGGACCAGTAGATGATGCCTATTTAACATTTGAGACATAGGATGTGCCAGGTCGCATAAGGCGCAACATGTCCAAGTCCTTAGCCTCGTGAAAAGTCTGTTCCCGACCTGAGTGGCCAGGAGATAAATGCCACATTGCTTCAAGGAAGCAGGGTGTGGCAGACTGCAATTCATGCAGTAAACAATAAGAACTCATAATGTACAGTTTTAGAGCATTTCACACAGACTTCGGGTCGACTCAACTTTGCATGTCTACATGAGTGATTCATGTGGCCGAAGAGGTGGCAGTAGGAGCACTTCCGCAACAGTAGCTTGAATGCCTGGACACAGTAATGATACCAACCGGCATGACTGACTCAGGGAGTTTGTCACAATCAAACAGGATGAGGAGTGTAGGTGTGTCTTGAGCTAATAAGGGAAAGATTGGACAAATATGAAAAATAAACAAAGCAATAATCCAATTAGTAGACCCTAGTGTAGAAATGTGTATTATCACCAAACGCTGCCTATTAAAGATACAGAAGATCCAGAATAAAGCAATTTACTTAATAACAAATTCAAGAAGGGCAGAACACAGAAGCCAACAATATAGAAGCAAAGTTGAAACCCCTTGACAAAATTATAATAAAGAGAGCAAAGAAAACAATAGAAAAGATTCAAGATGAGTTGGGAGAAGAACTTCCCAACCAGAGAAAGCAGATAGAAGGTGGGAGATCCCATTGACTATTCAAGTAATGTAATAATAATGGAGTGAGAAGCGGCACAAATATATGCATAAATAGGAAAATACAAATATATAAATTTATAAAACAAAATAAAAGTACAAAATAATTCTACTAACGAGTTGAACCCCAAATCTTAAATGAACCAAATAGAAAATCAGGACAACCCCCAAATTACCTAGACATATTAAACAAAAAATTACCAATGGAATAAAGCCAGAATGGACTAATACAGAAAAGAAATTAAGTATACACTCAATTTACTCAGAAAGAGATAAAAAAAATATAAAAACATGCAAAGATCTTTCAAGGTAAAGACTATATAAATAGCTTGCTAAATAAAAGGAATTAACATAAAAATACAAGTTATGAAAGAAAAGAAATTACCCAAGAAAGCATACTATGCAGTAGTAAGTTAAAAAATACTAAAAACAGTTTGAATGCCAGAACAAATACCCACAAAATTACAACACTAAAAAAACACAAAGCAAATAACTAAAACACAAGTTCAAACGAATGTACGACACAATGCAGTAATTACCTGTGAAAAAGTGAAGGGAACCATCATCGGCTTCAGGCAGAGAGCCTCCAGCCATCTGGCCTCACAAGAAGACACTATGTTGAGGTCCCGGACAACATTGAGGGAATTACATCATCTTTAATGCCTGTTCAAACACAGGCTATTTCTTAGATGAATTCAAAGTCGCAAATACGATTTTCATACCCAAGCCAGGAAAACCGACATCCCAGATAAGAAAATTACTGCCCAGTCTCAGCTTCTAGACTTCTTGGCCAAAGTATGTGAAAAAATACTTAGCAAATTATGCTCACTGAATACCTTGGGGAGAACCAACCTTTCAATGAGTAGCAATTTGGCTTCAGGAAGAACATCAATGCAGAAAAATCACCATTGGAATTATTTATCATGGAAAAGATCAGAAGCGTGCAGAGAGAGAAAACATATATGGATATTACCTGCAGAGATGTTACCGAAGCCTTTATCAAGGTATAGATGGCCTTGAGGAATGCATGCAGCACAAAATCCTTTAACTGGGTATCAACCTTGAGCAAATTTTATGCAATAATGGCAAGGAAAGATATGCCTTCATCAATATGGGCCACTACCAGGGCGCTATTTTCAAGCTTGATGCAGTACTACCCCAATTAAACAAGGGCAATTTAAACATGCAATTCACAGGCAATGTTATTCAGCTGATTGTGTCATCCCATAGGAACACAGGCAAGAATGGCAGCAAGGGAGATACAGATCAACAATTATGAGCAATAATGAAAGATTAGACAAAACAGGAACAAGTTCCATGAAATCCCACTGTACAGGAAAAATCTTTCACATGCCAAAGATACAAGATGGCTATAACAAAAAAAGTTCAGAGGATAGAAGAATTTATAGGTGGTATACAGTTGCAGGAAAAAAATTGTAACATTCATACAATGCGGTTAATAAAAAACAAATATTTTACATGTATTTTATTGTGATTATATCCTTAAACTTAATACTTTAACACCATATGAAATCTTTTCGGCATGGATTCGGCCAGCTTGGCAAAGTAGGAGTCATCCATATTGATCCATAACCCCTTCAGTGCCCCCTGCAGGTCTTTGATGTTGGTTGGTTTGGAAGCTTTTACCTTATTTTTCATAACATTCCAGGGATTCTCACTGGGGTTGAGATTCAGCGAATTACCTGGCCAGTCCAGCACATCAATTTGATTGTCTACAAGGAACCTTTTGACTCATGTGCAGGGGCTCACACATGAATACTCCAGAAATATAGCAAGTGTTCCTTCAACACATCAATGTAATTGCTCCCCTTCATGGTAATGTTCTTGGGGAGGAACTACAGCCTTGCCCTGCCCTTTCCACCACTGAAAGCACCCCACACCATTAGAATGTCCAGATGTTTTACCATCTTCAGTGTACCAGGAATCGAACCATGACACACCTCTCGGCCGACGCACTGTCTTGGACTCCCCCATGACCAGCCTGAAGGTACTTTCGTCTCTGAACATTACCTTTTCCATTCCTCTGAGGTACAATTCTTGTATTTCTTGCAAAATTCAAGGCGCCTTTTTTTCATAGCATTAGTGAGAAGGTTTTTTTGGCTGGGCGTCGGGCGGGTAATCCAAATTCTTTTTGCAGCCAGTGCCGAATCGTCTTAAAAGCGACGTTTTGGGAGATGTCTGGATGTTTTTTCTTGAGTGCTACAGCTGCAATTGAAGGGTTTACCATCACCACGTTTTAACAGCTTATCCGTCATTGCTGTTGTCTTTCTTGGTGCTACAGAGCCTATTGTCCTTGGGAAGGGAAGGGGGGGTTGTGCCTGGTGGTAATGTCACCGCCGCGTCCCGGACACAATACATGGCTTGTCTAGAAACCTTCAGTTTGGTGGCTACACTAATCACAGACATGCCTTTATCTAAAAGGGCTATAGCACGAGACTTTTCCTCCATGCTATTACGTCTCATTGTGTGTAAATTGAATGGAATTATATGGCTGCAAAGATAGGGTTACAGTCAGGATCGGCGCTAACGAGAGCAGCGTACTATACTACTTTTCTACACAAGCACTCATCGTGCACTGAGACATGCCTGGGTGGCGGCGTGTAGCTACAGACGCGGCAGGGCCTCTGCATTAACACAAGCTCTGTCCACTCTATCTATGGAGGAACAGCAAATAAAATCGTAACACGCGATCCGTGTTACGATTATTATTGCTGATGATGTGCAAGATTTTTCTTTTGCCGCGACTGCACAATCTCCAAACTCTGAATATGAAGAATGAGATACACCAAGCAATCTTTCAATCTGCATTAGTGTACCAACTGATAAGGCTATACACCATCTCCAAGGAGCTTCAGGTAAATCCAGAACAAGAGAATGTATTTAATTACAAAGAGAAAGATGCTATATCCGTGACTTACGCCGAGGCAAGAATCAAGCCTATAAACAAAATAATAGAAAAAAGGCCAGAGAAGACAATAAGAGACAAAGAAAAACTCACCATCCTGACAAATTATACCAGAAAAAAGAAAAGATCATATATTCCAGAAGGTTCTTTTAAAAAGAAGAATGAGAAGAAGAAGAGGAAATATAGACCTAAATCAAAAGGCTCCCCCCCGCCTTACCCACACACCTAAGCCTTTGGGAAGGGTGAAGTTCAAACCCCTCCACCCAAAGTCAATTCCATTTGTGAAGAACGCCAAAGGAGAATAAATTAGGTGAAACCTAGCATTAATGAGACATCATATGCTTGATTAAGAACCCAGAGAAAACTCCCAACCATAATGGAATACGATGGTAGTGATACTGGCACATTATGCCTCTTACAGAATTAACCACTGGACTTGACACTTTTAACAAGAAACAGAGATTAAGTCAACTGAATAAGTATCACTTAACTTTTTTCTTGCAAAACAGAAACAAACAATCTTGCTAACAACAATTTGAATGCCAACAAATTTACCTATCTACTAAAACCTCCTGTTTTATAGAGATTAGCCTGTTCTCCAGGCAAAAAAAAACTATTCTTATCCTTTTCAATTTAACAAACTTCTTAAAATACCAGAGATTAACCTGATCACCAGGTACCCTTGCTATCCCAACTAATCCTATGACTTCTTTCCCTTTTTATCTCTAAAATGCATATTTGCCTAACTTGCTAATGATTTATCACTATTTCCAGATCTCCACAATCTCATACTTTTGATCTGCACTCTCCACATTCTTGATTTTATTGATTCTTTTCACACAAAAGAACGGGCAGCCCCTAAGAAGGCCACCATATCACCAGAATGGGTTCATAAGGTCCTTGGAGTAGGATATGTTGCGGGTGTTGCATGCTTTTCTAAGATTTGGGCAGTCAAGGTGGTGTTTGGTGTTGCCAGTGTGTCGGTTGCCTTGGTGCATGTTGGTGATGGAATGAGGTGTTTGCACTGTTGGGAGTAATGTGGAATGGCCTGACCTTAATTGGAACAGGATTAATCTGTCTCCAGTGTAGTGATTTCTCTGTTTGGTTAATTTGGAAGGGGGGAGGGGTTCATTAAGGATAGTGTTTAGTGGTATTTAGGTCTCTTTAGGTGCCAGTGTTGTGGATGTTTTATTAGGTTGTGGTTTGGTGGTGGTAGGTGGAGGTTCCGAACAAGTGTTCTTCGTAGTGTGCTGGGGCTTATTTTTTGGGAGTATTTTTGTTTCAGCGTGTAAGTATGGGGTTGGTGCAGTGCGAGTGTATCCTGTGATGATTCTGAGTGGTTTGGAACTTGTTTGCGTGGGATTTGGTGAGGGTTGGGCTCCATGCTGGTGCTGCATAGTTGAGGGTGATGCAGATGAATTGCTTGTATAGTGTGGTAAGCGTGACCTTCTGTTGTCTAAATGTGATGTTTGATAGTGCTTTGAGGGAATTGAGTTTTCTTTATGGGTTTGTTTGTGATACATTTTAAATATCCTTTGGGTGTTTACAGAGATTCCCAGGAAAGTGGGAGTTTTGTTTACAGGAATGTGTTTCCATTTAGTCTGATTTTATGGTGTTTGATTTGTGGGGGTCTGGTGTGAAGTGAGGTTGATTTGGGGGGCTGAGGCCGTCATGCTATTTTGTGTCAGCCAGTGTTCCAGTGTGTTTATGTATTGTTGGAGTGCTCCACTTGATGTATGGACTGATGAGCGTGGTACAGTGTTTGAGATGTCATCTGCATAGGTGTTGGTATTGATGATTGGGGATTGTGGCTGTGGGAACTCATGTGTGAATAAGTTCAAAAGAACTAACAGAAATAGACAAACTCAAACTAACATAAAATAAATAAATGAGGAAAATATCAATGGATGGACCACAGTAAAGAGCAAGAGGAAGAATAACAAATAAAAGAAACTACCAGAACCTACTAATGTTGAAGACAGACATAACAATCAATGTAACCCATCACAAGAAATTCCCTAAAGAGTGAGATAATGAAGAACTGCTGGATGGAATAGAAAATAGCCTTTACAAATGGAAGTACTACTCAGAAAACAATTTTGACACAATTAAAATGACACTAGACAAAAGACACAGATCCCAAAACATGAAGCAACATACTAAATACAAAAATTTAGAAGACTCAAAAATGGGAAAAGAAAACAAGAACTGAAATATGACTTTAAAAACAATAATAGAACAAAGAAAGTAGAAAAAGGAAAAAAAAATAATAAACTCCAGAAAACCAAAGAAATGATATAAATTACATTACAAAATGAAAGAAAACCTGATCTCCAGGCGCTTGTAACTCTCCGCAAACATAACATTTTCTTATCATCTCAGTATGGAGATGTATCTGCACCAACTCTCTTGCTTTCCATTATCCTTAATTCTCCACTTTAATCAAATCAAATCAAATCTCATAGCCCCCCAAGAAGCTTGAAATGAGTGAAACTTGAGCAATAAAACCTCTGAGTTTTATCATGGTTTCTTCTATCCTTCCCTTTCTAACTGTTGTTGCAAGACATCACATACACTATTTTTCCCCGAAGTCTGTTCCATTTGTCCTTTTTACCATCAAGGGGCATTGATGCAGACTAATGTCTAAGGTTTGGGCAAAACAGTATACCACTACATTTTACATATTGCAGAGAACCATGATACAAGCCTCCAATTCAGTGACAATGTTATTCCCAAATAGCATACTTATCAACCTTTCTTTAAAAGCTCACAAGATTATACAATCTATTACTCATATTTACTTTAAACTACATTGAAGTACCATTTCAACTTACCATCACATCAAAACTTGCTGGGATAACAGTGGCTTGGGGAATATTCTCAACTGGTGATGACAAATCAGTAGCAAACTGGGCTACAGGTGGTTTTTGAGATGTGGACAATGAAGAGTCATTAGACAAAGGGGTAAAGGTGGTGATTGTAGCAGCCGGAGGTGGATGAAAAGATGGAAAGGGTCGTCGATGTGGTTGGGCAAAAGTTGAAGAGGTACTAATTTCTGGGGGGACTACATACTTGTTTGTAGGTCTGCATGAGAATTGAATTCCTGAAATAAATAAAATATATTAATGATTAGTGACACAACATCACAGAGGCCTAGCCCATATTTACATGAATTCTGTACACAGAGCAGTCAATCCAAAATACTGGAGAAAAAATGGAAACATTAAATGCAAGGCTCATTAATTAATATTGAGTTGGTCTTTCATTGGCAGTACTAATTGTTTCAATGTATCAAGAAGTCGACTCATACAACTGTTTAATAGTGATTACTGCAATTATGAACCATTCTTAACCCTTTCGCTGGGAAAAGGGACTTTACCCAATCATGAGAATAACGACTAAGGTTGCCTTACCCAGCAAAAGGGGTTAGAGCAAAGCCTGTTCCAGTTTCTCTAGCAAAGCTGCTAAGGAAAATAGTTCTCCACCTTTTGTTCCAATAATTTTTTTTTAATTTGCCCATCTGGCAAATGTGTTCAAGGGCATAAGTCATTGTAATTAAAATTCTAGCCTAGTGCTAGGCTATCCTAAAAATTAAAAAAAACAAGGAAGCACATTCCGGCATTAGGGGCCTCATCCAAAAAGTCAGATAGTCCACAAGTCTGTGGGCAGGAAATCATCCAGAATACAAAGGACAAACAGTAGCAACCCCACTTGTCCCGGAACCAGGACAGGTAACATAAGCGAGGATCACCCAGACTGGGAGATTCAAAAAGAATCTGCTGAATATACCGATGGAACAGTCGTGGTAGTAAGGTGGAAGGGGCACACTCAAGGGTAATCAATGCAGCCGGAATAAGGAAATTAAAATGTTTAAATTATGAAGCAAAATTATCTCACGTAATTGTCTTTCTTATTTTTCTAATGTACATTTGGGAATTAGGATTTACTATCTTAAAAAGGACTTATATTGTCATATATATATATATAATTAAATTTTAATTATTTGTTGCTGTGTTAGTTTAGTTAAACTAAATTTAATTAGTTCAATGTGTCTTGACAAGCTTTTAACAATGTCTAATGCAGGTGCCAAAAATAAAAGTTGGTCACCCCTGGCCTAGCCATTTTACTCCCAAAATGTTCCAACGCTACATTATTGTAAAATATTTAAAAATTATAACAGGATAGGATGGAAGAATTTGTTTGTGATACTTTTCCCCATATTTGCGTATTATAAGTACCTTGAGACAAGAGCTTTTAGCATGCATGTGCAAAAATATTTATGGGTTTAATGTTAATGCCTGGAGGGTAGGGTAGTTCATTTATGATGGAACATTCAGTGGACTGGCAGATTCCTGAAATATGCTCTGGCGATAATCTAATATAGTCAATAGGCCATCTAGAGACCCTTGCAAAAACCCTGACAAAAGAAATCAACCTCTCTTTCATGAGCATACTTTAAGTTTAATATATAATTTAGTATAATTCTTTTACCTGTATGCTACTATTTGACATTCAAATGTTATCATGTTAAAATAATATACATATTTAAAAGCATTTTGGCTGCTTTCTTGCTTGGGAATCCTTATGAAAAACTGTACAAATTTTTTTTCAAAATATTCATGCCAAGGGGTGATCTATTTCTTTATCTGAAGGATTTTGGCAGAGTAGCCGAATTTATGATAGCAACTATTTTGAAATCTACATTAAGTTTAGTATCAGCTGGATTAGTGATTTTTTTCACACAATTCCCAAGCCATATTCAAAGGGCAAATGCTTTAAAGTTTAATATCAGGAGATTATTATTGACTCTATATTCAGACAATCCCCATGTCATATTCCAATGACAAACATATACGCATAAAGTTTAATAGATGTTGGATTGTTAACTATTTTTTAACTATCTCCCGATAACATTTTAATGAATGCACCCCTATGAAATGCTCCTAATCTAGCGTATCAACCCAAAGCAGCAAATCTTGGCAGGAGATATTTAAAGGATAGATTTTGTGATGGATTTGAAGGCTCTGTTAAGTTTTATCCTTAAACAATTCTAGCAAATTCCCTCAAAGGCTATTTTCAGCTCACCTGGAAATTGTGCTCATCTTTATCTACTACATTCTATGTATATATAAAGGCTTAACTTCCTATATTTCAGCATTTCTTCCCTGAGGTTAGTGTTGATTTGAACTATTCTTGTTGTCTCTTTTAAAATGTTCAAACTTAAAACATGGCTCATTTTGTAAACAGTAAGAGAGGAAAAGAAAATTTTTGTCATGATACATAAGAGAGGCAGTCAATAAGTTTTGAGAATCGGTAGGGCAAAACAGAGGAAGGGGGATGGATGTTTGTGGGGGTGTTAAGACAAGTTATGACCTGCAGCCGCACGCTCCTGCCTCGTCTATTTAAGAAGCAGTAGCTGATCGCAGATCGTCAGTCACAAATTTTTCAACAATGGAGAAGGTTGAGCAACGCGCAGTGATCAAATTTTTGACCAAGGAAGGCAAGAATGCAAAAGAGATCCATGAACGCATGGTTGCAGTGTACACCGACACTGCCTCTTCCTATTTAACCATTGCTCGCTGGAACAGGGAGTTTCGCCATGGACATGAGTCCCTTGAAGATGACCTCCATCCAGGATGCCCGTCAGACGTGACCAAAATCGATGGGTGAAGGGCGAAGAAATCGAGGGAGAACTTGGAATATCACATGGAAGTGTTATCAACATCATCCACGACAATTTGGCCATGACCAAGGTCCCTTCCCGTTGGGTCCCTAGAAACCTCACGCCCCATGATCAACTTCAACGTCGTCAAAGTCCACAAGACAAGAGTTGCACAAGCTGCCCTGCGTGAGTGCGGATTTGAGGAGCTCAACCATCCCTCCCTACAGTCCAGATCTGGCCCCTAGCGGCTACTTTTTATTCCGCCAGCTTAAGGCTGCACTGCGTGGACGCCGGTTTGGGGACGATTTAGATGTCCAGCTCGCCATCCAGGAGTGGATTGAACAGCAGTCGGGAGATTTCTGGTTGTCGGGAGTTCGAAGCCTCAGGGACAAGTGGCGCGAGTGCATTGAAGTCGAGGGTAGTTATATTGAAAAATAATAAAACACTTTTCCTTATATCCGAATTGCAAAACTTATTGACCGCCCCTCGTACATCTATCAGTTTGATAAAGTTAGTAAGACAGACAGATGTAAAGTTTTGGCAATACCATGAAAGTAACTGCAAGGCTAGAATTCATACTTTTGAATACAGTCATACACATCTGAATACACATGAGCATACGCATCCTCCATTAGCTATTGGCATCAAAGTGGAAAGGGCAAAATCTGAAATGAGAGATGGAGCTGCACAACCTGCTAACTTCCAAGTGTACTTATTAATCAGTGCTTAAGCAGCATGACTCAAGCTGGTATTGCATAGATACCAAATAGAGCAACACTCGGGAAAATGATTCAATGAATGCGAAAGGAAATAAACAAAGTGCCTGAGCATTCTAATTTTATTTATGAATTAGAAATACCTCAAGAATTTAAGGTGTACAAACCAACACCAGAAGGAGAGGAGAATTTTTGTTCAGTTGACGATGGTCTGGGGCATGATAGAATTATCATTTTTGGAAGACAGACCTGGTTGGAACATCTAGCAACTTGTAATACTTGGAATCTTAATGGAATTTTTGTGTGTGCCCCAAATCTATTTTATCAAGTTTGCATCGTAATTGGGAAAAAGAATAGAGGTGTTCATCCGATATTATATGTGCTCTTACAAAATAAGCAGTGCAAAACTTACAAACAAATGTTCAATATTATTAAAGAGATTGTTCCAAATGAAGAACCAAGTGCAATAAATCGTGATTTTGAGCAAGCTGCCATTTTAGCTATGATGGAATCATTTCTGAATATAGACGTATGATTTTTTTTTTTTTTTAAGAGCTCATCTGACGACTGCCTACTTGGGCATTAGACGACAGAAAGCGACCTGAAGCCGTCGCGGCATTGGGGGATAGATCCATGGGAACAGTCGCGGCGCAATGGCATGCAACTTTAAGTTCCCTTCGACCGTCTCCCATCTTCTTTGCCAAGCAGTCCGAAGAGCTGCCCGTATTCCTGCCATGTAGTCGGTGCGAGGAAGAGCGAAACACTGGTCCGGTCGCAGAATCCTCGCGGACTCTTTGGTGCCCTCATCAGCGCGCTCATTCCCAGCAATTACTACATGTCCAGGAACCCAGCAGAAGATAATCTCGACATCTGCCCGGCTCGCCATAACCGTGGCGTCACGGATATCGCGAACCAGGGGATGCGGAGATTCCAATGCCCCGAGAGCACTCAGGGCGCTTTGTGAGTCGCTATAGATCACAATCCAGTCTCCGAACCGGGCACGTCGCGTAATCTCCCGTACCGAGTGGTGTATTGCCACCAGCTCGGCCGTGAAGACAGACGCAGCGCCGGGTAGAGCCCCGCTGACTTCAAACAGAGGGGATACAGCGTGGAAGTCGACCCCCTCTTGGGACTTGGAGCCATCCGTATACACTGGCACGGTTGCAGCGTGACACGAGGTGTGCTCCAAAAAGGTCGAACGCAATACTCCCGGCGCCGTACAAGCTTTGGAAGCAGAGGCGTGGCGACAAATAGCCAAATGTGGTACCCTCCAGGGTGGCGTCGTGTGCAGAACCAGGGGAGCCACCGGCCCGTGAGCTATATCTAGCTCTCGAAGGAGTTTCCTGGCCTAAACCCAAAGAGATAGGGTATGACTGACGTCTCTCGGCGGCATAGGCACCATCGAGATCAGCTGCGGATGCAGTGAGAGCTGTTGGCGACTGAGGGAGGCGCCGGGCTCGCGCGTACAGGTGAGTGATGCACTGCACGCGGCGCAGAGCGAGTGGCATCTCCCCAGCATCGACCAACAGGCTCTCAATAGGGAAAGTGCGGAAGGCACTGGGCGCAAGGCGAAGGCCGGTGTGGTGGATCGAATCCACCTTCCGCCATAAACGCTCGGCTGCGGATGCATGAAACTCGCATCCGTAGTCGAGCTTCGAACGAACAAAGGATCAATAAAAAAGTAGGGCAGTAGCCCTATCAGCGCCCCAAGCGCTGAACGTCACGGAACGGAGAATGTCCATGGCACGGGTACAAGAGACCCTAAGGCTGCGAATATGAGCCTCTCAGGTGAGGCGTCGGTCGAATACAAGACCAAGGAAACGGTGCGATTTCACCACATCCAGGCGCACCCCATTAAGAAACAAATCTGGGTCGGGGTGAAGCCGTGGATGGCAGCAGAAGTGCACCACCTTAGTCTTGGCAAAAGAAAACCGAAACCTGTGCGCTTCGGCATAGCGAGAGACGCGGTTTAATGCCTGTTGGAGTCGACGCTCCAGAGTTGGCATCTGGGCCGCGCCAAAAGAGATAGAAAGGTCATCCATGTAGAGCATAGCGAGAACATCTTTCGGCAGCACCGAGGTGATGCCGTTGATGCTCAGGGCAAAGAGTGTGACACTGAGGACACTTCCCTGCGGGAGAACCTCTTCCTGCTCCTTTGGGCCGGAGAGGGCTCCCCCCACCCGTATGCGGAATCAACGATCTCGCAAAAATTCAGATATAAACATTGGGAGGCGTCCCCTCGCCCCATCGTGTGGAGTCTCCATGATACCGTATCGCCACGAGGTATCATAGGCCTTCTCCAGATCAAAAAACACCGTGGCGTAGTGCTGTCTACGAAGGAAAGCCTCGCAGATGGCATTTTCCAGTCGGAGCAGAGCATCCGATGTGGAGTGGAACTTGCGGAAGCCGCACTGTGCAGAAGACAGATGGCCTCCGCTGTCCAGGAAAAAGGCTAATCTAACATTTACCAATTTCTCCATCAACTCGCACACGCAAGAGTTAGAGAGATTGGGCGGAAACTGTAGAAGTATGAGGATGCCTTTTCCACTTGACCCAAAATGTGTTAAATAAAATACAACAGATGGGTTATTAGAGTCAGTATAGTAATAATACTGATTTTGCTTTATACAGTAAAAAGGTCACTGCTCTGGCCTTTGTGCCAATTGAAAATTTAGATAGTTATGTGGATGCTTTAGGAGCTGCTTTACCTGAGCAGTTATCCAGACTCTTGAATTGGCTTGAGGATAATTACATTGGTCATCATAATAGAAGGAATGGACAAAGAAGAGCATTATTTCCTCAAGAGCTGTGGAATGTCCATCATTGGACTATTGAAAAGGAAGACAGAACAAACAATCATGCTGAAGCGGCAAATAGGAGATTAAGATGCCAATTAGGAATATGGAAGTTCATTCAGGCTCTCAGCAAAATTAAAAAAGGACGAGACGAGTATATGGAAAAGGTTGCATCTGGGGATGAACTTGCAACAAAATTGTTAACATACAGAAAAGCAGACGATACAATTTTAATAATTCTTTTGCAGTATGAAGAAAGAAATGAAGTTGAATATTTGCTAGCAATTGCTCATAATTAAATGAACTAACTTATGCAAAATTTAGTGCCTTAAGATATGCAAAACTCGTCTACAAAATGTTTTAAATTCTTAGCCTTTGAGTGTATTAAAATTAAAGAATAAATAGATTTTCATTGTAGGTGATCTGCCTACAAAGGCATATTTTATAAAAGGTTATTGATTTGTATAAAAAATTAAGAGGTTGAAAATGGACCATATGTAAAATTGAGTAATATTTTGTTTATCTTATTTTCTTCAGTAATTCAAATTGATTTTTTTTGCTAAATATTAATCTTGCCAAAATCTTTTTTTTTAATTTCTATTTTTTGCTGATATTTCCTTTGTTACTATGTAACTCTTAAGTGTGTTACTTACATAAACATTTACAAAAAAATCTAAAATATGTACTTTAAAAAAAATAAACAAGGTTAAATAAGGCTATTTTTTTTTGCAATTACAGCATTCATTATGATACAAAACTTAATAATTATATGTGCGCCAAAATGTTACAGCAATATATTCATGATGAAATAATCAAACACTGAAATGACTTGATGCTGAAATGTCTTTGCGCTCAAACGGCAGAGATCAACTGTACCTGACCCAGGTGGAGGGAATCACTCCATCAAATGGCAGTGTGTCCAGTGAGTTTGCCTAATTCAGACACTGAAAGTGACCTGAATCCATTGCGGCATCATTGCGGGGTAGGTCAAGGGAGGCGTGGTGCAATGGAACGCAACTTTAAATTCCGCAGACTGGAGGACAACTTTGATTCCTGCCATGTAGTCGGTGTGAGGAGGAGTGAAGCGCTTGACTGTTCAGCCTATCCTTGCGGATTCTTTGGAACCCTCATTGCTGCGCTGATTTCCCATAAGTTCCAAGTGTCTAGGAACCCAGCAAAAGAGAATCGATCCAACTCAGGAGATGGCTGGTCACCCAGCAACTACAATCAACTCAACCTATTCCCTTTCCCCCATTTTCTATACTACAATGTCTATCCACTCAACTTCTACTATACTTTCTTTTTCTTGCTTCTTCAAGATGTACGATGAATTGAGACAATTGTGATGTGACAGATACTGCGAACCAGAGGGTGTTGAGATTACAATGCCCTGAGAGCATTCAGAGTGCTTTATTAGTCATTAATGAATACAATCTAGTCTCTGAACTGGTCACGGCGAGTTATCTCCCTTACTGAGTGGTGTATTGCAACCAGCTCGGCTGTGAATGAAGACAGACGCAGCACCTGGAGTCGTTTGTACACACTGTCAAGGAACCAGCATAATAAGTGTGGCTCAAAAATGCAGAACGCAATACTCACAGCGTTATAAAAGCTTTGTGAGCAGAGATGTGTCTACAAATAGACAAACATGGTACTCTTTAGGGTGGCATCCTTGGCAGAACCAGAGGCATCAATGACCAGTCGCTGGAAGGCACTGGTTGATGTGGTGGATTGAGTCCAACTGCCGCAATACACGCTCGGATGAGGATGCATAAAACTTGCATCTATAGTCAAGCTTTGAATGAACAAAGGATCAAGAGAAAAGAAAGGCAGTAGCCCCTATCAGCTCCCCCAGGTGCTGAATGCGAAGGAACAAATGTCAATGGCACAGGTACAAGAGAACCCTAAGGCTGCGAATATGCTCTCAGGTGAGGCATCAGTCAAAAACAAGACAAAAGGAAGGAAGAGAATCTACCAATTCAAGACAAACCGCATTTAGGAACAATTCGGGGTCGGGGTGGAGCAGTGGATGGCACCAGAAGTACACCACCTTAGTCTTGGCCAAGGAAAACCGAAACCTGTGTGCTTCAGCATAGCGAGAGACACGGTTCAATGCCTGTACGAGTCGACGCTCAAGAGTTGGCATTTGGAACGCACCAAAAGAGATTGAAAGGTCGTCCATGTCGAAGGTAGCAAGAACAACTTTCGGCCACACCAATGTGATACTGTTGATACTCAGGAGAAATGGGTTGACACCCAGGACAATTCCCTGCAGGACACCCTTCTTCTTGCTCCATTGGGACAGGAAAGACTCCTGCCACCAGTACGCAATGTCTACAATTTTGCAAAAACTCAAAATTGTAGGTGTTCCCTCGCCCACCATCAGGTGGAGTCTCAATAATACTGTATCCCCATGCAGAATCATAGTCCTCTAAATCGAAAAACACCATGGGGTAGAGCTATCTACAAAGGAAGGCCTCGCCTGTGGAATTTTCCAGTTGAAGCAGAGCATACAATGTGGAGGACAGGTGGCCTCCGCTCTGCAGCAAAAAGGCTAGCCTAACATTTACCAATTTCTCCATCTTCTTGCACATGCAGGAGGTTAAGAGATTAGGAGGAAACCATCCGGGTTAGCGTGATATCTCTCAGATTTACCAAAAGTGAGCCTACTCAGGCATTAGTCGCTATATTAAAAACCTGCTTAGTACGAGGCTACTTTAAAATCAGATTAAAAAAAACAAAAAAACAAAACCAACACTCAAAATTTTAAAAAGAAAAAGAAAAGGCAACAAGCATGAAGCAAGTTCCTGCGTCGGGAGGAGATACCCCGGTGCAGTAACGTGCCACATATAAGAGAAAAAACAAACAAAAAAAAAACTGGTTAAATAAAAGGAAGAAGGCCAGCCTCCCCACAAAAGTCTACAAGTCCACCAGTCAATGGGCACGCACTCGTGCGAGTATAAGGGACAGGCGGTAGCGACCCACCCATCACGGTACCGGGACAGATAATGTGCGCGAAGATCGCTGGGCTCACGCATACAGGCTAATGATGCAGTGTACACAGCAGTGAGTGAGTACAAAGAGTGAGTGGCATCTCCCCAGCATCGACTAGTAGGCTCTCAATGGGAAAAGTGCGGAAGGCACCGGTCGCAAGGCGAAGGCCTGTGTGGTGGATCGAGTCCACCTTCCGCAATAAACGCTCGGCTAGGGATGCATAAAACTCACATCTGTAGTCAAGTTTCGAACGAACAAAGGATCGATAAAAAAGTAAGGCAGTAGCCCTATCAGCGCCCCAAGCGCTGAACGGAGAATATCCATTGCGCGGGTACAAGAGACCCTAAGGCTGCGAATATGAGCCTCCCAAGTAAGGCATCAGTCAAATACAAGACCAAGGAAACGGTGCGATTCAACCACTTCCAGGCGAACCCTATTAGGAAAAGGGTCTGGGTGGTGCCGTGGATGGCGGCAGAAGTGCACCACCTTAGTCTTGGCCAAGGAAAACCGAAACCTGTTCGCTTCGGCATAGCGGGAGACGCGATTCAATGCCTGTTGGAGTCGACGCTCCAGAGTTGGCATCTGGGCCGCGCCAAAAGACATCGAAAGGTCGTCCAAGTAGAGCGTAGCAAGAACATCTTCCGCCAGCACCAAGGTGATGCCATTGATGCTCAGGGCAAAGAGTGTGACACTGAGGACACTTCCCCGCAGGACACCCTCTTCCTGCTCCATTGGACCGGAGAGGGCTCCCCTCACCCGTATGCGGAATCGATGATCTCGCAAAAATTCAGATATAAACATTGGGAGGCGCCCCTCGCCACCATCGTGTGGAGAGTCTCCATGATACCGTATCGGCATGCGTTATCATAGGCCTTCTCCAGATTGAAAAACACCATGGCGTAGTGCTGTCTACGAAGGAAGGCCTCGCAGACGGCATCGTCCAGTCGGAGCAGGGCATCCGACGTGGAATGGAACTTGCGGAAGCTGCACTGTGCAGAAGACAGATGGGCTCCGCTGTCCAGAAAAAAGGCTAATCTAACATTTACCAATTTCTCCATCAACTTAGACACGCAGAAGGTTAGAGAAAACGGCCGGAGTAGAGTGATTTCATCCCCGGTTTGCGAAAGGCGAGCACAGTAGGGATTCGCCAGGAATCTGGGAGGAGACCCTCCACCCAGATCCTGTTGAAGAAGTCTTAGAGAAAGGCCATCCCTCGCTCACCCAGGTGTCGAAGCATGGCGTACAGGACATCGTCCGGACCATGGGTGGTGTCCGTGCACGAAGCAAGAGCGGAACGCAACTCACTCACAGTAAACCTATCGTTGAAGGGTTCTCTGCCTCTGGAGGTAAAGTCCAGTCGGCGGCCTTCCGCGAACTCACGACGTGCATTGAATGCTGGCGGAGTAGCATCCCGGCTAGAGAATTCGGAGAAAGCGGTGGCGAAGGATTCCGCCACGGACGAGGGGTCCGAGATTGCGGTCCCATTCTCCTGGAGAACGGGAAGGGGGGTCCTGCGAGAACTTGCTCCGAATCCTTTTGACTCGCTTCCACAACTCTGCTAGAAGGGTCTTCCTGTTAAGTGAAGACACATATGCCCGCCAAGAAGAGCAGCGGGCGTGCTTCGAAATATAATGGAACCTAGCCCTAGCCCGACGAAATTCAGCGACAGTGAAATCGTTCGGGCGGAGCTTATATTGCATGTAGGCATAACGCTTCTGTTTGAGGGCCGTCTCAAACTCGGCCGACCACCACGGGAGTGGTCGGCGTGCAAAACGGCCAGACGTTCTGGGAATAGTAGTCAGGCCCGCGGAGATGAGGTGGCCGAAGAAGAACTCAACGGCCTCATCTACCAACCTAAACTCCTCGACTGAGATAGAGAATTCAGTCATTTCCTGAAATGCAGGCCACCGCGCCTGCGCCAAGCACTACCGAGGTGGGCTCTCAGGCGGCAGTTGCCCTGGAAATGATAATTCAATGGGAAACTGATCACTACCATGGAGGTCATCAACCACCCCCCAATCAAAATCAAGCCGTGCATCCGAAGAGCAAAAAAAATATCAAGGCATGAAAATGAAGCGGTTCTCTGGCAGTGATGCGTAAACTCATCCACATTTAGGACACATCTCAAGCTCTTCAATCAGATCGGCAAGAACTTGTCCCCTGGGATTTATTGAGTAATCCCCCCAGTGAGGATGTGTCTGCCATTCAGATCTCCAATTTTTTTTATTTATTTATTTTTTTTTTTAAGAGCTCATCTGGCGACTGCCTACTTGGGCATTAGTCGCCGTATTAAAACTGGCCTAGTTCTAGGCTACTTTAAAATGAAATTAAAGAGAAAAAAAAAACAACACCCCAAAAGGGGGAAAGGAAGCAAGCTGGTGCGTCGGGGAGAGGTCCCCCCGGCGCAGGAGCGTGCAACTAAAGAAAAAAAAACAAACAAAAAACAAAACAAATGCAAAAAAACAACAAAAAAAACCAAACAAACCTTGCTTAAATAATAGGGAGAAGGCCGGCCTCCCCCAAGAAGTCAACAAGTCCACAAGTCAGTGTGCACGAATCTGTCCCAAGCACAAGGGACAGGCGGTAGCGACCCCGCCCATCCCGGTACTGGGACAGGTATCGTGCGCGAATATCACCCAGACTGGTACATTCGACAAGAATGTGCCGAACAGTCTGGGGGACGACGCAGTCGTTGCAATAGGGCGCAGGCGAGCGCTCCATCAGATAGCGATGCGTCACACGAGTGTGTCCGATTCGGAGACGACAGAAAGCAACCTGAAGCCGCCGCGGCATTGGGGGATAGGTCCATGGGAACAGTCGCGGCGCAATGGCACGCAACTTTAAGTTCCCTTCGACCGTCTCCCATCTTCTTTGCCAAGCAGTCCGAAGAGCTGCCCGTATTCCTGCCATGTAGTCGGTGTGAGGAAGAGCGAAACGCTGGTCCGGTCACAGAGTCCTCGCGGACACTTTGGCGCCCTCATCGGCGCGCTCATTCCCCGCAATTCCTACATGTCCAGGAACCCAGCAGAAGATAATCTCGACATCTGCCCGGCTCGCCAAAACCGTGGCGTCACGGATATCGCGAACCAGGGGATGCGGAGATTCCAATGCCCCGAGAGCACTCAGGGCGCTTTGTGAGTCGCTATAGATCACAATCCGGTTTCCGAACCGGGCACGTCGCGTAATCTCCCGTACCGAGTGGTGTATTGCCACCAGCTCGGCCGTGAAGACAGACGCAGCGCCTGGTAGAGCCCCGCTGACTTCAAACAGAGGGGATACGGCGAGTGGCATCTCCCCAGCATCGACCAACAGGCTCTCAATGGGGGAAGTGCGGAAGGCACCGGTCGCAAGGCGAAGGCCGGTGTGGTGGATCGAATCCACCTTCCGCAATAAACGCTCGGCTGCGGATGCATAAAACTCGCATCCGTAGTCGAGCTTCGAGCGAACAAAGGATCGATAAAAAAGTAAGGCGGTAGCCCTATCAGCGCCCCAAGCGCTGAACGTCACGGAACGGAGAATGTCCATGGCGCGGGTACAAGAGACCCTAAGGCTGCGAATATGAGCCTCCCAGGTGAGGCGTCGGTCGAATACAAGACCAAGGAAACGGTGCGACTCAACCACATCCAGGCGCACCCCATTAAGAAACAAATCTGGGTCGGGGTGAAGCCGTGGATGGCGGCAGAAGTGCACCACCTTAGTCTTGGCTAAAGAAAACCGAAACCTGTGCGCTTCGGCATAGCGAGAGACGCGGTTCAATGCCTGTTGGAGTCGACGCTCCAGAGTTGGCATCTGGGCCGCGCCAAAAGAGATCGAAAGGTCGTCCACGTAGAGCGTAGCGAGAAAATCTTCCGGCAGCACCGAGGTGATGCCGTTGATGCTCAGGGCAAAGAGTGTGACACTGAGGACACTTCCCTGCGGGACACCCTCTTCCTGCTCCTTTGGGCCGGAGAGGGCTCCCCCCACCCGTACGCGGAATCGACGATCTCGCAAAAATTCAGATATAAAAATTGGGAGGCGTCCCCTCGCCCCCATCGTGTGGAGAGTCTCCATGATACCGTATCGCCATGCGGTATCATAGGCCTTCTCCAGATCAAAAAACACCGTGGCGTAGTGCTGTCTACGAAGGAAAGCCTCGCAGACGGCACTTTCCAGTCGGAGCAGAGCATCCGACGTTGAGTGGAACTTACGGAAGCCGCACTGTGCAGAAGACAGATGGCCTCCGCTGTCCAGGAAATAGGCTAATCTAACATTTACCAATTTCTCCATCAACTTGCACACGCAAGAGGTTAGAGAGATTGGGCGGAAACCAGTCGGAGTAGAGTGATCTCTCTCCGGCTTGCGAAAGGCGAGCACAGTAGCGATTCGCCAGGAGTCTGGGAGAAGACCTTCCACCCAGATCCTGTTGAACAAATCTAACAGAAAGGCCATGCCTCGCTCACCCAGGTGTCGAAGCATGGCGTACGGGACATCGTCCGGACCATGGGCGGTGTCCGCGCACGAAGCGAGAGCGGAACGCAACTCACTCACAGTAAACTTGTCGTTGAAGGGTTCTCCGCCTCTGGAGGTAAAGTCCAGCCTGCGGCCTTCCACGACATCATGACGTGCATTGAATGCTGGCGGAGCAGCATCACGGCTAGAGAATGCGGAGAAAGCGGTCGCGAAGGATTCCGCCACGGACGCGGGGTCCGAGATTGCGGTTCCATTCTCCTGGAGAACGGGAGGGGGGTCCTGCGAGAACTTGCCCCGAATCCTTTTGACTCGCTTCCACACCTCAGCTAAAGGGGTCTTCCCGTTAAGTGAAGACACGTATGCCCGCCAAGAAGAGCGGCGGGCGTGCTTCGAAATATACCGGAACCTAGCCCTAGCCCGACGAAATTCAGCGACAGTGAAATCGTTCGGGCGGCGCTTATAGCGCATGTAGGCATAACGCTTCTGTTTGAGGGCCGTCTCACACTCGGCCGACCACCATGGGAGTGGTCGGCGTGCAAAACGGCCAGACGTCCTAGGAATAGTAGTCAGGCCTACGGCGATGAGGTTGCCGGAGAAGAACTCAACGGCCTCATCTACCGACCTAAACTCCTCGACTGAGATAGAGAATTCAGTCATTTCCTGAAATGCAGGCCACCGCGCCCGCGCCAAGCACCACCGAGGTGGTCTCTCAGGCGGCAGTTGCCCTGAAAATGATATTTGAATGGGAAAGTGATCACTACCATGGAGGTCATCGACCACCCCCCAATCAAAATCAGGCTGTGCATCCGAAGAGCACAAAGATAGGTCAAGGCAAGAAAATGAAGCGGTTCTCGGACAGTGATGCGTAAACTCATCCACGTTTAGGACACCCATCTCAAGGTCTTCGATCAGATCGGCAAGGACTTGTCCCCTGGGATTTATGGAGTAATCTCCCCAGAGAGGATGCCTGCCGTTCAGATCTCCAAGCAAGAGATAGGGCCTCGGCAACCGTGCCACGAAACGGCGGAAGTCCCCCGCGTCGAAGTCAGCTGACGGTGGAATGTACGCAGAAATGATAGTATACCTCCTATCCAGGTGCAGCTGCACAGCCACTGCCTGAAAGGAGGTATCTAAAGAGAAAGGAAGAACGGAGACATCATGCCGGGTGTAAACCGCGCATCCCCCAGCCCGGCCATCCCGCGGTGGTGGGGTCGCAAGACCCTTATACCCCGGGAGGGCAGGCAGCGGGCACGCGCCTAGCATGGTCTCCTGCAAAAAAATTGCTAACGGGGAACGGGACGAGACGAGCCTCCGCAGCTCCTCCCAGTTGGCCCGGAGTCCACGGCAATTCCATTGAAGGAATATGCCCTCCAGGCCTAGCTCGGAGGAGACGCGGGGGCCCTCCTCGAATTGAAGACCCTCACGGGAATGGCCGTACGCTTCCCGGGGGCAGAACCCCGGGCGCTGTTGGCCGGACAAAGCGCTGAAGGCGCTGTCGCCTTCGAGGACTTATTGGGGGAGGTTGGGCTCGCCATGCGAGTCTTTTCCTCCCTCCGCCTCGAAACCTTAGGCGGGCGTTGCGGCTTGGGAGGCGGGGGGCCCTCTTTTCGAGGAACCACCGTCTCCGAGCCACTCGCTCCACCTCGGGGCGTGGGCGAAGGGGCCGAAGCTCCTTTGTTGCTGTCCTCCTTTCGGGGAACAGCTTTAGGAACCCCGGAAGATGGCCTAGCGACCATCTTCAGGGGTGTTGCCTCCTGTGAGTCTAACGACTCTGTGGAGGCGCGTGGCCGTTTCGCCTTACGGGAAACGGTCACGCTGGGGGAAGAGGGGGGAGCCCTGGTATTAGCCGGGGATGGGTGTGAACCCTTTTTGCCGCCAGCTCTACCAGGGGAGCGCCCGGGTGTAGTAGAGCCCGCAGAAGGGCTCCGAATGGGCGCGGAAACAACCGTGCTCGTTGGCCTGGATGGGCCAGGAGCAGAGGGTGCTTTTCTAACTATTGAGGCATATGACGTCCCAGGCAGAGCCGGGCGCGCCAGGACCAAGTCCTTAGCCTCGCGGAATGAGAGTCGATCCTGGGCCTGAACGGCCAGGATTTCTTTCTCAAGGAGATATGCACCACATTGCTTCGAAGAAGCAGGGTGCGGCTCTCCGCAATTGACACACTTGGCCACACACGATTTGGACTTATCGTGTGCGACCTTGGAGCAATTTACACAGACTTCGGGTGACCCCGATTTTGCACGTCTACATGATCGATTCGTGTGGCCGAAGCGGTGACAGTAATAGCACCGCCGCGGCAGTGGCACGAATGCCTTCACGCGGTAGCGGTACCAACCGGCACGCACCGACTCAGGGAGCTTGTCACAGTCGAACGTGACGAAGAGTGTAGGGGTGGGTCTCGAGGCTCCCGTCCGAGAAACGGGTTACCTTCGGCTCTCTACCAATTGCACTAGCTAATCCTCTCCTCTGATGGATCATGTTGCCCTTGGACAACATGGTGCCATCAGTGGAGCGAATAACGAGGAAGCGTTTGAAGCCAGCGGGCTCGAAAACGCCAGGTAACCTCTGAATGAGGGGCCCCGATGTCATCGAGGCTCCGCCCTGTGCACTCTTGGTCTTAGTCAGGGGCTCCGCACACGAGGGGGTAGAGGGGCCGGATGTGCCGATCTTGGCTTGGTCGCCTACCAAAATGGCAGCAGACCCATCCGTCCCCGCAGCCCCCGCGGATGGAGAGGAGCCCCGAGTCTTTTTCGTCCTTTTAGTCTTTTTAGTCTTCTTCTTTTTTGGAGAGGAGGGCGGGGAATGAATCCGCTTTTCACCTCCGCCGGCATAAGCCCCTAGGCCAGATGGACCAGCCTCAGCCAGGTCCCTCTCCGAAATGGAGAAGGTCCTGGTTGTCGTAGGGGCACCTGTCGGAGGAGATCCCTCCCCTCCTTCTACTGCCTCGGAGCCCTCAGCCATTTGAGGAGGACCTTGCATAGGGGCGGACTCGGGTTCGGTGCTTGGCGCCGAGCCCGAATTCCCCCCCATGGAAGGCCCTACCGTCTGAGGCTGGGTCTCAAGGACCATGTCTATCACGGGAGGGGCCTCCAGTTGGTCATCCCCTCCCAGGACATTGCAGGTCCCCTTGGCAGTGTCGCCAGTCTTGTTTGGGGAGGCACAGGCCTTGACCCCGGCAAGGTTTAATATTTTTGCCAGCAGGTCTTTTGAGGGAAGCGACCGAAGGGGCCTGGCTTGCCTCTCCCCCCTAAGGGGGTTTGCCCTACCGAGCCGCTTTGATGGGGAGCGGCTGGCTAAGGGCTGCCTGCTGGCTTTCTTGGCAGTCCCCTTGGAAAGAAAAGAGGGGACTGCCGCTGGGAAAAGGGAGGTGCCCGAAAGCACCTCCAGAGAAGGGGGTGAGGGGGAGTCCCCTGCACCCGTAGGCGAAGGAGAGGAGTAAGCCTCCTCTCCGGTTAGAGAAATATGGAGGGTCCCCTGTGCAAGCACAGGGGGGGGGGACCTCCATTTTTTTGCTGGAGCTGCCCGAGGGCGGCTCCGTTGTTCTTGGGGAAGTTGGGGGTTGGGTTTTTTTGGTGTGATTTTCATCATTGGGCATGGTGACCCTTCTTTTAATACGGGATGCAATAGCGCACACCTCTCGTAGTAGCCCGCACTGCGAGAGGTGCTTACAGGCCCAGCAGAGCCAGGCGCCGCCATTTGGGACCACCCCTCCCGCCTGGTGGCCTGGCAGTCCATCGGCATGGCGGCTCCACCTTGGACACGGCGTATAAATGATAGATTTTGAAGACGAGAGGAAAAGGGATGTGAGGAAGGTATGGGTGGGGATGAAGCAGGTAGTTAAAAACCAGCCACCCCAGACCGGAGCTCAGGGGTTAGGGAACATTGTCCCCCACCCCCTCAGCCCCGATGCGGGACGGTTGGCTGAAAGGAAGGTCAGCATCTACCCTGTGAAATTAGAGGCTGACCAGAGAAAGTTGTGGGAGAGGTTCTGTGAAAAGAGAGGAAACAAGTGTTTTGAAGGAAGGAAGAGAGGCTAGGCTGGGGCCGGACGGGGTGCTGAGTCCCGTCAGCACGGCTGCCAGAATGGCAAATCGTCCAAGCATGAGAAAGGGCCTCGGCAACCGTGCCACGATGCGGCGGAAGTCCCCAGCGTCGAAGTCAGGTGAAGGTGGAATGTATGCAGAAATAATAGTATACCTCCTATCCCGGTGAAACTGCACAGCCAATGCCTGAAAGGACGTATCTAAAGTGAAAAGAAGAACTGAGACATCATGCCAGATGTAAACCGCGCATCCCCCAGCCCGATCCCCATCTCGTGGTGGTGGGTCGCAAAACCCTTATACCCAGGAAGGGCGGGCAGGGGGCACGCGCCTAGCATGGTCCCCTGCAGAAAAATAGCTAACAAGGAACGGGACGAGACGAGCCTCTGCAGCTAATCCCAGTTGGCCCGGAGTCCACGGCAATTCCATTGAAGGAATATGCCCTCCAGGTCTAGCTCGGAGGAGATGCAGGGGCCCTCTTTGAACAGAAGACCCTCAGGGGAATGGCCGTACGCTTCCCGGAGGTAGAATACCGGGCGCTGTTGGCCGGATAATGCGGTGAAGGCGCTGTCGCCTTCTCGGACTTATTGGAGGAGGTTGGGCTCGCTATGCGAGTCTTTTCCTCCCTTTGCCTCGAAACCTTAGGTGGGCGTTGCGGCTTCGGAAGCAGGGGGCTTTCTTTTCGAGGATCCACTGTTTCCGAGCCACTCAGCCCACCACTAGACGTTGCGAAGGAGCTGAAGCTCCTTTGTTGCTGTCCTCCTTTCGGGGGACAGCTTTAGAACTCCAGAAGATGGCCTGGCGACCAACTTTAGGGGTGTTGCCTCCTGTGAGTCTAACGACTCGGAGGAGGCGCGTGGCCGTTTCACCTTACGGGAAACGGTCACACTGGGGGAGCCTTGGTTTTAGCCGGGGCTGGGTGTGAACCCTTTGTGCTGCCAGCTTTACTAGGGAAGCACTCAGGTTGAGTAGAACCCGTATAAGGGCTCCGAATGGGTGTGGAAACAACCGTGCTCGTTGGCCTGGATGGGCCATGAACAGAGGGTGTCTTTCTAACCATTGAGGCGTAAGACATCCCAGGTAGAGCCGGGCACGCCAGGACCAAGTCCTTAGCCTGGTGGAATGAGAGTCGATCCTGGGCTCTCTTTCTCAAGGAGATAGGCACCACATTTCTTTGAAGAAGCAGGGTGCCGCTCTCCGCAATTGACACACTTGGCCACACACAATTTGGAGTTCTCGTGTGCGGCATTGGAGCAATTTACACATACTTCGGGTGACCACGACTTTGCACATCTACATGAGCGATTCATATGGGTGAAGTGGTGACAGTAATAGCACCGCCGCGGCAGTGGCACAAATGCCTTCACGCGGTTGCGGTAACAATCAGCACGCACCAACTCAGGAAGCTTGTCACAGTCGAACGTGATGAAGAGTGTAGGGGTGGGTCTCGAGGCCCCTCCCTGTTTTCTCATCACACATTCGACCTTGACTGCCCCATCTCAGCCAGCTCTAAGGTGATGTCCACTATGGAGTAGTCAACGAATTCCCTCGCACAAACTACTCCTTTGACAAAGTTCATGGTAGAGTGCGGCGTCACACTCACTGGGGTGTGATGAAGTGTCTGAAGAGCATTTATCTTGGCCGCCTCGGAGGGATCCACTGCATTCACCAGAAGGTTCCCATCCGAGCTCTCTACCAATTACACTAGTTGAAGCTCTCCTCTGATGGATCATGTTGCCCTTGACCAACATGCTGCCATCAGTGGAGCGAATAACTAAGAAGTGTTTGAAGCCAGCGGGCTCAAAAATGCCAGATAACCTCTGAATGAGTGGCCCTGATGTCATCGAGGCTCTGCCCTGTACCCTTTTGGTCTTAGTCAGGGGCTCCGCATCCGGAGGGGGAGCAGAGGGGCCGGATGTGCCAATCTTGGCTCTGTCACTTACTGAAGTAGCAGACCCATCCGTCCTCCAGGCCCTGCAGATGGAGAGGAGTCTTTTTTGTTTTTTTGTTTTTTTAGGAGAGGAGGGCGCGGAATGAACCCGCTACTCCCCTCTGCCAGCAGGAGTCCCCAGGCCAGATAGACTGGCCTCAGCCAGGTCCTTCTCTGAGATGGAGAAGGTCTTGTCAGTCACAGGGGCAGCAGTCGGAGGAGATCCCTCCCCTCCTTGTACTGCCTTGGAAACCCTAGCCATTTGAGGAGGATCTTGCATAGGGGCATACTTGAGCCTGGATTAGCCTGCATGGAAGGCCCTACCATCTGAATCTGGGTTGCCTCAAGGACCATGTCTATCTCAGGGGGGCGCCTCCAGTTGGCCATCCCCCCCAGGACATCACAGGTCCTATTGGCAGCAGCATCATCAGTTATGTCTGGGTAGGCACAGGCCTTGGCTCCCGCTATGTTTAAAATTCTAGCCAGCAGGTCTTTTGAGGGAATTGACCGAAGGGGCCTGGCTTCCCTCTCCCCCCTAAGGGGGTTTGCCCTACTGAGCCACTTCAATGGGGAGCGGCTGGCTATGGGCTGCCTGTTGGCTTTCTTGGCAGTCCCCTTGGAAAGAAAAGGGGGGACTGCCACTGGGAAGAGGGAGGTGCCCGAAAGCACCTCCAGAGAAGGGGGTGAGGGGGAGTCCCCTTCCCCCCGTAGGCAAAGGAGAGTAAGCCTCCTCTCCGGTTGAAGAGTTATGGAGGCTCCCCTGGGAAACCTCCATTTTCTCTGTGGAGCTGCCTGAGGGCGGCTCCGTTGTTCTTACAGGGCAAATAGGGAGAGATTTTGGTTTTGTTAGATTTTCATTCATGGGCATGGTGACCCTATTTTTTCTACGGAAAGCAATCGCTCATCACCCCTCTGGGGTGATGAGGATACCTCAGAGACAGACATGTAGATCTTGGCTAAGTCACTTTCTGAATCTGATTGTTTATACATAATCAGTCCAATAGACATGCTAGAATGGGCTTTGACAACCCAGCCCACCATTCAGGCAAAATTGTTCTTGACTCTAACTATAATGGATGGTGCTGGCATAGCCAGCTAAACCAACTCTGTACCTAATACTTTCCCTAGCCAGCAGTCTTTCGTCCTTCGCAGTAGGTAGGGACCTCACAGTATACACTGCCACTCAACTAAGGCTCATAAGAGGACGAAAGTGCACCAGGCAGCCAGAATCTCCATGGATAGAAGAGCAAGTTTGGAGGGGTATAGGCAGGTATGTAATAAAGAGAAGTAGAGATAGGCAGCTCCATCTCCATTAATGAGTAGGGTAAGTAACCACCATTTATTATCATATCCTGGTGCTAGGTGATCCCAGGAGGGTATGCAGTCCACCAAGGCACCATGGCCACCAGACCGAACTATACCTAGGTGGGAACAGTCTTCCTGGTACAGTGTTGGCAGAAAAGGTTGAAGGGATAACCATAATAAAAATACTAAATAGGAAGAAAAATAATAGGTAAATAAAAATAATACATAATAAAAAATAGGAAAAATACTAAATAATAATAAAAATAAATAACACTAATAAATAATATACTAAATAAAGATAAAATAATGCTGAGAGAGAATGATGGGAAGCATACCAACAGCTTCCCTACACCTTGTCAGAGTGTTCATATCAACCCAGTGACAGAGCTTCCCTAATTTGCTCTCAGGCCAGCAGGATGTGCAGCTCCTTCAGGTGCCAAATGTAACAGGCTACACAACCCCCCTCTGGGTAAGAAGGGGTACAAGGGCCAGGAAGACATGTTAGTGTGCTTAACTGGGGCACTCAAGCAGGAAAGACATGATACTCCAGGTACCAGGTGTAGCAGGGTTGAAAGGGCTAAACAACTACAGAACTCACCTGCACCACTGATAATTGGGGGATGAGGTGGAGTCACAATTCCTTGACTTGTTGATAAGCTAGATGAAACAAAAGGTAATGTAGAGTTGGGTACAAAAGCAACTGATGTGGTGGGAGAGTTACTTTTCTCTAAATGTGGTTGCAAAGATTCTGGGAGACTCTCCACAACCCCAGCTTCCTTTGGGCTGGATTCTGCAAAAGATTTAGTGTTTATATAAAAAAAACGAGTGGCAAATCACTTCTAACTAGTTTTGATTTTGAAAGAAAATTACAAATTCAAATCCGATGGGTCATGTACGGACAAAGGGTTTCTTTATAATTAATAAAATGAAATACTAAAACTTTACAATAGATACAACTTTCTAGTAAATGCTACTAACCCTCATAAACTTAGAAATTATAGTAAAAACTTTCAATTTTCAATCAGATGCTTATGATTTGGGAGTAGTGGACTCAAATATCAAGCAATTAGGAACAAGGCCATTTCACAGAAAATTTAGAGGAATGCAATTGCTTATACACACACAAGTTAGTAAAAGGTAATATTTACTAAGTTTGAGAGGCAATTGGCTCAAGTAAACAAGTGTGATGGACACATTGCAATTAGTGAGACATGCTCCATTTCATGACAGTATGAGCCATTTCAGACAGCCTGCAATAACTAAATGGCTCTAAAATTTAGGGACAGATGATGTTATAAAAGTGCAGCTAATGATCAAGAAGTGAAAGACACAAAGATGGACCATGGTCAATAGTGCAAAATACTTGCCAAATGATTCATAAGATGTGATCAAACCATTAGTGCTACAGAATCAAAATATATTTCTTAATGGCTTAAGTGACTAATTCCAAGCCACGGAAAAGTTTCAAATATTAGGGTTTATAAGACCTCAATATGACTGAAAAGAAACAAGAGGGTTTGAAAAGGACCTGTCAAAAGTTCAAGTTAACTCAGTAAGCAATGCTTTCCCAATGCACACTCAGACAAAGAGGACATGCCGCTACTCCAGATACCAAGTGTAACAGTCAAATACAAGACCAAGGAATTGGTGCAAGTCCACCACATCCAGGTAAGTCTAATTTAAGTACAGGTCCAAGTTGTGGTGATGCCCATGATAGTTGCAATAGTGCACCGCCTTTGTCATCAAAGAAAACTGAAACCCATGCATTATGACAGAACAGGAGGCAGTTCCGAGTCTATTGGAGCCAATGCTCCAGAGTAGGCATCTGAGTTGCACCAAGAGAAATCGAAATGTCATCTACATAATGCGTCAAAAACATTCACTGGCAGCACAAAGGTGATACTCTTGATACTTACAAAACAAAGGATTGTGGCTGAAGACACTTCCTTGTAGGGCACCAACCTCTTAGCCCATGGGCTTAGAGGGCTCCCTAAACTATGTGGAGGGATAGGCAAAAATAAAAATCCAGTATCAACTATTTTTGCTGAGAGCCCATGGCTATCAATCTGCATTCCATCAGCATGGTAGCTTATGGACCAAAACTTAAAACTTATCATGAGACAAAACCTCAGAAAATTCTGCCATTCCTGTTGAATCAATGGATTTAAACTAAGATTTGAGCAGTGTTTTTGTAGACAGGGGTGCTGTGAAGCAGTGAATACAACAACTACAGTGCTTGCAGAGACAGGGGCGGTGTGAGTCAAAATGTGACTACCTACAATTTCAAACACAATGACCACATCATAAACCTAAATAAACACTTGTACAATGCAACCTACAACTGCAATACACTATCTGCAGCCACATCTTCATAGAGGATATCATAAAAATCCTCTTGACACTGCTGAAAAATACAAAGAAACACAAAATAAGAACAACAACAAACTCTCAGAAGAAACTTAATAAAGAATGGCAAAGACATTAAATAACAAACAACCAACAAATTGAATAAGCAGAATTAAACAAACTCATTAAAAAGAACCCAGCGTTGTCATCAGAAAATAAAATACAACAATTGTTCAAAGACCATCAATGAAGGAGTTATAAAATGGCTAAAAGGAAAACGTGAGGATCGAGAAAGAACAAAGGAGTCCTATAAAAAGTTGTACTCACCAACAACATACAGAACCACAACCAACTAACAATACCCAATAATGACCCAGCAATTCTCAAATGAGAAATTAAAATTGCAATCAAATAAATGAAGA
Organism: Ceratothoa steindachneri; assembly: GCA_963969495.1. Lineage (NCBI taxonomy): Eukaryota > Metazoa > Arthropoda > Malacostraca > Isopoda > Cymothoidae > Ceratothoa > Ceratothoa steindachneri. The sequence continues at coordinate 184,813,794 of OZ018324.1, read as the reverse complement.
GCCACAAGGCACCAGGTTTGGACAACATCAGTTTTAACTTGCTGAAAGATGTTGGAGATGGCATTGTTGACAAACTAGTTTTCCTCTTCACTGAATATCTAAAACAAGGCAATTTTGGAGGACTGGCACAATGCCATAATAATCATTCTATCAGGTTGAAATGAAAGTAATATCCGATTTTCTAGAATAAATTTTAGATAGTATTTTTTAAAATAGATGCTTCTTGTTATAATTCAGGAATGGTACAATGATTAATTATACCTTTTTCTTTCAGATTCTAAAAATAATGTTCATAATCTTCTTCAGTATTCACCCTATTGTCCTAAAGATCACATTAGACACATTTTACTCTATGAGTTTCATAAAGATATCAATGAGAGTATAGCATCAAAATCCATTCAGAGCACTTATGGGGATGGTGCAGTAAAAGAAAGAAGTTGCAGGTGGTGGTTTTCCCATTTCCGAAGTGGGGATTTCAGTTTAAAAGATGGACCAAAAGAAGGTCATCCAAAAGAACTTGATTCCTTAAGACTTAGAAGTTGTTGTCATAGTAAATCCTGCTAGAACTTGTATGGAACTTGCAGAACAATTTAATCTAACCCATACAACTGTCCTACACCAACTGAAAACGAATGGAAAGCTTCCAATGATTGCAAAATGGGTCCTGCATGAACCATCCACACCAAATCTGCAACACACTGTCGATTGCTGTGAGTCATCTCTTTCATGACACATTCAGGCACACTTTTGGGGCAGGTTTGTTAGTGGGGATGAGAAGTGGTAAAGCAGGAGATACTATCTCACTGAAATTATTTATGGAATGTCAAACAGAACTCTTCTTAAGGTTAAACTGGCAAATCAAAGGCATTAAGAGTGATGGGGAATAACTCAATCAGCTGTGATTAGCAGATGACATTGTAATATTCAAACAATGATCAAGAACATAATGAAAGCAAAAAAAAAGGCAGCCTAAACAAAAATGTTGTAAAAATAAAAGTAATGACAAACCAATATAAAGTTGACATGATAAACATCACAATTGACAATGAGCAAAATGAAATGGTAACAAATATATCTATCTTGTTCAACAGATAACAATGTCACCAGGAAAAGATCAAGATATTTTTTACGGATGACCTCCTTCAACGGCATAAGTCACCATAATTAAAATTTCAGCATAGTGCTAAGCTACTCTAAAATTCCCAAACCAAACCAATAAAAACAAAACAAACAAAAGCAATAAAGCACACTGGCATGGAAGGGGCACACTCAGGCATCAGGGGAAGGACCACCTCCCACCTACCCAGGAACATGCAACCAACGCCAGAGAGACATATAAAATAAAAGAGGCTAACCTCCTGCAAAGAGTCAGATAGTCCAAAAGTCAATGTACATGAACCCATCATAAGTACAAGCAGTAGCAACATCACTCATCCTGGTAGTAGGACAGGTAACGTGAGTGAAGATCACCCAGGCTGTGGCATTCAACAAGAATGTACATGTCAAACAGCCACCAGGAGGAGGGTTTTTAACAAATTTTAGGAGCCTATCTGGCCACTACCCACTTAGGCACAAGTTGCCGCACTCTTGATAGCCTAGTACTAGGCTACTTTAAAATAAGAATATGCAAAAAACAACAACAATAATAAAAAAGGGAAAATGGCAACAAGGAGGAAGCACGCTCAGGCGTCGGGGGAGGTCCCCCCCCCCGGTGCAGGAAAGTGTGACCTACAAAGAAAACAACAAAAAACCCTAGTTAAATAAAGGGGAGAAGGCTGGCCTCCCCCCAAAAGTCTAAGTCTAACAGTTAATGTGCACGAACTCGAGGGACAGGCGGTAGCGACCACGCCCATCCCAGAACCAGGAAAGGTAACGTGCATGGAGATCGCCCAGACTGGGACATTCAACAAGAATGTGCCGAACAGTCTGAGGCACGATGCAGTCTTCACAGTAGGGTGCTGGCGAGCGCTCCATCAAATGGCGGTGTGTCCCGCGAGTATATCCAATTCGGAGATGACAGAAAGCAAACTGAAGCCTTCGCAGCATTGTTGGGTAGGTCTATCAAAACAGCTGTGGCGCAATGGCACGCAACTTTAAGTTCCCTTTGACCATCTCCCATCTTCTTTGCCAAGCAGCATGTAGAGCTGTTCGTATTCCTGCCATGTAGTCGGTATGAGAAAGTGAAACGCTGGTCCAGTCACAGAATCCTCGCACACTCTTTGGTGTCCTCATTCCCCGCAATTCCTACATGTCCAGGAACCCAGCAGAAGATAATCTTGACATCCACCCAGCTTGCCAAAACTCTGGCATCACAGATATTGCGAACCAGGGGAAGCGGAGATTCCAATGCCCTGAGAGCACTCAGGGCTGTTGTACTGCCTTGGAGAGCCTAGCTGTTTGAAGAGGACCTTGCATAGGGGTGGACTCGAGTTTGGTGCTTGACGCTGAGCTTGGATTCGCTGCCATGGAAGGCCCTACCGCCTGAAACTGGGTTGCATCAAGGACCGTGTCTATCTCGGGGGAGAGCCTCCATTTGCCCCCCACCCTGCATTACATCACAGGTCGCATTGGCAGCCGTTTCACTAGTTGAATATGGGGAGGCACAGGCCTTGACCCCCACTAGGTTTAAGATTCGAGCCAGCAGGTCTTTTGAGGGAAGCAACCGATGGGGCCTGTCCTCCCTCTCCCCCCTAAGGAGCCACTTCAATGGGGAGCGGTCGGCTATGTGCTGCCTACTGGCCTTCTTGGCAGTCCCCTTGGAAAGTGCAGGGAGGACTGCCGCTGGAAAGTGGCATCTCCATACAAGGGGGTGAGGGGAAGTCCCCTACACCCAGAGGTGAAGGAGAGGAGTAAGCCTCCTCTCCGGTTAAAGAGATATTGAGGGTCCCCTGCGAGAGCACAGGGGGAGGGGGTCCATTTTTTTCTGTGGAGCTGCCCAAAGGCGGCCCCAGCATTGGTGAGGGGGTAAGGGAAAGATGTTTTATTTGGGGGTTTTACATCATCGGGCATGAGGACCCTATTCTTTCTGCTGGAAGCAAATGCTAATCACCCCTCGCAGTAGCCCGCTCTGCAAAGGGTGAGTATGGGGCTGGCAGAGCCAGGTGCCGCCATTTTAGACAACCCTCCCGCCTGGTGACCAGACAGCCCTTCAGCATGGCAGCTCCACCTTGGGTGGAGATGAAGCAGGTTGTTAAAAACCCACCATGCTAAACTGGAGTTCAGGGGATAGGGAACATTGTCCACTCCTCCCTCAGCCCCATTCCGGGAGAGTTAGCTGAGAAGGTCAGCATCTATCCTGTGAAAATAGAGGCTGACCAGAGAAAGTTGTGGGGGAAGTTGTAGGGGAAGTGAGGAAGTAGGGAAGAAATACAGGCTGTCTGAAAGGAGAAGAGGCTAAGCTGGGGCCAGACTGGGTGCTGAATCCAATCAGCATGGTGGCCAGGAAGACAAATCTGTGCAGCATTGGGTGGTAGGTCCATGGGAACAGGTGCAGTTCCATGGCACGCAACTTTAAGTTCCCTTTGACTGTCTTCCATCTTCTTTGCCAAGCAGCCCAGAGAGCTGCCCGTATTCCTGCCATATAGTCAGTGTGAGGAAGAGTGAAACGCTGGTCCTGTCACAGAGTCCTCGTGGACTCTTTGGCACCCTCATTCCCAACAATTCCTACATGTCCAGGAACCCAGAAGAAGATAATCTCTACATCCGCCTGGCTTGCCAAAACCATGGCATTACAGATATCGCAAACCAGGGGATGCGGAGATTCCAATGCCCCGAGAGCACTCAGGGCGCTTTGTGAGTCTCTATAAATCATGATCCGGTATCTGAACTGGGCACGTCACGTTGTGGTGGGGCGAATGTGAGTGTGTGTAAAAGGGCCATTCTCCCACCCCTTTTCTCAGTACCCTCTCCCTCCCTCTGTAAGAATGTGTGTGAATGGGAATGGGTTTGTTTTTTTTGTTTATTTTATGTATAAAAATGATTACCATGTTTTTTTTTCTTTCTTTCCAAGCCTCATATTCTGGAAAGATAGGACTTAGTTTCATATATCCTTATATTACAAACAAAGCCTCATATTCTGGAAAGATAGGACTTAGTTTCATATATCCTTATATTACAAACAAAGCCTCATATTCTGGAAAGATAGGACTTAGTTTCGTATATCCTTATATTACAAACAAAGCGTTATATCCTGGAAAGCTATATTATCATTAATAAATAAAGGCCATTAGTATAGCTTAATGAAGGAGGGCTTATAATAGCCACGTAAGCTTTTTTTTAAAGTCATTATCTTCCATCAAGCGCAGAGGCGCCACACTTGTAAGTCCTAGGCATTTTGCTCGCTCGAGTGGCAGGTGGCTGGACATCTTCCCATCCTCTTTGTATAAAGTGAGGCCTTGATTGTTGTTTATATATTGACTGTTGTATTCAGGATTTTTTTTTGGGTTGTTTGATTTTTATGTTTATTAGGATAGATTAAATAGTATTTATATATATAGGATTTTCTTTTTGTATCCATTGGTGAAAAGTAAGATCTCCAATATAATCGCCCCTCTCTATTGTAGATATTTTGTAAATTTTTTTGTAAGTAAAGGGACTGTATATACAATCCGTTTCATTCTCCTTCGATTTCTCACGTCCGGATAGTGTAGGAAGCGGGTTGGATCGATTGGGGGTTAGTTTAGATTTTCGGCCCGCTACATTTGGCGCCCGAATAGGGACATGAGACTTCGAAACTGGGAGCGTGACTGGATTGGATTGCAGTCCATACCCAATTAGTGTGACAAGTAAGTTTGATTGATTTTTCCCTTCTCCTATCTTTTTTACTAACTTGGGAACAATGGCTGTAGCGGAAACGTTGAATGAAGAAGTAGTGCGATTGAGACTGGAGTTGAGAAAGAAAGAAGAGGAGTGTGAAATGTTACGGGGGATGATGGAGGGAATGGAGAATAAAATAAAAGGGATGAATGAAAAGACTGATAGGATGAAGAAGGAAATGGGAGACCGACAGGATCAGACGGACCGACGGATGCAGGACCTGTATGACATGATGAAGGGGTCAGGACCGGCCCTAGGACCCTCGACCTTGACCCCTGCTCCGACTGAAGGGAATAAGACTAATGGGATCAATGGGAGTGTGTGCGAGTCTAGAGAGGATAGGGTGATTATGAGTGATAGGAAGGACGGAGAATGGAAGAGAGTTGAATGCAAGAGAAGAAGGAAGAGTGGTGCAAAGGGGAAGGATAGGAAGGTAAGAGGCAAGAGTGTGGACTCATTGTACTCGGATGAAGGAGAGAGTGATGGTATGATTGATATGAGTGAGAGTGAAGGCAGCTCAAGTGAGAGTGAAGTGAATGTGGGAAAGGGTATTTTGAGAAGGGAAGTGCCAAAGATAGATAGATTTAGGTTACATGGTGGGAAAAGTGTGGAAGAATTCTTCGGGGAATTTGAGCGATATTGTAAGCTCAAGTACCCGGAGAATAAGGGATACTGGATGAATGTTTTGGGGGAATGTTTGGAGGGAAAAGTATTGGAGTTTTTCCGCATGATTACAAGTGTGGGGGAACCAAGGTACGATGTGGTGAAGAAGCGGATGATTGGACAGGTGAAACGAATGAAAGAGAGTGTGAAGTATAAAAGGGTAAATGAATTTGAGAAGGCTCGAATGGGGAAGAGTGAAAGTGTGAATATGTATGCACATAGGCTTGAGAGTATGGCAAGAACGAGGTATGGTGATGATGATGTAAATGAATGTAAACCACTCATGAGGAAGTTTTTGGACACGATCCCACGAAAGGTGAGTGAATGGCTGGGTGGAAAGAGAAAGGAGAGAGTGAGACTGACAGGTGAACGGTTGATGTGGGAGGATGTGTTGGAACTGTTAGAAGATGGACGATTTGATGATGAAAGCGATCTAGAAGAGGATGGATGGTACAGTGTGAATGTTGGGGGTAAGAAGCCCAGGAGCTTTCATCCACCCCGGCAGTTTGTCAGCTACAGGGATGCCCTGAAGGCTGCACCAGCTGGAGTGATGTCAAACTTCCTGGGCCGGCAGAATGGATGGGCAAATGGAGGGTGGTCGAATGGAAGGGGGCAGATGAATTTCAAGCGTGGGAACGGATATATGAGAGATAAACCGAGGTATGTCCCAGCAAATGAGAGACCGAATGGTGTGAGAAAGATTGTGGAATGTCGTCGGTGTGGAAGGAAAGGTCATATGTTGGCAGAATGTAGGTGGACATCTGGTGCGTGTTTTGGGTGTGGTAAGAAAGGGCATATGATAAAGGATTGCCAGGAAAGTGTGAAAGAGTGCTTCGAGTGTAAAGAAATAGGCCATTTGAAGAAAGATTGTCCGAGGTTGAATGGTGAAGCAACTGCTGGGGAAATTATGAAATATGCATGTGGTAATTGTGGAAAGGCTGGTCATTATGCAAGGATGTGTCGTGACCAGAGGAATGTATGTAGCTATTGTGCGATGGAAGGACATTCAAGTGAAAAGTGTTGGATTAGACTGAGAGCGCAAGGTGTGAATGGAAAGTCTGAAGCGGGAAACTGAATGGTAAGAGGGTACCTGCTGAAGTATCCTCTGGGTGCATGAGTGTGAGTAATGTGTTGGTAAGTCTGTCTAGTGTGAAAGTGCTGTCTGGTAGGAAGTATGAGTGTCTGAGTGTGAAGGTGGAGTTGAATGGAATTGAGTGTTTGGCTTTAATAGATTCTGGATGCAAGGCGAGCTTGGTGTATAAAGATGTGTATGACAAGTTTAGCGAGAAAGCCCTCCTGTCTGAGTGCAAGGGTAGTTTAGTAGGTATTGGTAATAGGAGAGTGCCTGTGATTGGAATGATAAGGTCACCTGTTCGAATGCATGGTATGATGATGAATGAATGTGAATTTTCTGTGATTGATAAGGTGAGTAGTGAGTATGGTGTGATTTTGGGCTATGATTTTATGAAAATGAATCGTATGGTTGTGCATCCTGCGAGTGATCAGATTGAGAGAAAGATTGGTAAAAATGGGGTGTATAAGTTGTATGTAGGGAAAGATGGTAGCGTTTTGAGGAGTGTGTTTACTGGTATTGAGGTGACTGCTATGGAGAGTGTAAGGCTTGTGAAGGGTGAAAGGGTGTCTGTTAGAGTGAGTTGGAGTAAGGATGTTAGTTTGAATGTGAGTGAGAACACTGTGATATTGGATGGAAAGGATGCGTGTTATAAGGTAAGGCGTGTTGCTTGTGTGTTTGATGGCTTGATGAGAATGAATGATCCTTTTGTATGTGTGCAGGCAGACCCCAGTGTGAAAGGGCAGGTGAGGGGAATCCAAGTCGGAGATGTACTGGGCCACCTCTCCACTGTCAATGAGGTAGGTATGGATGATAGTACGGATATCAGGGTGAATGTTGCGAATGAAAAGACATGTGAATGGATGTATAATGAGGTGAAGGACATGGTGAAATTGGATGGATGTTTGACTGAGTATGAAAGGGAGGATGTGTATCGAATGATATTTGAGCGAAAGGGAGCCCTCAGTAAGGGTGATCTGGATTTCGGGGTTGCAAAGCTCCCGGAATTCAAGATTGTCCTGAAGGAGGACTCCCCAATCTATCAGCGGCCGAGGCATTTCCCACGTCCGGTTGCTGAAGAGATTGAGGAGCAGTGTTTGGAATTGGAGCAATTGGGGGTGATTGAGGAGAGTGAGAGTGCATGGAATAGTCCAATTGTACCTGTACGTAAGCCGGATGGAAGATTGCGTCTGTGTGTGGATTATCGAAAGGTGAATGAAAGGACTGTGAAAGAAAGGTTTCTGATGTGTGTGGTATCTGAGTGTGTATATAGTATGCATGGGATGGAGTGGTTTACGAAGCTGGATCTGGTACGGGGGTATTACCAGATGCCCATTGCTGAGGAGAGCCGGCCAGTAACTGCCTTCTCTTCCTCAAAGAGGCATTACCAGTTCCGGAACCTCAGCTTTGGGTTGGCTAATGCTCCCGGAGCCTTCCAGCGGGCAATGAATGTTGTGTTGAGTAAGTTTGCGAGTAAGAATGTGATTGCGTTTATAGATGATATTTTGATTATGACTGAGACTTTTGAGGAGCATATGAGATTGGTGAATGATGTGTTGAGAACGTTGGAGAGTGTTGGTGTGAAGGTGAAAGTGGCGAAGTGTGAATGGTTTGCGAAAGAAGTGGAATTCCTTGGGCATATGGTGAGTGAGAATGGATTGCGTAAATCATCGAAGTATGTTGAGAAGGTGCGAATGTTTCCTAAACCGGTGACTGTGAAGCAACTGAAGTCATTTTTGGGTTTGATTGAGTTCCAGCGAAAGTTTATACGTGATTGTTCTGGTGTGAGTAAGCCTCTGACTGAGTGGATGGGCAAGAAAGGTAGTACGGTTGTCAAGTGGAATGATAAGATGAATGAGGCGTATGAGAGACTGAAGGAGGCAGCGGCTGAAGATGTTGAATTAGCTTACCCAGATTATAGTGTAAATGCTAAAATGCTTGAATTGTATACAGATGCGAGTGGGTATTGTATGGGAGGTTTTCTGATGCAAGAGCAGCGTTTGAATGGAGAGAATGTCAGGCGAATAATTGGGTATGTATCCAAGGCTATGAATGTTGCAGAACGAAAGTATTCGACTGTGGAACGAGAGCTGGCTGCGATAAGATATTGTTTGAAAGTGTTGCGTCCATTTTTGTATGGTGTGAGGTTTGTGATAAAAACCGATAATCAACCTCTTGTGTATCTGCAGCGTATGAAGTGGGCTGATAGTAGGATTGCAAGGACTTTGGAAGATTTGAGTGACTTTGACTATGTGATTGAGTATGTGCCTGGTGAACGGAATGGAGTGGCTGATTTGATGTCAAGGTATCCTGGTACGAATGATGAAAATGTGTGTGGAGTGAGTGATCCTGAGTATTTGCCGAAAGGAATTATGAATGGAAAAGAGAGTAAGGGTGGTGGTGATTCCTTGTTTGAGAGTGTATGGAATGGTTTGCAAGATTTGAAGAGTGATGGAGTAGATGTGAGAGTGCCCGATAGTGTAGATGATTTAAGGAAGGAGGTAATGAATGAAGTGTGTAGTAAGCCTGAAAGCATTGGTATGGCAAAGGTGCGGAACTTCATGAAAGAATTGAGAGCGATGTGTATGCAAGGGGTCCCGCCATTTCAGGAAGTGTTGATTGTAGTGAGTCGTTTGTATGGAGTGATTGTTTATGTGCACTTTGGTGGTGAGAGCCGATTGTGTACAAGGATGAGAAGATGAAGGGTTTGAATCCTAATGTGGTACATCTGCAATGTTTGAACGGTGTGCACTACAATTGGGTAATTGAAAAGTGTTCATATATAAGAGAGAAGAATGATTGTCTGGATGAAGATGAGTGTGTGTTGAGTGATGATATGGGAGTTGATGACAGTGTGGATATCAGTGCTGATGTTGGTGTGCTTGTTCCTTCTGTGTATTGCCAACATGGTGGACCTGATATGATGGAAGCGAGAGTGAAAGTTAGTGAAAGGTTGTTCTGTGGTTTGATTGATACTGGAGCGCAAGTGTCTTTAGTGAATGAGAATATTCTGAGTAAGTATGAAGAGTTTAGATGTTGCGAGCATAAACCTGTGAAGTTACGGATAAGTGGATTAGGGAATGGCATGATAGTGGCATGGGAACAGGTTAGTCTGAAAGTGAGTTTGGGTAATGGTGTGAATGTGAAGCATGACTTTGTGATTCTGAAAGGTGAGCAAATGCCTTGTTGTTTCTTGCTTGGTGTAGACTTTATGAGATTGAATGATTTGTCTTTGGATGCTGATAAGGATCGTCTTATGAAAGGTGAATGTGAGGTGATGAAGTTGAATGAGTGTGCGAAGAATGTTGTCAAATTTTGTGGCATGATTGAGTTGGTCATGGATGATGAGAATGAGATTTTAAGTGATGATGATATTCTAGAGATGCAAGAGATGTGTCCTTTTGTTAGTGAGTTGAAGAGGTGTGTAATGATGCGTGTTGATTTGAATGAATGGCCAGAGTGTTTAAGTGATTTTAAAAGGTATGCTAAGGATTTTGTTGTTTGTATGGATGTTGTATATTTTGTGAGGCATGTGAAGGGTGGTGATGATATGTATGTACCTGTGATGTCCTTAGTTGGTATGATTGGTCTGGTGAAGGTTGTGCATGATAATTATGGGCATATGGGTAAGTTTAAGCTGTGGGAGTGTATGAAGGAGCATGTGTTCCACCCGTTTCTGAGAACTGTTGTGAATGATGTTGCAACTACGTGTGAAAGGTGTCAGAAGCGAAAGGTGCAAGGTGTGCAAGTGAAACCACCGATGTTGAAAGTTGATGCGAAAGAACCGTTTGAATTGGTAGTGATTGATTGTGTGTCTTTGCCGCGTACGAGTGCTGGGAATGTTGGTATGGTTGTGATGGTTGACCATAAAAGTAAGTTTGTGTATGCAGCGCCTGTGAGAGATAAAAGGAGTGTGACTGTTGCGCGTGTGGTTGAGCAGTTGTTTTTTCCTATGTGTGTATGGAAGCCTAGAAGATGTCTGAGTGATAATGGGCCTGAATTTGTAGGGGAAGTGTTTGAGCAAATGTTGAGAGAGAATGGTGTGGAGCATGTGAGAACAACTCCGTATGTACCGTCTTCAAATGGATTGGCTGAACGGACTATAAGAACCTTGTGTGAGATGTTGAGAATGATGAGTACGACAGTGAATGACTGGGATGTGTGTCGGGGGAGAGTGTTGTGGGCGTATAATTCAACTGTGCATAGTGCAACTGGAATGTCCCCATGTCAGTTTGTGATGAATTTTGAAAGGCGAGTGAAAGATAGGTTTCGTTTGAGTGAAAGTGAGCAGAGTGTATGGCGTGAGGCGCATGAAAGGTTCCGTTCATTTGAATTAGGTACAAAAGTATTGAAGGTGAAAGAAGTGAAGGGTAGGTTGAATGTATCAAAGATGAGTGAGAAGTTTGATGGACCTTATAGAGTTGTGAGGGTTTGGGAAAATGGAGTGACGTATGTTTTGGAGAGTTTGAATGACGGCATGACTGAGAGAGTGCGGGCTCATCAGAGTCAGTTAAGGAGATGGAGAGAACCTCCTGACTACCTGGTGAGCCATCCAGTGTATGTACTGTGTAGAGAGAGAGGTAAAGTGCATGATGATGAGATTGAATGTGATAGTATGGATCTGTCTGGGAAAGAGCTAGTCTTAGTCTCGAGGAGTAGAAAGCGTACAAAGAAGGGTGAAAGGAAGAATGCAAGTACGAATGAAAGTAAGTCTGAGCAGAGTGTTTCTGGTATGGGGGATCTTGAAAGGGAGATTGAGTTTTTGCGTAAACAGGTGAGTGATTTGGCTGGTATAAGTAGACGAGTGAGTGAGCTGCCTGTGCCTGATTTTTCTGGTTTTGGGAACAGTATGAATGATAGTGTGTTTGGGCAGAATGAACCTAGTGTGGCTGATTTTTCGGGTTTTATGAATGGTAATAGTAGGGGTGAGTTTGATGTAGTGAATGATGAAGTGGCTGATTTTTCAGGTTTCTGGTGGGAACCAGTCGAAGGGGTTTCTGGTATGCCTGTTGAGAATACAGGGGATGTGAATGACCTGTCTGTTTCGCAAGAATGTACCTTGAGTTGGATGAGAGCTGTGAGTGAGGAGCTGATGAATGGGGGTATGAAGAGTGAGGGTTCTGAACGGAAGAGTATGAAAGAATTCTGTCGTGAGATGGGAGAACTGGTAATGAGGGCTAAGAGTATGGTTGATGAGATGATAAATAGTGACGATGAGACTGACAGGACGACTGACGAACAACCCCGACTAATTGCTACGCGTAGCCAGGGACCAGTAGACGAGTGTGAATGGGTGCAGAAGGGTGCGATTGAGCACAAGTGGTACCGTGAAGAGTGATTGAAAGGGTTTAGTGAGTGGCTGGTCGAATGGCTTAAGGAAGGAGGGGTGTGGTGGGGCGAATGTGAGTGTGTGTAAAAGGGCCATTCTCCCACCCCTTTTCTCAGTACCCTCTCCCTCCCTCTGTAAGAATGTGTGTGAATGGGAATGGGTTTGTTTTGTTTTTTTATTTTATGTATAAAAATGATTACCATGTTTTTTTTTCTTTCTTTCCAGGCCTCATATTCTGGAAAGATAGGACTTAGTTTCATATATCCTTATATTACAAACAAAGCCTCATATTCTGGAAAGATAGGACTTAGTTTCATATATCCTTATATTACAAACAAATCCTCATATTCTGGAAAGATAGGACTTAGTTTCGTATATCCTTATATTACAAACAAAGCGTTATATCCTGGAAAGCTATATTATCATTAATAAATAAAGGCCATTAGTATAGCTTAATGAAGGAGGGCTTATAATAGCCACGTAAGCTTTTTTTTAAAGTCATTATCTTCCATCAAGCGCAGAGGCGCCACACTTGTAAGTCCTAGGCATTTTGCTCGCTCGAGTGGCAGGTGGCTGGACATCTTCCCATCCTCTTTGTATAAAGTGAGGCCTTGATTGTTGTTTATATATTGACTGTTGTATTCAGGATTTTTTTTTGGGTTGTTTGATTTTTATGTTTATTAGGATAGATTAAATAGTATTTATATATATAGGATTTTCTTTTTGTATCCATTGGTGAAAAGTAAGATCTCCAATATAATTGCCCCTCTCTATTGTAGATATTTTGTAAATTTTTTTGTAAGTAAGGGGACTGTATATACAATCCGTTTCATTCTCCTTCGATTTCTCACGTCCGGATAGTGTAGGAAGCGGGTTGGATCGATTGGGGGTTAGTTTAGATTTTCGGCCCGCTACAACGTAATCTGTACCGAGTGGTGTAGTGCCACCAGCTCGGCAGTGTAGACGGATGCAGTGCCTGGCAGAGCCCCACAAACTTCAAACAGAGGGGATACAACGTGGAAGCTGACCGCCTCTTGGGACTTGGAGCCATCCGTATACACTGGCGCAGTTCCAGCGTGACATAAGGTATGCTCTAAAAAGGTCGAGCACAATACTCCCGGCACTGTACAAGCTTTGGGAGCATAGGTGTGGCGACAAATAGCCAAAGGTGCTACCCTCCAGGGTGGTATACTGCGCAGAACCAGGGGCGCCACCGGCCCTTTCTAGCCTTAAACCCAAAGGGCTTAGGGTATGACTGGCATCTCCCGGCAGCATAGGAACTGTCAAAATCAGCTGCGGATGCAGTAAGAGCTGTTGGCGACTGAGGGAGGCACCGGGCTCGCTCGTACAGGCGGATAATGCATTGTGCATGGTGTAGAGCGAGTGCCATCTCCCTAGCATGACAAGTAGGCTGTCAATGGGGGAAGTGCAGAAGGCACAGGTCGCTAGGTGAAGGCTGGTATGGTGAATCAAGTCCACCTGCTGCAATACACACTCAGCTGCGTATGCATAAAACTTGCATCCATAGTTGAGCTTTGAATGAACAAAGGATCGATAAAAAAGTAAGGCAGTAGCCCTATCAGCGCCCCAAGCACTAAATGCCACGGAATGAAGAATACCCATGGCTCCTGGAGGGGCCAAGAGCAGAGGGTGTCTTTTTCAACATTGGGGCATAAGACATCCCAAGCAGCAGTGTGCACACCAGACCTACTCCTTAGCCTCGTGAAATGAGAGGATTTCCTTATCAAAGAGATACACACCACATTACTTCAAAGAAGCGGGGGGTGGCTCTCCACCAATTGACACACTTGGCCACACACAATTTCAACTTATGTGTGGCTTTGGACCAACTTATACAGACTTCGGATAACCCCGACTTTGCACGTCTACAGGAGTGATTAGTATGGTTAAAGTGGTGACAGTAGTAGTACCTCCGCAGCAGTGGCATGAATGCCTTCACATGGTAGCGATACCAACTGGCATGCACCGACTCAAGAAGCTTGTCACAGTCGAATGTGATGAAGAGTGTAGAGGCAGGTCTCGAGGCCCCTCCTTGTTTTCTCATCACACATTCGACCTTGATCAGCCAGCTCTAAGGTGATGTCATCTATGGAGTAGTCCACGAGTTCCTTCGCACAAACTACTACTTTCACAAAATTCAAGGTAGAGTGCCGTGTCACAGTCACCGGCGTGCCATCAAGTGTCCGAAGGCCACTAATCATGGCCCCCTCAGAGCAATTCAACGCATTCGCTAGATTGCTCCCATCTGAGAAATGGGTCACCTTCAGCTCTCTACCAAATCATGTTAGCTAAAGCTCTCCTATGATGGAGCATTTGAAACCAGCGGGCTCAAAAATGCCAAGTAACTACAGAATGAGGGGCCCCGATGTAATTGAGGCTCTGCTCTGCGCAATTTTGCTCTTAGCCTGGGAGTCCCCAGCTGGGGGAGCAATGGGGCCGGATGTGCTGATCTTGGCAAACCCATCGGTCCCTGCAGAAGGAGAGGAGCACCAAGTCTTCTTTGTCTTTTTCATCTTGTTCCTTTTCTTTTTAGGAGAGGAGGGTGTGGAATGAACCCGCTTATCTCCTTCACCGGTAGTTGCCGCTAGGCCAGATGGACCGGCATCAGCCAGATCCTTCTCTGGAATAGAGAAGGTCTTTGCTATCACAGCGGCACCAGCAGGGGAGGAGTTCCCTCATCTGCTTGTGGATCCTCAGAGGTGTGAGCCATCTGAAGAGAAGCTTGCAATGGGACAGACTCAGGTTCTGTACTTGGCACCGAGCCCGAGTTTGACCCCATGGAAGATTCTAGCATCTGGGAGTTGGTTATCTCAAAGACCATGTCCATCTCTTGGGGTCCTCCATGTAGCCATCCCCAAAAAGGATCCTATTTGAGAAACCATTCATATCATCTTCAACCGGTGAACCAGTACCAGTCGCAGAGGAGAGGGTGACACCAAGTGCAAGATGTTAGGGGTATTGATTGACAGGCCCTGCCATCCTTTGTCCCCTTAAGGGGGTTGGCCCAATTAAGGTGCTCCCACTGGGAGTGGTCAATTTTGGGCTGCCTGCGTGCTTTCTTGGCAGCCCCCTTGAAAAGTAAAGGGGGGACTGCTGCTAGTAAGAAGGGTGTGAGGGTTAGTCCCCTGCACCCATAGCCATGGGAGAAGAGTAAGCTTCCTTTTGGGTAAAAGATGTTTGTAGGTCCCCTGAGAAAGTACAGGGGGTGGGGCTCCTTTTCTGCAGTGGAGCTGCCCGATGGTGGTAGAGGGAGAGTACTTTTTAATTTCTCATCATTAGGCATAGTAACCATTTTTATAGTATGGGACGCATATGCTAATCACCCTGGCACAGTGAGGGCTGAATATGGGGGCAGCAAAGCCAGGTGCCACCATTTGAGACCACTCCTCCCACCCGGTGACCTGGCAGCTCCACCTTAGGCTCAGCATAAAATTGATAGACTGTGAAAGGAGAAAGGGGATGTGAGGAAGGTGAAGTGGGGGGTAAAGCAGGTAGTTAAAAACAACCACCCCAAACCGGAGTTCAGGGGTGAAGGGTCATTGTCCCCTCCCCCCTCAGCCCTGATCTGGGATGGTTGGGTGAGAGGAAGCTGGTCAGCATCTACCCTGTGAAATTAGAGGCTGACCAGAGAAAGTTATGGACGAGGTTGTAGGGAAAGTGATGAAGTAGGGTAAAAACACAGGCTGTCAGAAAGAAGGAGAAGAAGCTAGGCTGGGTCCGGATGGGGCGCTGAGTCCTGTCAGCACGGCAGCCAGGAAGGCAAATCGCCGTGCCCCTTGCGTGGGCAGGCAGCAGCAGTCTAGTAAATGTATTTGAATGGGAAAGTGATCCCTAACATGGACATCATTGACTACCACCTCCCAACCAAAATCAGATTGTGAAATGGGAGAGCACAGGAATAGATCAAGGATGGAAAACAAAGTGGGTCTTGGGTAGTGATGCACAAACTCATCTACATTTAGGGCACCTAACTCCACCTCGTCGATCAGGTTGGCAAGAAACAAACTCCTTGGCTAGATTGGGTAGTCTCTCCAGAGGAGGCATCTAAGTTGGCTGATATTGGAATGTATGCACAAATAACAGTATACTTCCTATTCAGGTGTAGCTTCACTGCTACTGCCTGATAGGAGGTATTTATAGCAAAATCGTGGGAGACTATGCTGGGTGTAAATTATGCATCCTCTAACTCAGTCAACATCTAGTGGTTGTGGTCGCCAAACCATTTTATCCAGGGAAAATGCGCAAGCAGCAGTCACAGTAGTGTCTCTGCTGCCTGCATTGTGATAGAGGGTGTATGCCCACTGGACCCCTGCAAGATGAGAATGGATAATGCACAGCTGCAGGGGGCACATGCTGATGAACCCTGTTCTCCCTTGCCCCTTTAAGGAGGTTGGCCATATCAAGCTGCTCCAAACAGGAGCAGTCAATTTTGGTCTGCCTGCCTGCTCTCTTGGCATTTACCTGTGGCTAAGAGATGGAGTCACCCATGGCCAGCACCAAACAAAAGGGGTAATGGTGAATTAATGAACACTTCAAAAGGAGAGGTAGATGCATCCTCTCTACTAGAAGTAGAAGGGAAGGGCCCTTGAAGAAGCATAGGGGGAGGGGAACCTCCTCTTTTTGAGCTGGACCTGCCCAAAGGTGGATTTAAATATGGCAAAAGGGAAAGCTCATTTGCTGCATGGGGATGGTGAGAGGAGAGTCCCTCTACCAGTTGAAGGTGCATCTTATTTTACCTCACCTTCCCTGACACCTGGGGAGGACAAGGGCGTGCTTGGAGGTGGATCTCCCTGTCTCCAGATGCTCAATATTTCCTTCACTGGTAGCCAGCGTAACACTTAATAAGAAAAAATTGCATAGAAGAGCAAGTTTGGAAGGGTGTAGGCAGGTATGTAATAAAGAGAAGTAAAGATAGGTGAGTCACTAAGGAGTAGGGTGGGTGATCACCTATTATTATCATACCCAGGTGCTAAGTGACCTCAAGATGGCGGAGTCCACCTAGGCACCATGGCTAGTGGACAAAATTCTATCCAGGTGAGAACAGTTCCTCCGGGTACAAAGAGATTGTAGACAAAAGGTTGAGGGGATAGTTGTAATAATAAAAACAAAAGCAATATGAATAACAATAATTAAAATAACAATAACATAATAAAAAAATAAAGATAAATTAGTGGTGAGAGGGAGGGAGGGAGGGAGGGGAAAGTGGACTAACAATTTTCCCAGGTCCTATCAAAGCATTCACGTCAACCCATTGATAGGGTTTCCCTAATTTGCACTCAGGCTGGAAGGATGTGCAGTTCCTCCGGGTATCAAGTATAACAAGGCTACACAAGGTAACAACTTGCAAGGTTAAAAGCTGAAGACACAATTGGCTTGCAAATGAGCAGTCCTGAGTTAAGCTCACCCTTTCAGGATTAATTGAAATTGGGTATCTAAAGCTACCTCAGCAACAAAAGGTATATGATTATATTCATTGAGGATCCATACACTGGCCTACTTTGTCATGGCTTTCAATGTGGCAATTTTCACAATACCTCAAACACATTGAACAGCATGCAAGAACAGTAGACTTCATTTCATTGCTGAAAGGAGACCTGCCATATATATATATATATATATATATATATATATATATATATATATATATATATATATATATATATATATATATATATATATATATATATATATATATATATATATATATATATATATATATATATATTCAGAGTCTGCACACATTGATAGAAGACCAAGAACTTAAGTTATGCATGAAGGATTTTTTGTCCTTATTCATATAATCTCAAACATGACAAATAAGTTAAAATTTTACTTAGCTCTACCAACAGTGTCTTCAACTTCAGGTGACTGATTTGGTTTCCTGTAGGAACAATCCCTGGGGACTTTTCTTGTGGAGACAGAAATGTGTATACATGCACTTTTTTTTCTAGATTTTTGTGATTGAGTTGAGTTGGGCAATGCACCTATAGTATAGTAAATATTGGTTCTCATAAAGATTTAGATGTATTGGTGGACTTCTCATATTACATCATCATATAAGAGAGGTGTGGACTTCTCATATTACATCATCATATAAGAGAGGTGACTAAGAGAGTTTGTGTAGGTATTCTAATTTTTTGAGAAGTTCTCATTATGAATGTTCAACCTGTTTTTGACTCTGTTTCTCTAGTACCTATAGAATAGTGGCTTTCTTGGGGACTAGGATATAGGAGAGTGCATTGAAGGAAGACTAAGAGGGTTGATAGTTTTGATTAGCTTTATTATGGTGAGAGACTTTCTCAGTTATATTTATTTTCTGTCAATGGTAGGTTGTTGAGGAGTGATTTTTGTTTATGGTCTGGAAGATAATATATGGCATTTTGACTTGATCAATAAAAAGTAATTTATCGACATTCCCTCAAGATTTCTCTTCCTAGATCTTCCACCATGGCTAGATCCAGATTCTTCTCCTTCTGGATAGTTTAGTTTGAAGATGTTTAAGAGCCAGCTTGAACTTAATTTAGGTCAGTTGTTATTTGATTTTGATTAGTTGGTTTATTGTGCTATATTTGGAAGTCACATTAGTCAGTCATTGCAAAGTCAATTTGGTTATCCTTCACTGTGAGATGGAGACTTCTGTGTGCTAATAAGGGTTGGTTCCTTATCCATTAAGAAACTCAGGTTAAGAGATGATAAAATATAATAATTTGTAACTTGAAATTTCTTGCCTGTCTTGAATTTCTCTTCAAAATTTCATGAAACTAAACAAAATGGTAATAAGGTTAGCTAGGGATGAGATTTTCTAGATTATTTTGAGTAAAAAACATCTAAAATCCTTTAGATAGTAATAAAAATCCAAATATTAAAGCGTATTGCATTGAAATTTGAAGGTTATATTATTTGTTATGATTTTTCCTCTATGTAAGTCAGAGCTAATTTTAACAATTCCTCCTAGTAATTGTTAACATTAGCTCGGGGCAAGATTAGGATTTTTAATGAAAAACACAAAGTTCTTACAAATCCAAATATTAACCCCTTCCGTACGTCTCGCGAAACGTGTTGCCGGTAATAAAAAACGATCTTATTGACCTACATCAAAATATCAGATTTTGGGGTGTTTTAAATAAAATATATAAATATATATATTATCAATAAAAAATATTTTGTAATAAACTGTACATATATATAATAAGAAAATATTGAAAATTACCTACTAAGTTTATTTGTTATGCCATTCTTTGAAGTATTCAACGCTACATAGGCCTGTTTTTTTCTGGGCATCCAATGCAACACTTCCTTGTTTCCTTACATTTTGGGTAACACACTTGACATCGCTTTTTGGGATGCATTTGTGAGCTACCAGGCAATGGGTTCAATGGGAGCAAGTGTGAACAGTTTTTTTTTTTACTTTTGCTTGCGACCTGCACGAGGATTGCTGGCAATAAATTTATCACAAGTAGCACTCCTTCTGGATTATACGTTTCCAGGATTTGACTTACGATCATGATGATATATCTCTTGAAAGTAAATTTTTCATTTACAATATTTTTGTAAATGAGAAAACTGTTTAGCAGCATACGCATCAGGAAGTGTACGCCTAGCTTCTAGAACCATGCAAGCAATTTACGACTTGGGTCAAAGGGCTCCAGAAGTTGGTCTGCTTTATCAACTCCTCCCATTAGTTTGTTATACCTTTCAATGTGTAAAGGCTTTTGTAAACTTTTCTGGTTCCACCAAAATACGTTTTATCCTTTTCAATAAAGCCGGCCCAATACTTTGTAGTTATTTCATGTACTGATCTTCGGTCTTCCCACTTTACTATCCGAGCATTTCCTTTGTGAACAAAAGACACCTCATAATGCTCAAGTTTCTCATTAGCAAGCTCCTTTGGCACTTTTCTATTTGCACAAATTGTTCTAGTCATTGCTATTTTCTGTGTTTCAATAAATTGTGACAAATGAGTTCTTACATACCAGTTATCCACAATTACATGACATCCCAGTCCATGCACAGAGTCGAGAAGATGAACTAACTTTTCACTAGATGAAAGTTCATTTATTCCATCAACATCAGGCAAAGAAAGCTTGTTTTCATGGCCTTTGCCGTAGTATACTTTCCAGTTATAATTGTAGCCACTCCAATTTTGTTCGCTGTTGCACATAACAATACTTTGATGACAAATCTAGCACATTTGGTTTTTATAAATTGCCGAAAGCCTAGCCGCCCTTTACATAAAACTAGAGCTTCATCAATCGAAATATGCTCTCCTGCAGCCACATTATTCATTGAAATTAGAGTCAAAATCTTACAAAAATTATCCAAGCGTGTAGAAGGTACATTCCTTTTCACTTCATTTACTTTACTAAATCGTAGGAACTTCATAATTGATATATACCTGTCCCTATTCATGATAGCGGCACAGAAAAAAGGAACACCCGCTTCGTAAGGCATTCTTGCCCAATACTGATTCATGTTGCTAAATTTGCATATTCCAGTATAGAAATAAAGTGCAAGAAATATCAAAATGTCACTTTCAGTTACGTCTTTCCACCGAATACTATTAACAATGCAATTACTTTGAGGATTCACATAAAAAAAAGCCTTTCGCTTTATCATTTACACAAGAAACAATATGTTTTATAACATCATTGGTAATAAAATTTCTAAACACTCTAAAGCAGTCATGTTGTCTGAAAAGCCAGCTTTCGAATTGATACCACTAAAATTACGAATCAATTAAGGCTCTGGTTCAGGCCTTGCATCAGTAAACACATCAATCACTCATTTCCACCCTCCAGCCATTTCTCTCGATTTGGGTATGTCATCTAAATTATCATCACTGTTAGTTTGGTAATAAAGGACCAATTGTCAAAAAATAACAATGAAGTTTCAACTACCACAAACCTCTCAGAAGACACCGCTGGCAACTGAAATGAAGCCTACTTGCCACTCCTCAGTAAAATGTGTAAGTTTCTGATTGGTCAAGGAAACTGACATCACATCATCGAACAGCATTACGAACACATCAGAGAATCCTCTGACAATCATTGCGACATATCTACATTCCAACAGAAAGAATTAAAGTAATGATGCCCCCATTGGCATCATCGCATATTATGACATGACATGGCATGAAGCCTACAGTAGCGTCATCGTATGGAAGGGGTTAAAGGAGCATTGCATAAATCTATATGGTAAATATATTTTCCCGTTAATCACTATCAGATGACAAAGTTGGAAACTCTTACTCTTTTAGTTGGTTTGATTAGTTAATGTGACATCTGCAATTGAGAGTCAGTGACTTGCAGATGAGGCCTAATAACTCATTTGTAAACACTAAATGTATGCAAGTTGTGCAGTAAAATTGGTTGATTTTACACCCTATTATAAGCAATAAAATTTAACATAGAGTTTGGGTTTAAACATTCCCTAATTAAAACCAATTCACACAAAAAATTTGTGGATATTCCAAATTCCAAAAGGTTTTTGCACACTGCTGCATCTTTATCCAAAAGAAAAATAGCTTCTGGGTTTTGAAGGAAATGGATTTTAAAATATTTTTTGTTAATTTTGCCTCCTGAAAGATTCTCTAAAAGGGCAGGGGGTCACTAAAAACAACTCAATGTGGCATTTTCCCTTTATGAACATTGTTTTCTAATCCGGGTACATCATTTTTGTCACATAGAAAGTAGTGTATCCATGAAGTTAGACCACAAACTAACGACAGAGTTAATTATTTACTAATCCATACTAATCCAACTTAAAAGTATGGCATAATATAGTTGGTTATTTTGTTGAATTTGTTTATAACTAACTCTGTAGTTAGTTCAAGTCTAACTTCATGGATACACTACTTTCTATGTGACAAATAAGAATAAGAAAATATTGAAAATTAAAAAATATGGGCTGAGGTAAAATGCCATTTTGAGTTTTTTTATGAAAATACAAGATTTTGCCTGAAGCTAATCTTAACAATTACTATAACAACGAAATAGCATAATAAAAATATAGACTTGAACTTTTAGATTTTATAAATTATATATTAATATATTTTCATTCCAGTATTTTGATAGGGATGGAATAAGAACAAATTATCAACATGTAACTTGAAAATTCTCAACACAATATTGTTGGTGTGTGGAGCCTTAATTTTGCCCATTCTTGGGAAGAATTTTACTTTACTCTTTTGACATTAACTTTAAAAAATACTAAATAGAGAAAATTGAACTTATTTTTAAAGGAAATTTTTAAAAAAATATATTACCTGTAGGTTTGGGGGATAGTTGTGGAGGTAAGAGTAAGGCAGATGAAGAAATTTCATCAAAAGGTGATGAAATATTTGCAGAGAAGAGCAGAGGATTTTCTTTGGTTTTACTTGCCATATTCCCCAAATCAATAAATTAATGGCATCTAAACTATATAGAACATAGCAAGCAAAGAGTGAACACAACTAAGTTATAGGTAGGCCTACAACAAACATTTAATTCACTCCAAAATTGTAGCTCACTCACAAATTGGTAATATTTACTGTTTCAAAGAATCTGAAATCAATAGAATTATAGTAAATTAGCGTTTTAATGGAAAAACTGTAGCTAAGATAACCAAGGATAAGTAAGATAATGGAAGCCTAGCTTTTATAAAGAATACTTTATCAATTATTAAGATAGGTAAAAACAAAATATGTTAACAATAACATTTAATTTAGAACTCTGTCTGCTTTCTAGATCTTATAAATTGGCCCTCTGCAGCATCCAACTACAACCAAAATTTGGTTGGTAAAAAGGTGCTTTAAATCAATTTGACCTTAATTTCCATCAGAATTAAAGTATATCGAGATAAACCTCACATAACTAACTTAACCTGATCAAACTCTCCTATCCAAACCAATATGACAAAGTAATAAACTAATAAAAGGACCTAAACATAATGAAATATATCTGATCATTTTTAACATTCAAAAGTAGATTCAGTGTCTTAGAATATATCAAACTTGAAAGTGAAAACTCGGCATTGTGCCAGGGTTGGCAAAAAAACAAAAATTTGAAAAAGCGAAATAAAACCCAGGTTTTATTCTAGGTTTTTCAAATCGTTTTTTTTTTTCCAAAAACAAATGCTACAAGCATTAGAATAACATAGAAAAAGAATTGCTATCTCTATTTTTATATAATAATAATTATATTATAGTAAGAATAGATCACAGTAACAGATCACTGATCAAGAATTTGGGGTGCCCATCTCTCATGATAGCCATAACCTGTAAAAGGCAGGGTTGGCAATAAAAACCCCACCCCCAAAAAAACAATAAAACCCACCTAAAAAAAAACACTGGGTATTGTTTTTTGGGGGGGTTTATTGGATTTTAATAAATTTTTTACTTTTAGTTCAAAATTAATTGATAGCTAAATGTTCTTAAGAATTTTTATTTGTATTCTAGATTCATTTGTCATTAACTATCCTTACTTTCTTCACATGTTTTTAGTATTATTGATAGCTTCACAAATAGCTAATCTTTTGTTATTTAAAATGCCATTTTCTCTCTTTCTCAAGAAGGTTAATATAGTGTGCACTGCACCCATACATTAACAGTTCAGGAAATTCTGTGTTGAGCAACTCCTTCATTCTGATTATATTGTTTTCATTATATGTACAAACAGCAAAAACCTGAAATCACAGATAAATGAAATGTTACTATATTTGTTGGAAAATATTGTATCCTAACATTTAAATAATCAATGTGTATTTAGGATTTAGCTATCTAGTTGTCTTGAAGTTCATTAAATTTCAAAATATTGTAAAGTTGCTTTTATAAAATATTTAAGAATGAAGTGTTGGTAATAATAAAAAATAACAGTTGTCAATGATATTTATGATAATTTATCACATACCTTTTAACCAAAATCATTTTTCACTTCATCTATGGCTGTTTTGATGAGTCCAGCACAATATTCTGATGTCTTCTTAGCAGAGCCAGTATCAGTTATTGAAAGCAAATAACTCCTTGTACCTGTGTTTAGACTGTGTGCAATAATGGAATCATTAGACACACTGATCCAACCATCTTGCATAATTGTGAGTCTTTGTTTGTGGGTAAGAGTCACCAACTGATAGTTCTTGTTTAATTTCCTCAATGGTTTCAGCATATACGTTATCCAGTAGCTCTCCACCAGCTTCTTTCTGTTTGGTGGTTCATAACCTGGTCTCATGAATGAACAAAATTTTTTAAATTCAGGACTTTTAACAGCATTGAAAGAAATGTTTGCACTGAAAAAGAA
Source organism: Ceratothoa steindachneri (assembly GCA_963969495.1). Taxonomy (NCBI): domain Eukaryota; kingdom Metazoa; phylum Arthropoda; class Malacostraca; order Isopoda; family Cymothoidae; genus Ceratothoa; species Ceratothoa steindachneri. The sequence continues at coordinate 184,789,622 of OZ018324.1, read as the reverse complement.
TCATGCAAGTCCATTATCAATCTTTCCCTTCTGTTCTGAATCTGTTCTCACTACAAATGATCCCATTGTTTTCTGACATTAAAGAGATTTGAAGGGTGTGGAAGAGGAAATACCAGATGGGCATGCAGTAAATGATGTAGAAACCCAAGTCTGAATTGTGGTTAATGTCAGTTATGTCACTGGCATTACTCAATGAACTGCAAGGCCTTATTTTTTATATATCTACATCATATTGTACTTCAGCAGTCTCTTCACTTGGATTAGTTGTTTCTTCCTGTTGTTGCTTAATTTTGCATTTTTCTATGTGCTTCTTGATTCTTTCAATTTTTTTACTAATCTTTTCTAGACAAAATTTACATTATACTCTTGTTTTATCATCCTTTATATCAATGACTTCCTGCCAGCAAGCATCTCTTTTACAACCACTTCCAAATGGCATTTTAATAACAAAAGATTATTTTATTTGTAAAGTTATCAGTAATATTAAAAAATCTGAAGAAAGTAAAGATACTTAATGAAAAATGTAGAATACATATAGAAATATTCTTAAAAACATTTAGTTATTAAATTTTCAGCAAAAAGTAAAAAACCCACATAAACCAACTACCCACTGGGTTATTTTAAAAAACCCAGGTTTTTTTCCAACCCTGATAGAAGGAGAGATGAATTATGAGTCATTATCAGAGAAATAACCTTAATTTGATACATAATACATATTTGTTGAAATTATAAACATAGATATGCATTTTGACTAAAATAATGATAAGTAGAATTTATTTCTTGAAAAAAATATGGGTTTTATTCAGGGTTTTTTCAAATCTCAGGTTTTTTCAAAAAATAAATGCTAAAAGCATTAGTAGAATACCACAGAAAAAGAATAGTTATCTCTATTTTTATAATAATAATTAATTAGTTTAATAATTATATTAAGGTAAGAACAGATCACTGATTGAGAATTATGGTTCCCATGATAGCCATAACCTGTAGAAGGAGAGATGAATTATTATGAGTCAGTATCAGAGAAATAACCTTAATTTGATACATATTTGTTTAAATTATAAACAGAAATATGAATTTTGAATAAAATAATGATAAGTAGCATTCATTTCTTGAAAAAAAAAGAGTAATTTTGAAAAAAAAACTTTTTTTTTCAAATTTCACTTGAAAAAGCCCCCAAAAAATGAGAATAAAACCTGGGTTTTTTATTTGCTCACCCTGCATTGTGCAGTACCAAAAATGTTTTGCTTTTCAGTAAATTCAATCTCTATTACATTACTGACAAAAACTGAATTATCAATACTATCTCAGCATGTTCAAAATAGTCAATTCCATTGTCATAATTAAAATGTAAATGAATACAACTCTCAGAACATAACTTTTTCTTTTAGATAAACTGAATCTCTAATATATCTCCCTCCATCCCCTCAACTGTTTGGTAACGAACCATTCACAATCACTTACATTAAAATGTTATAAATGAACAAAGTCAAGAGGAAAAAAAAAAGAGAAGCGACTAAACACAACTACAATATTCAAACAATCAAAACCAAAAACAACAAACATGAATGAACTTTGGTGATATACAAAGGGCGGTTAATAAGTTTTGCAATTCAGATATAAGGAAATGAGATATGAGGAAAAGTATTTTATTATTTTTCAATATAACTACCCTCGACTTCAATGCACTTTCGCCACTTGTCCCTGAGGCTTTGAATTCCCGACAACCAGAAATCTCCCGACTGCTGTTCAATCCACTCCTGGACGGCGAGCTGGACATCTTCATCATCCCCAAACCGGCGTCCACGCAGTGCAGCCTTGAGCTGGTGGAATAAAAAGTAGTCGCTAGGGACCAGATCTGGACTGTAGGGTGGATGGTTGAGCTCCTCAAATCCGCACTCGCGCAGGGCAGCTGGTGCAACTCTGGCCTTGTGGACTTTAACGACGTTGAAGTTGATCATGGGACCCAACGGGCAGAGGCTTTGGTCATGGTCAAATTGTTGTGGGTGATGTTTATAACACTTCCATGTGATATTCCAAGTTCTCACTCGATTCCTTCGACCTTCACCCATCGATTTTTGGGGATCATCCTCTCCACATGGGCCACATTGTCCTCATTGGTCACGTCTGATGGGCGTCCTGGATGGGGGGTCATCTTCAAGGGACTCATGACCATGGTGGAACTCCCTATTCCAGTGAGCAATGGTTGCATAGGAAGGGGCGGTGTCGGTGTACACTGCAACCATGCGTTCATGGATCTCTTTTGCATTCTTGCCTTCCTTGGTCAAAAATTTGATCACTGCGCAGTGCTCAACCTTCTCCATTGTTGAAAAATTTGTGACTGATGATCTGCAATCAGCTACTGCTTCTTAAATAAACGAGGCAAGAGGGTGCGGCTGCAGGTCCTGACTTGTCATAACTTGTCCTAACGCCCCCACAAACAGCCATCCCCCTTCCTCTGTTTTGCCCTACCGATTCTCGTATATATGGCAAAGAGATATGAAATAAAAATAAATGGAAAAATATGGCAGCAAATGGTAGTTTGGGGGTTTTTTTAAACACCATAAAGATTTAAGTCATTATAAGCCAACTGAAAAAAATTGGGAAAAAAATAAAACATTAAAATAAATAAGTAAATAAAATTTAAAATATATATATATATATATATATATATATATATATATATATATATATATATATGTATATATAATTCTTAACAGGAAAATGAAGATGTATATGATGGTACTAGCCACCCGGCTAGTATAGTGGTTAGCTAGCTTGCCCTGCAATCATTGGGTCAGAAGTTTGAATCTCCATCCGGATTCTTTTTAAGCTGACATTATTTACTAGGGAGGTTACCTCTGTGACTGGGCATCACAGTGGGGACGGGTAGGTGTAGCTCATAGCCATGGCAGACAGTCTACCTAAGAGAAGGATAACTCTGATTTTAAAACCCTGGAGCCACAGGCACAATTTGCCTCTTCCTGAGATCCTCTGTGAGTTTCTGTAGGTATTATACCAAATGTTTCAGAACAATTCTTGTTCCATCTTCAGTAGCTAAAAAACATTAAATAAAATTATTATAACATGTATCAGAGAACATTTAACAACCAATCAGTGAGAAAAAGAGCTAAAAGTGAAATAGAAATAGAACTTTAACCAAAGAAAATACAAACAAATTTAAACTAACAAAGAAGAATACAACAGTAAATTGAATAACATCTTAAGTGACATCACTAAATTTAAGCAAATGAAAAAAGATCTGGCAGAAGACTTAAAAAGAAAATTAATGGATAAATAAATAAAGCTAATGCACTCATTGGAGGACTTCACTTCAAAAGGTTTGTTGGTGATTATACACGAGGGTACCTTTATGGAAATACAACCCATTGAGGCCCATCATTTCTCAACTCATGACACCAACATACTATTTAGCTAAAACCCTAAATAAAATCATAACACCATACATTCCTTCAAAGTACAGCATCAATTGCACAGAGGAGTTTATTGATATACTTCACTCAAAAAGACCGACAGGACTAATAGCATCCCTTGATGTGGAAAGACTTTTTAGGAATGTGCTATCTCTCAGATCATCGATATCATTATAAAAATATGTATCACCATCCTACTATACCTCCATCAAATCTTGACCCAAATATCTTCAAAAACATGCTGAGGTCATGCATATCAGAAGCCCCGTTCAGGACACCGGATGGATATCTAGTGATGGGGTGGCTATGGGATCGCCCTTTGGTCTGACCTTAGCCAATTTCTACAAAATGGGTAAACTCGAATAGGATATATTAGACAGCATCAAAAATAAGCCACACACATACTGCAGATATGTTGATGACATCTGCATTACTGTCCAAATGGAAGAACTAAGAAACGTCAAACAAGAATTCAAGGAGAAATCTGTCTTAAAATTTACTTACAAATTAAGCACGGACAATAAACTCTCTTTTCTGGATGTTGAAGTAGAAAATGTTAATGCAAAATATATAACAAAAGTGCAGATAGTAAATGTCCCGAAAGATATAAAAAGAGTGTAATCAGCTCATACATATGCTAAGTATACAAATGCTGCTCCATGTAGGAACTATTCCATCAGGAGATCTCCCGCATCAAACAAACCATCATAAATAACGTTTATCCAAACAGCATGATAGAATACCAAATTTGAATATTTTTATGAAAGCAATTTCAAGTCACAGATCAAACTGACAACAACCAAGAAATAAAAAATAACAAAGCTGTTCTATAGAAAACAAATTTCCACAGTCTACAAAGTCGATGAAAGAGCTATCAAGGAGATCATTAATCATAAACAACCAAAAGTCAAAAGTTCAAAGAACAAAATTCAACTCATCATATATTACAAAACAACAAAAATCAGCAAACTCCTTATAAAAAATAGAGTTTGCCAAGACTCTTTGAATCTCAAGTCTACCAACATAGTCCATGAGTTTAATTGCCCACATGAAAACTGCAAGCGTCATAAAAACTCTAAAGTATGTTGGCATGACAACCACCGCCCTTTTGAGGCATTTAACAATGCATCTTCAAAATGGAGTGCCTAAAAATCATATGGAGAACATTCATAAGACCAGCCTAACAAGAGATGTATTGGTTGAGAACACCCTGATAAAAAGAAAAGAGAGAAATTCATCTAGACTAAACATCTTAGAAACCATCATAATCAATGAAAAAAGCCAACACTCAAGCTACAAGTTAGAATCAAACATTAAATTTATTCTAAAAATTACATCTTCTGAATTGGCCTGTTCCCCTTAACCTTACATTCAAGCTTGGACTAATAAATACCCCTTCAAAACTTTCCTCATTCTATTCTAACCATACTTTCAAGGGTAAAGGAGGAAAAGGACAACTGAAAATACTCTGAAGATGATCATGCAAGATTGAAAGCTTAGTAATTAAACTTTAGTTTTTACCAAACACACTAAATTGAAAAAGAAAAAGATATGAACTTAGGAGAAATATTTTACCATTTAAAAGATGGAGAAAAAAAATTAATAAGAAATATACCACCCATATATTTTTATAAAATAAAAATGTATTTAATGACTTCACTTGGTGATTATGGTCTTAATATACACATACCATTTTTATTTTTTAATTTGGAATTACAAAGAATTTTTTTTTTAGAAGGCTATCTGGCAACTGCCCACTTGGGCATAAGTCGCTGCAATCACACAGCCTAGCTCTAGGCTACTTTAAAATAAGAATATGAAAACAACGATAAAAAGGAAAGATGACAACAATTAGGAAGCAAGCTCCGGCGCCGGGTGAGGTCCCCCCTCCCCCGGGCGCAGGAGCATGCAACCTACAAAGAAAACAACAATAACAAAAAACAACAAAAAATAACAAAACCTAGTTAAATAAAAGGAAGAAGGCCAGCCTCCCCAAAAAAGTCTACAAGTCCACAAGTCAATGTGCACGCATTCATCCTGAGTACAAGGGACAGGCGGTAGCGACCACGCCCATCCCGGTACCGGGACAAATAACAGTGCGTGAAGATCACCCAGACTGGAAAAATTCAACAAGAATATGCCGAACAGTCTAGGGGACAATGCAGTCTTCACAGTAGGGCGCTGGCGAGTGCTCCATCAAATGGCGAGAGCACTCAGGGCGCTTTGTGAGTCGCTATAGATCACAATCCGGTCTCCGAACCAGGCACATTGTGTAATCTCCCGTACCGAGTGATGTATTGCCACCAGCTCGGTGGTGAAGACACGCAGTGCCTGGCAGAGCCCCACTGACTTCAAACAGAAGGGATACGGCGTGGAAGCCGACCCCCCTCTTTGAACTTGGAGCCATCCGTATACACTGGCACAGTTCCAGCATGACACAAGGTTGCTAAAAAAAACTTGAAGGCAATACTCCCAGCGCTGTACAAGTTTTGGGAGCAGAGGCATGGCAACAAATAACCAAATGTGGTACCCTCCAGGGTGGCATCCTGGGCAGAACCAGGGGTGACACTAGCGCGAGAGCTATACCTAGCTCTCAAAGGAGTTTCCTGGCCCTAAACCCAAAGGGCTTAGGGTATGACTGGCGTCTCTCGGCAGCATAGGCACCGTCAAAATCAGCTGCAAATGCAGTGAGAGCTGTAGGAGACTGAGGGAGGCGCTGGTCTCAGGTATACAGGCTAATGATGCACTGTACACAGCAGTGAGTGAGTACAAAGAGTGAGTGGCATCTCCCCAGCATCGACTAGTAGGCTCTCAATGGGGGAAGTGCGGAAGGCACCGGTCGCAAGGCGAAGGCCTGTGTGGTGGATCGAGTCCACCTTCCGCAATAAATGCTCGGCTACGGATGCATAAAACTCACATCTGTAGTCAAGCTTCAAACGAACAAAGGATCAATAAAAAAGTAAGGCAGTAGCCCAATCAGCGCCCCAAGCGCTGAACGGAGAATATCCAAGGCTCGGGTACAAGAGACCCTAAGGCTCCGAATATGAGCCTCCCAGGTATGGCATCAGTCAAATACAAGACGAAGGAAATGGTGCGATTCAACCACTTCCAGGCGTACCCCATTAAGAAACAAGTCTGGAGCTGTGGATGGCGGCAGGAGTGCACCACATTAGTCTTGGCCAAGGAAAACCGAAACCTGTGCGCTTCGGCATAGCGAGAGAAGCGATTCAATGCCTGTTGGAGTCAACGCTCCAGAGTTGGCCTCTGGGCCACGCCAAAAGAAATCGAAAGGTCGTCCACGTAGAGCATAGCAAGAACATCTTCCGCCAGCACCGAGGTGATGCCATTGATCCTCAGGGCAAAGAGTGTGAACACTGAGGACACTTCCCTGCGGGACACCCTCTTCCTGCTCCATTGGACCGGAGAGGGCTCCCCTCACCCGTACGCGGAATCGATGATCTCTCGACGGCATTTTCTAGTTGGAGCAGAGCATCCGACGTGGAATGGAACTTGCGGAAGCTGCACTGTGCAGAAGATAGATGGGCCCCCCTGTCCAGAAAAAAAGGCTAATCTAACATTTACCAATTTCTCCATCAACTTGCACATGCAAGAGGTTAGAGAGATTAGGTGGAAACCAGCCGGAGTAGAGTGATCTCTCCCCAGTTTTCGAAAGGCGAGCACAGTAGCAATTCACCAAGAATCCAGGAGACTCTCCCGTATTGAACAAATCTAAGAGAAAGGGGACATCGTCTGGACCATGGGCGGTGTCCGCGCACGAAGCGAGAGCGGAGCGCAACTCACTCACAGTAAACTTGTCGTTGAAGGGTTCTCCGCTTCTGGAGGTAAAGTCCAGCCGGCGGCCTACCGCGACATGACGACGTGCATTGAATGCTGGCGGAGCAGCATGCCGTCTAGAGAATGCAGTTGGCAAAAGATTCCGCCACAGACGCGGGGTCTGAGATTGCGGTCCCATTCTCCTGGAGAAGGGGAGGGGGTCCTGCGAGAACTTGCCCCGAATCCTTTTTGACTTGTTTCCATACCTCTGCTAGAGGGGTCTTCCCATTAAGTGAAGACACATATGCCCACCAATAAAAGCGGCGGGCGTGCTTCGAAATATACCGGAACCTAGCCTAATGAAATTCACAGACAGTGAGATCATTTGGACGGCGCTTATAGTGCATGTAGGCATAGCGCTTCTGATTGAAGGCCGTCTCACACTCAGCTGAGCACCATAAGAGTGGTCGGTATGCAAAACGGCCAGACCTACTTGGAATAGTAGCTATGCCCGCAGCGAGGAGGTTGCCGGAGAACTCCTTGTCTGAGATAGAGAATTCAGTCATTTCCTGAAATGCAGACCATCGCGCCCGAGCCAAGCACCACCAGGGCGGGCTCTCGGGCTGCAGCGGTCCAGAAAATAATATTTGAATGGGAAAGTGATAACTACCGTGGAGGTCATCGACCACTCCCCAATCAAAATCGGGCTGTGCATCCGGAGAGCACAAAGATAGATAGAATGAGGCAGAAAAATGAAGAGGTTCTTGGGCAGTGATGCGTAAACTCATCCACATTTAGGACACCCATCTCAAGCTCGTCAATCAGGTCGGCAAGGACTTGACCCCGGGGATTGATAGAGTAGTCTCCCCAAAGGGTGTCTACCATTTAGATTTCTGAGCAAGAGAAAGGGCCTTGATAACCGTGCCACAACGTGGCGGAATTTCCCTGCATCAAAGTCAGCTGGGGGTGAAATGTATGCAGAAATAACAATATACCTCCTATCAAGGAGCAGCTGCACAGCTAATGCTGAAGGAGGTATCTAAAGCAAGAGAAGAACGGAGATATCATACCGGGTGTAAATCACACATCCTCTCACCGGCTCCCATCCTGTGGTGTTGGGGTCGTAAAACGAGCCTCTGCAGCTCCTCCCAGTTGGCCCGGAGTCCACGGCAATTCCATTGAAGGAATATGCCCTCCAGGCCCAGCTCGGAGATGCGGGGGCCTTCTTTGAAGACAAGACCCTCATGGGAATGGCCGTATGCTGTTGGCCAGACAATGCACTGTCACCTTCGAGGACTTATTCGGGAAGGTTGGGCTCACCATGAAAATCTTTTTCCTCCCTCCGCCGCAAAATCTTCGGCGGGCATTGCGGCTTCGGGGGTGGGGGGGTCCCTCTTTTGCAGGATCCATTGTCACCCAGCCCATCACTGGGCATGGGTGAAGGAGCTGAAGCTCCTTTGTTCCTGCCATCCTTTCAGGGGACAGCTTTAGGAACCCCATAAGATGGCCTGGCGACCAACTTCAGGGTTGTTGCCTCCTGTGAGTCTAACGACTTGGTGGAGGCTTGTGGACATTTCGCCTTATGGGCTAGCTTTACCAGGGGAGCGCATGGGGTGGGTAGAACCAGCAGAAGGGCTCTGAATGGGCGCGGAAGAGACCATACTCATAGGCCTGGAGGGGCCAGGAGCAACATTGAGGCATAGGACATCCCGGCTAGTGCTGCACGCGCCAGGTCCAAGTCCTTAGCCTCGCGAAATGACACGATCCCGAGCCTGAATGGCCAGGATTTCCTTCTCAAGGAGATATGCACCACATTGCTTTGAAGAAGCGGGGCACGGCTCTCCGCAATTGACCACACATGATTCAGACTTATTGTGTGTGGCCTTGGAGCAACTTACACAGGTTTTGGGTAACCCCCACTTTGCACGTCGACAGGAGCGATTAGTATGGCCGAAGCGGTGGCAGTAATAGCACCTCCGCCACAGTGGCACGAATACCTTCATGCGGTAGTGATACTAATCCGCACACACCAACTCAGGGAGCTTGTCCCAGTCAAACATGATGAAGAGTGTAGGGGTGGGTCTCGAGGCCCCTCCCTGTTTTCTCATCACACGTTCAACCTTGACCACCCCATGGTCAGCCAGCTCTAAGATGATGTCCTTTGTGGAATAGTCCACGAGTTCCCTCACATAAACTACCCCTTTCATGAAGTTCATGGTAGAGTGCGGAGTCACACTCACAGGCGTGCCATCAAGCATCCGAAGGGGACTAATCATGGCCACCTCGGAGGGATTCAGCACATTCACCAAAAGGCTACTGTCCGAGAAATGTGTCACCTTCTGCCCTCTACCAATCACACTAGCTAAAGCTCTCTGCTGGATCATGTTGCCCTTAGCCAACATGGTGCCATAAGTGGAGGAAGCGTTTGAAGCCAGTGGGCTCAAAAATGCTGCATAATCTCTGAATGAGGGGCCTCAATGTAATTGAGGCTCTGCTCTGCACACTAGCACTTTTGGTCGTAGTCATGGGCTCTGCATCGGGGCCAGATGTGCCAATCTTGGCTTGGTCATTTACTGAAGTGACAGCAGACCCATCCGTCCCTGCGGATGGAGAGGAACCCTGAGTCTTTTTAGTTGTTGTTTTTTTCTTTTTAGGAGAGGATGGAAGGAAATGAACCCTCTTCTCCCCTCTGCCGGCAGGAAGGTCCTTCTCTGAAATGGAGAAGGTCCTGGCAGTCGATTATGTAACTAAACAATTAGATAAGGGAGAGAATGTGTTGATGTAATTTACTTATACTTTAGCAAAGCTTTTGATAAAGTTCCAAATTAAAAATGTATGGGATATGTGGGAAAGTTTTTAATTGGATAGATATATGGCTGAAAGACAGGAAACAGAGAGTTGTGCTGAAAGGGGTAAGATCACAGTGGAGGGAAGTTATCAGTGGCATACCTCAGGAATCAGTTCTAGATCCTTTATTATTCAGTTTATATAAATGATCTTGGGGAGGCTGTAAATAGCAAAGTGTCAATTTTTGCTGATAACACTAAATTGGCAGCTGTAGTCAAAGAAGTTGAGGGCAGTTTTAAAATGAAGAATGACATAAATAAGTTATTTGCTTGGGCTCAGAAGAGGCAGATGACTTTTAACATTAAAAAATGCAGTTATTAACATGGGAAGGGATAGTAAGGAATTTAGCTATGAAATGGATGGACATTGGCTGAATTCAGGTGAGGATGAGAAGGACTTTGGCGTAGTAGTAGATAGGTCAAATAAGGTGATAGGAAACATTAAGAAGAATGTTAGCTACAAGAGTAAGGAGGTTATCCTCAAACTCTATAACTCATATGTCAAGCCACATTTAGATTAGGTACTCCAACACAACAACATTCTTGCCAATACCTCCCAGTCTTGGGGCCTGAGGTTTGCACCAGACAAGTGTGTCCACCTTAGGTTCTCTCGTTCCCACCAAACCGCATACCATCTCTACTTCTTGGATGGAAGGCCTGTTAAGTGGGTTTCATCGCACAAGGACCTAGGAGTAACAGTCGACACAGACCTAAAATTCCACCATCACACCAGACTGACAGTATCCAAGGCTGGAGGCATTGCGACAGACCTTTTGAAATCCACAGGCTGTCACACGACCCAATTCATAGCAGCACTATTAGTAAGCGACATCTACCCCATTATTTACTTTGTTTTCCCAGTCTGGAATACTAACTATATATCTGACCTCCAACTCCTCGAGATAGTACAACGCAGTTGGACTAAATAGGTCCGCGGGCAGTCTGGCAATTCCTACTCCAAAAGACTCCAACAACTTGATCTATTCTCTATAAAGGGGTGGCTACTAAGGTACGACCTGATCTATGCTACCAAATCTTCCATGATCTGTGCTCCATTAAGCCTGAAGACCTTTTCATTCTGCCCACCAACTCAACCACCAGAGGCCATAGATAACATAACATAACGTAATATAATTTCACGGATGACAAAAGCCACAAGGGCCTATCAAAGGTCATCCGCATCTGTCAAAACCCACCCACAAAAAGCACCATCACCAGGGTAAAACAAAATCAAAGTCACCCACAATATAATATAACAGATGACAAAAGCCACAAGGGCTCATCATAGGTCATCCGAGTCAAACGGCCTCTTTTTTAAGGCACCCAAACTCCCAGGAAAACTACATCCAGAGGATTGTGTCCAGAAACAAGGGTATCACCAATCAAGACTTGTCAAGAACTAAATCATGCAGCTATAGATATATACAAACAATATTAATATATACAAAACTTAGGAACCATCACAACCTTCCCTCCCCATAAACTCATCCAACCTACTCTTAAATACATTTAAATTTGGACTACCTACTACCCTATGTGGCAATTTGTTCCAGAAGTCTACTACTCTATTGGTGAAAAAATATTTTCTTAAATCCAACCTACACCCTTGCTTTTTAATTTTCAAGTGGTGACCTCTAGTCCAATTTCCATCATCTAACTCAAAAAAATTGTTAACATCCAATTTATCTATCCCTGAAAAAATTTTAAAGAGCTCAATCATATCTCCTCTCACACACCTTCTTTTGAACAAGAACATATTTAATACCCTCAGTCTATCTATATATTCAAGGTGCCTCAGGGAAGGAATAATCTTTGTTGCCCTCCGTTGCACTGACTCGAGAAGGTTAATATTGTGTCTAAAATGTGGGGACCATGCCTGTATACAGTACTCTAGATGAGGCCTAACATAAGAGTTATAGAGTTTAAGAATAACCTCCTTACTTTTGTAACTGACATTTCTCTTAATGAAACCCAGCACTCTATTTGCCCTATTTCTTGCTTCAATACACTGCTTAGAAAACCTTAATGACTTATCTATTACTACTCCTACATCTTTCTCATCCTCTACTGAGCTCAGCCAATGCCCATCCATTTCATAGTTAAATTCTCTAAATTATCTTTTCCCATGTTAATAACTTTGCACTTATCAAGGTTGAAAGTCATTTGCCACTTATATTCCCAGGATAACAATTTATTTAAATCCCCCTGCACTTTAAAATTATCATCAATATCTTTAATTACAGCTGCTAATTTGGTATCATCCGCAAAAATTAACACTTTATTATTAATTGCCTCCCCAAGATCGTTTATATAGATGACAAATAATAATGGACCGAGAACTGATCCCTGAGGAACCCCACTGATAACATCCCTCCACTCTGACTTTACACCATTTAGCACTACCCTTTGCTTCCTGCCTTTCAGCCACTCAGCTATCCAATGTAGTGCCAATTCAGATTCAGCATGCCCACAGAAGGTTCTTCTCTTGCAGAGTAGCTCCTCTGTGGAACTCCCTTCCCTCCCAGGTAGTAGAAGCTCCATCCCTAAATGCTTTAAAATAATCCCTGATGAGGAAATAGTAGAGGTCCTTAATGATCATTTTGCTTCACTATTCACAGAAGAGAAACCAGTTAGATTAATTGATGATAAGGTAAGGGTTCTGGGTAAGGTTCTTATACTTAGTGAACATGACAGGACACGTAGCAATGGGTTTAAGCTTGATAAGTATAGGTTTAGGAAGGAGATTGGGAGGAATTGGTTTACAAATCGTGTGGTAGATGAATGGAATAGGCTCACTAGACATGTGATAGAAGCCTCCTCTCTGGGTAGTTTTAAGAATAGATTAGATAAATATATGGATGAAGCTGCTAGATGGGACTGACTTTTTTTATGTACATATGTATATATTTTTCTAAGGAGTGAGGCGATTATATTTTGCGGTTGCATGAATGGACATAATCCTCTGTATGCATTTTATGTATATTGTAGATTAGATCTGACGAACTCCTGTAAAGGGTGACAATGTTGATGACTTTTCTCTGGTAAGAAATCTTTTGTGTGTTGACTGGAACAGGAGCTGCCAAGTGTAGGCCATGAATGGTCTTTTGCAGTCTCCTTCTTTTCTTATGTTCTTATAATTCTAGGTCATGGGGAGGAGTGATAAATTCTATTAATGTAGACAGAGAAGAAATTAAAGGGCTTATAATGCAGTTAAATACTAGTAAGGCATCTAGCCCTGACAACATTCATTCTAGGTTACTCAAAGGTGTAGAAAGTATTGCAGTAGCTCTTGAGAAGATATTTATTAGATCACTAGAGTCTGGAGAAATATCAAATGATTGGAAATTGGCAAATGTAGTGCCAATTTTTAAAAAGGGAAGCAAAGAGGACCCAAATAACTTTAGACCGGTAAGCTTAACTTCTATAGTCTGTAAAATTCTTGAGAAGATGGTTAAGAAGGAAATTTCTGATCATCTAGAGAGAAGCAGGTTAATTAATGATGCTCAGCATGATTTTAGAAAAGGTAGATCATGTTTAACTAATTTACTGGATTTTATGGATTATGTAACTAAAGAATTAGATAGGGGTGAGAAAGTTGATGTGATCTACTTAGATTTCAGCAAAGCTTTTGATAAGGTTCCACATAGAAGACTAGTTCATAAATTAAAGCTGCATGGGATATGTGGGAACGTTTTAAATTGAATAACTGAATGGCTGAAAAATAGGAAACAGAGAGTTGTACTGAATGGAGTGAGGTCAGAGTGGAGGAATGTTATTAGTGGCGTACCTCAGGAAACAGTTTTAGGCCTTTTATTATTTATAATCTATGTAAATGATCTTGGGCAAGGTGTAAATAGCAAAGTGTCAATTTTTGCTGATCACACTAAATTGGCAGCTGTAGTCAAAGAGGTTGAGGGTAGCTTTAAAGTGCAGGGTAACTTAAATAAGTTGTTAGCTTGGGCTCAGAAGTGGCAGATGACTTTTAACCTTAATAAATGCAAAGTTATTAACATGGTGAGAGATAATAGGGAATTTAGCTATGAGATGGATGGGTATTGGCTTAATTCAGTTGAAGATGAGAAGGACTTAGGAGTAGTAGTAGATAGGTCACTGAAATTTTGAAAGCAGTGTATCGAGGCAAAAAATAGAGCAAATAGGGTGCTAGGTTACATTAAAAGAAATGTTAGCTACAAGAGTAAGGAGGTCATCCTTAAACTATACAACTCTTATGTCAGGCCACATTTAGAGTACTGTATGCAGGCATGGTCACCACATTTTAGACATGATATAAACTTATTAGAGTCAGTACAAAGGCGGGCAACAAAAATAATACCATCCCTGAAGCACCTTGAATATGAAGATAGACTGAGGGTATTAAATATGTTTTCATTTGAAAGAAGGTGTGTGAGGGGAGATATGATTGAGCTTTTTAAAATCTTTTCTGGGATGGATAAATTGGATTTCAGCAAGTTATTTGAGTTAGAAGGTAGTAATAGGACAAGAGGTCACCACTTAAAGATTTAAAAACAGAGGTGCAGACTGGATGTTAGAAAATATTTTTCACTAACAGAGTGATGGATTATTGGAATAGTTTGCCACCTGAGACTGTAGACAGCCCAAACTTGAATGGTTTCAACCGCAGATTGGATGATTATATGGGGATGGAGGGTTAATTTCTTACTTTTTGGTATGGGGATATGTTTTTTGACTCATTCCTGTGGATGCAGTTTCTTTTTATTGTATATTTTGTTTTTGACAGACTCCTATGGAGGCTTTAAATTATATATTGTAGATGCATGGTTGGACATAATCCTATGGATTGTTAAAAATTGTATATTGTAGATGCATGATCTGACAAAATCCTATGGATGCATTATGTGGGTGGGATTTGATGGATATGGATGACCTGTGATAGGCCCTTGTGGCTTTTGTCATACGTGAAATTATGTTATGTTATGAGTTAGACCTTTTGACTATGTAGACTAAGCTTACCTATTTTAATAACATGGGAGGTTAAGAGATCATCTTGTATTTCTCCCATCTCGACTCCAACGATGAGTAGACACAGAAAACACTTAATACAAAATTTTAATTGTTCACTCAAAAATAAATTCATTAGAATATAATCTCATTTTAATACTAAAATATAGTTCCATATCAATATGTAAAAATATATCAAAATTTATTTTGCTATTCATATAATAGCATCAATAATAAGAATCAATAATCACAATTGTCCAACCTTGACTTGAACAAGCCAATAGTTGCTGCATTTACTACTTCTTCTGGCAGTGCATTCCAACTATTAACTACTCTGACACTAAAGGAGTTAGCTCTAGCTAAGGTTCTCCAATGACCTCTTTTCTTTAGTTTATAAGTATTTGAACGTGTGTTGGTCTCAGTGTACTCGAAGAAGAGCTTATAGTCAATATCCTCAAATCCATTTAGGATTTTATAAGTTTCTATTAAATCACCTCTTTGTCTCCTCTTCTCAAGTGTTGTGAGACCCATTCGCTCACATCTTTCCTCGTATTCAAGATCCCTCAATTCTGGAACAAGCTTAGTCATACGTCTTTGGATTTTTTCAAGTTCAAGTATGTCCTTTTTGTAGTACGGTGTCCAGCTCTGGACAGCATATCCAAGGGGTGGCCTAACAAGTGCACAATATAAACTATGACAAGTATCTAAATCAATTTCAGGAAAATGTCTCTTAATCAGCACCACCATCCGGTTGGCTTTCTCTGCTACCACATTAACATGATGTAAAGGCTTTAGGTCTGCTGACACATAAACTCCTAAGTCCTTTTCTACATTTGATTCCTTGAGTTGCTTTCTATTGAAATCATAGTTTTTATGTGGATTTCTGTGACCAATGTGCATGGTGACACATTTATCAGCACCTCCATCCCATCCATTAGTCTACACACCACCTCATTGATTTACTCCATGTTAATAGCCCTCCTAATAGCTATTCCCACAGAGATACAATCAATCAGTCATTATTGCTCCTTTTTATCCATGCTCTACTTCCTACACATAACTGGGTATTTTGGGGCCCCTTACCGTGGCTGACTGGTTGGACCCCGGATCGGGAGGCCCTACCAGTTAAATGGACCAGATAAGTACCAAAAAAGCCTACTTTTTATTAAAGTCGTACTTTACTAGTCATAATTATACCAAATCTGGTACAATCGTACCAAATGTGGGAACTCTAATCCTCACATAACCCTCTAAGTTTCCTAGAAAGAATTTTTTTTTCTTCTCCATATCAATTGCAGTTTCCAATCTCTCACTATTCGCTAAAATTAACAAATTGTTTTATTTATTCATTACCTCAGAGCTATCACTTTTAATGGCTTGCAAAACAAACCCAACTGATTTCTAATTTATTTCTGAGTTTTCACTAATATACCAAAAAAAATTCTCAGGCACTCTCGAACATGTTTACATTTGACGTCAACATGACCCAGCAGCTGGGAGTATTATGGTCATTTTATTAACTGCCTGTTGGGGACAGTTTAATTCCATAATTTTCTCATATTACTTTAAGAAAGAACATATTCATTATAAAATCATTATGATGAGAAAGAAAGAACACGAAGATATATATTTTATGTGTTATTTTAGTCAATATTCCAAATAGATGAAATCAACAAAACATTTTAATCAGTTCATAAACAGAGAGAGAAAGGATTGTGGAGAACATGGCCATGGCACTAGAATTGCACCAGCAAAGTACCACGCAAGAATAGTAACAAATGTCCACATGTATGTGTGTGTATGTGTGTGTGGTGTGTGTATGTGTATATATATATATATATATATATATATATATATATATATATATATATATATATATATATATATATATATATATATATATATATATATATATATATATATATATATATATATATATTATTATTATTAAAGTTCCAAGCCACAACCCCAACTGGAAGAGCAAATAGCTATAAGCCCAAGGGCCCCAGCGGGGAAAGAAACCTGGTATGGAAAAAACGAAACAAAGATTAAGAAAAACATAATAAATAAATAGAAAATCAAAAAAAAAAAAAAAAAAATTAAATGCTATAATGTTAAAAATATTATAATATTATATATGTGTGGATAATGAATAAAATATTAAAGTTATAAGTTTCTGTTAATTAAAAATGTATTAGCACCCACTTTAAATTTCTGAAGTTCCAAGGACTCAACAACAACACTAGGAAGTTCATTCCACAGTTTAGTTGTGTTAGGAATGAAACTTCTTGAAAACTGTGTTGTGTTGAATCTCATAGGCGTAAAGGCCCTACTATTGGCATTTAGTACACCTCTGGTAACTCGTTGAGGGGCATATAAATTGGGCAGATCGTGATGCAGTGGATGATCTGCATTGTTAAAAATTTTATATAAGATGCATAAGGAGCTTATTGCTCGCCTGTGCCACAGATCAACTTTGAGGTCAGGAATTAAAAATTTTATTGCTCTCAAATTTTTATCTAATAAATTAAGATAAGAGTTGGCTGCCGAACTCCAAACAGGGGCGCAATATTCAAAACACGGAAGAATAAAAGCATTAAAACAATTTTTAAGAACAGTCTGCTCTCCAAATACTTTGTAAGATTTCCTCAAAATGCCAATTTTTTGAGCAATAGAGGAGGAAATAGATCGAATGTGATTCTCAAAAGTAAACCTAGAGTCAAGCATAACTCCAAACACATTAATTTAAAAAAGAGATGAATACTGGTCACGTAATCCACAATCTACAAGATGGAATAAAAAAGATAGTTAAAAGAAGAGAAAGTTTCCAAAGGAAATTAATTAAAGCAAATACACAATGGTCTTCAACAAAATTTGCATATATATTTATATATATATATATATATATATATATATATATATATATATATATATATATATATATATATATATATATATATATATATATATATTTGTAAACCTGCCAAGGAATTAAACGGGAAAGCAATAATGAATTCAGATAGCATTAAAATTTGGCAACCGTGTAATAAAAACGAATATCCCGCGTCTGTGAATGGAATTAGGCCGAGACAGCTCTCTGCGTCTCAGAAATGACAAAATTATATCGAAAAGTGAAAAATTGTTGGCGCCATAAATTGAGTAGCTTCGGAGACCATGGGATGAGACAATCCCGCCCAGTGGGCGGAGCTAAAAGCATTGTAAGCCCAGAGGCGAAAAGAGGCCACACTCCCTGTACTATTTATAGAAGAAAAATGGAGAACTCGACACTCGGGCAGACTGTTAAGTCGGACATAAGGAGAGACGCCGTAAGATCAATAGTAAAAAACTAATTAGGGTTCGTTCAGCGTCGCGAAACCAACGTTGTACTTGCTTAAGTCTTGTTCCCGTAAGACTAGTTTTCCTGACAGGTAGTGAAATATTCCCTGTCCGTATTGTGTAAACACTAGCCCCCCTTTTGCTTTGCTTGTTTTGTTTGTTGGAGTTAAACATTTATTTTTGTTTACGTGATTCTTCTCAGTCCTTAATCGATCATAAAGCCTTCGGTAAGCCCACCCAAGGCGGAATATTATTTGAGTATCTTTGGAGTCAGATTTGAGATTAACGCCGCCTATCTTCTCACTTGCGGGACTTGAGGGATTTCTCCAAAATATCCGTGTCATTAATTCCAATCTCTCTATTAATCCGTGTGACGGTCAATAATAATATGCATCAGCCAGTCTCACCTTTCCCCTATGAGCAGGGCACTTACAACAAACCTATCCCCCATAAGCTGATGACCCCTAAGTTTCGAACATTGGATGCTTCGAAGATATGGACTCTGTAAGCAATTTCAGACATTACAAGGTAAACGGGACTTTGTGAACGCCATCAACATCAAGCCCCCCTATTTTCATTGAATTAGCACGCAAAGGTTGGTTTCGCATTGTGGAGGCACAGTTTCACATTTCTGGGCTAAAAAAGGAGGAGACCAAGTTCTTTCACGCATTAGCCTCTTCCGGCAGCCATTTTGACTGAGCAAAACTACCAGAGTTTAAAAACGGAAGTGATCGGCCTTTTCCAGAAGAGTACGCCTGAGCTATTCGCAAAGCTAATAGCCTCCTCCGCACTTAACGTTGGCTCTCAATCAATCTAGAAGAACTACGAAGAACTGCCTTTCAGGTTAGATTAAGTGAGGAGCTCGTGCATCATAAAATTTAAATATATACAATCCTTGCCACCAAACGTTGTGCCTATAATTGCTACACAATAAGAAATAACCTTGGCCTAATTGGGAAAACTGACAGATGAGCATATTGCGTTCGACAAAGAGCAGTGCGGTGGTGTGAATTCCGAAAGATGCAGTGCCGTATTCGCGTCCAGTGAGTTTTCTAATGAAGCGAGTGATGAGTGTGTAAATAATTCGGCGGGTTTTGCACGATTAGTGCCTAATGATCACTACAGTGCGTGTAATATACCAGCAGAAGAAAGAAGAATTCACATGAAAAGAGAACAGAAGAGTTTTTGACGCACACAGGTAAAATGTCTATCGAAAGATTCCACCACCCAGGCCGATTTTTGGACTAGCAGCCTAAGAACTAATGGCATACGTCCAGGAAGAAGAAAGGATAGAAAGACAGAAAAAGAGAGATCAGGTGCAAATGAAAAAATAAGCAGAAGAAAGAAGAATACGGATGGACAGAGTAACGGAAGAAAGAATACAGATGGAAATAAAAGCAGAAGTAAAATGAATTCACATGAAAAGAGAAGCAGGAGAAATAAGAATACAAATATATAGAGAAGTAGAAGAAAGAATAATACAGTTGAAACGAGAGGCAGAAGAAAGAAGAATTCAGATGAAAAGAGAAGCAGAAGAAAGAAGAATAGAGATGGAAATAAAAGCAGAAGAATACCGATGAAAAGAATAGCAAAAGAAAGAATAATAAAATTGGAAAGAGAAGCAAAAGAAAGAAGAATACAGATATATAGAGAAGTAGAAGAAAGAATAATACAGTTAAAAAGAGAGGCAGAAGAAAGAAGAATATATATGAAAAGAGAAGCAAAAGAAAGAAGAATACAGATAGAATTTGAAGCAGAAGAAAGTATAATACAAATGGAAAGAGAACAGGCGCAAGCGGAAAGAGAAGAGAGAGAGAACGAATACTCGCACATGAAAGGGCATCGAACAAGGATCAGGTGGAAGTCAATACCGTTGTATCTCGGCCTGGAGCTACACAAATACCTTTCGACGAAACCCCAGCAAAATATTTTGACGATGGATGAAGAAGGAACCATTGAAGCGTTATAACCATGTGAACCTCTTCAGGTGGTAAACACGGCTTACGTAGAGTCGGATAACGAGTATACCCTACTCTCATTAGACTTTCTCCCAGAACGACCCGTCAACTGATTTAGAAGTAAACCCTCACTTTGGCCCGCTCCTAGATTCAAAATTTTCTGCTCGAGCGAAGGAAAAATTAAGTTCAGCACCCAGCCATCAACTACCCAATCCCCAAAAGAAGTATTGAATCCGAACCGATGCCTGTGTTGAAAGAATCGGTTGTGTCATGGTACAAAATGGAGACGATGATACTCTTGTTACCATAGCTTATGCAACTATAAAACAGGCAGTCCTAGCCGTAAGTTGCGGGATGGGGGGAGGGGGTAAAGAAATTCAATTTATATGTAAAAGGTAGGGAATTTAACGTGGAATTCAATTACCAGCCTCTAGCATATTTGCGTAACAAGCAAAAGTCAGAAAGGCAGACTCATGCGATGGAGTCTATTGTGCATCGAGTACCAATTTAACACAAACTATTTAAAAGGCCCCGATAAGTATAGAGCCGATAACTTGAGCCGAAACCCCACCGAGGGTTAATTAAACTCCTCTTAATCTTAAAACATTTTTATTTGTGTGTAGATGTTAATGTGTTAAGATTTATTTGTGTACGGAATTAACTGCCTAGATATGGAGTAATAGTCAGTTTCTTTTCTTGTTCTTTGATGTAATCGATGGGGGTTGGGGGGTGGGGGAAATTGAAAGTAAGACTTAGTTTAGTAGGATGGTTGACCATGGTAGTTTCACGGTAAGGGTCGGACTTGAATTGCTTTCCAAGACATGTGTTTTTTTGTGTAGTTTATTTTTTTGGCTCTTGAGTTCTCCCTCCCCCCCGAATACCTTCTTTAGAAGGGAGGAAATGTGGAGAAATCAATATCGTGAGGAACAAACAGACGCTAGTTCGGTTGCACAGCGTTAACAGTTAGGTGTCATATGGGCCGATACTTTATCCTCCTTCCCCCTCCCCTTTGCTCCGCTGTTCCAAAACAATCTTCAATATGGTTCGCAAAAAAAGGGATTACCATAAGCAGATTTCGTAGCCTGTTAGTATAAACAAAGGAAGGTGAGAAAGCCTTTAGAATAAAAATCTATGGACAGGCTCACTGTCCCTTCTTATTGTTTAGGTCTATTTTCGCCAAATATAAGAAATTTCCCTTTCTCCGAGGTAAACTAGAAGAGATCAGAAGGGCTAAGGGGCACTCATCTCCCCTTCTCCCTCTCCAGGAGATAATTGAGGTATATATACATCAATCTGGAGAAAATAAGAGGAGAATCGAGGTAGCAATCGAGAGAAGAAGAAGAAGAGTCCGGAGTCAAAGCGGAAAACAAAAAGAAGTGGAACCAAGCGGGAGTTTTCTTCCCGAGGCCGTTCCTTTTGCTCACATCGAAGAGTAGACAATCGGTATAGAGAATCACTCTCATACCGATCTCGTGCAGAGCAACCCCCTATCTCAGTTTTTCAAATAAAAAAAGAGATATCCCTCACCATTGAGGAATACCAATGTGAAGTTCCACAAGAGAAAATATTCACCTCTTGGTAAAGTCTCATCATCGAGAACCCGCTAGTGTAACCCAAAGATTGGAATAATCTTACATCCCCAAGCCCCTTCGCTTATATCTTCAAGTCAAGAAGCATCGCCACGCGTTCCCCACTTACCTTGAAGTCAGCTGTTATCCCGAATAACTTCCAACAACGTTATCCTTCGCACAGCGAGACGAACAGTTGTGCGTCCGATTCAGCCTCATGCCTCGAATTATCATATTAACGAGGTTCTTGTTCAATGTCATCGCACTCCCGATTCCTACTTAATTTAAAGGTAAAAAGATTCCATCTTATTTATGTTCTTTAGTTAACCTCCCGTACTAAAGTAAATTTTGGCACAACCATCGCGTAGTACTTATCAGTAGTATTAATTTTTATTTAGATCCTCTTAATATATTTAAAGTTTTATTTCATTACTTTATGTAATTAAAAGTATATTTTTGCTCTAGTTGTTTAATTAAATCGTCGAAACGCTGTATAAGGCAATAGATATATAATATTTCGAATCCTGCCGGTTTAAAGAATCCCAACAAAAGAATAAATAATCAACAGAGCACTCACAGAGAAAAAAAGAAACCGAGTTATTCATGTACGAAACAAACGTACATACATACTCGGCCGTATACCATGACATTAATATATCGGTGGGATTGCAACCATTCCGGAGAAAACAGAAACCTGCGGTTTGCCGCTAGCTCCTGTACTTTGGCCAGGAGTCCAAGTTTTGTAAGCCTTGGTGCAGGTGGCCAAAAAGAGGAGAACGCTTGCAAATGCAGTAGTCCTCCAGACCATCTTCGACAGTCCCACAGGAAGACTAACCAGGCAGACCTTAGCAGGCACGGCCGATGGTATGCCATTAGTTTTCACCGCCGCCGCAAAAATACATGATAAAAAGTGTAAATTTTTAATTGACACCGGGGAAAGTGTCTCAATAATAGCGACGGAATTGACAATGTCGAGTGAATTGCGCGGATCCAACGTGAACATATCAACCGCAAATGGTGGAAAAATCGAGGTGCACGGTGAGATTCACAGGGACATAGCGATCCCTAGTCTTCATCGATCCTTTAGGTGGTCGTTTATAGTCGCGGATACCACCTCTCGCTCTTAGGGATTGATTCTCTAAGGGATTTCAACCTGCTTGTGGATTATGGACCCACCGTACCGGTAGACGAATATACCAAGCTTGCATCAAGTGTTAAATTATTTGAGGAGTCTGTGGTAGCCCTGATCATAAATGACATTCAGAACATACCCCCCATCCCATTCCCCGTGCAGGGCCATCCTGAAAGAATATGGGGCTCTTTACGGACCTGCTCAGCGCTCAGCGCTGAGCCATCACCACCATTGCCACATTCAGTACTCCACAATATCGATACTGACAGTGCCCCACCGGCCTTTTCACGGCCAAGGCCTATTTCGATGGAGAGATTACAGGTTGCCAAAGCAACTTTCGAAGAGCTATTAAAGGAGGGGGTCGTGTGTCCATCTAGCTCGCCATGGGCCTCACCAATCCACTTAGTGCTTAAGAAGGCACCCGGAGAGTACAAGATGGTTGGAGATTTCCGGGCACTAAACGCAATTACGAAGCTCAAAAGATACCCCTTGCCACGGATTCAAAGTTTGACGGACCACTCCATGGAAAAAAATCTTTTCAAGGCTGGACCTGGTCCGTGCCTACCATCAGATCCCCATGAATCCGGCGGATATAGAGAATACCTCGATCACAAACCTTCTTGGTCTGTGGTAATTTGTCGAGCTTCCTTTCGGCCTCTGGAATACAAGTATCACATTTCAATGGCACCTGGACAACCTTTTTCGAGGATTGGGGCTCGTGTATGTATATATAGATGACATTTTGATCTTATCGGATAATATGGACGACCACTTGAAGCATTTGGAGGAAATATTCAAAATTTTGGTAGAAAATGGCCTAAGTATTTCATTATAAAAATGCGAATACTCTCGTGGTGCACAGGTACCTACACTGAACATGCACACACCATCCGATTGAGTAAACTCTGCCCAACGTTTGGATCGGAGACACACACACATACCCTTTGATCAGATTAAATCGCCCCGCGTTTGAGTTGGACAAGCGGAGCCACGCCCCTTGAATTTGCGGTAGAATAAATAGACCTTCAAAACATACAACACGGGTCAGTAAGCAGTAGTGAGTATAATTAGGATCACAATTAAGTCAACCACCAAGAGTCAGACAGTCCCACAGTTAGTTCACTTGCTCGAACTGAGGTAGCCCCAAGCAAAGATTATAAGCCTACAAACCGCCATTTTTCTTCCGATTTCCTCCCGCCAAATAGTCTATTTGGTTACCGTAACTCAGCCGACAAGTGGACAACAAAACGGATATTTTGAGTCAGATTAAATTTTACAGTACCACCGCCTTAGCCTCGCTTACCAATAAATTGGTTCACTGTTTACCTACCTATAAACAGATTTCCTTTACCCCCATACCTGTAGTGCTCAATTACAACGTAGAGTAGAGCCAACAAAGAACCTCACAAATGAGCACCCCGTTGGCCCTATGAAATCTTGAAATTGGGGACACAAATCGAACATTGAAATAATATGATATCTTGTAACAATTAATGTAAAACAAAGCAAATCTTTATAAATAATCTTAAATCGCAATTTAATAATCTGTTGCAATGCAAAGTAGATTTTTTTTGTAATAATGCAAGTGGAATCGTTGTGTTCCCACACGAATATACAAACATACACATATTAGGAAACTGGTGCGAGCCGACGGTCTGGCCACAGAGATAACAAAGACAGTGGAACAGCTGTGCACAGATGGAACGGAATATAAGAGAGAGGGAGCCCGACCCACCAATCTTGACGCGAACCCGTGAAAGATTAAATCAATCTTGCTACGGATGTTGGCTTAATACAACCCGGTCAGGTTTCCAAATTCAAATACTCTCTAGATGCACACGTGCCTACACTGAACACGCACACATCATCTGATCATATAAGCTCCGCCCAGCGGTCGGATCGGAGAACACACGCACATACCCTCTGATCAGAAAAGTTCCCCCACGCGCTCAGATTGGAAAAGCTGAGCCACGCATCTGAATTTGCGTTGGAATAAATATGCTTGCAAAAAATCGCTTCTAAATTTGCGTTAGAATAAATAGGCTTGAAAAACATAGAACGGGAGTCAGTAATATTCGTATCATAATTAAGTCACCGCCAAAAGTCAGACAGTACCTAAATCCACGGTCCGTCGGCTCACAGTCGTACAGTCTGACAGAGAAGGAGAGATACAAGGAACACTGAGTTTATTAACACTGATAGCCATTCACAAGGATGTGAGCACACAAACAAATCCTAAAATTAGCGATTTCACTTGCGCGAGCTGAAGTAGCCCTAAGCCAAGATTAAAAGCCTACAAAACCCTCATTTTTTCTTTCAGTTCTCTCCTTCCGCCAAGTAGTCTATCCGGTTACCGTAACCTAGCCGACAAGTGGAAAACAAAACGGACATTTGGAGTCAGATTAAATTTTACACTACCGCCGCTTTAGCCTCACTTACCAATATATTGGATCGCTCCGTTTACCTATAAACAGGTCTCCTTAACCCCCATAACTGGTGACCCCTTCACCCGGACAAAAGTTAACCAATAATATGGACGCCTCGGACCAACAACAAACAGAACAAGGAGGATCGGAAGTCGCAAACGACATCACAATCAAGCTATCAATCTTTAACGAGACAGAGGTATCAGGTTGGTTTAAAGTAGTAGAGGCCTCATTTTCATATATCAAAGATAAATAAGTAGGAACAAAGTTTTATTCACGTCCTGGCTGCACTACCTGCCGAGACTGTCGACTGCCTTCTAGTTATAGTCCTATCTACCCAGAGCTACCAATTTCTAAAGGACGAAGTAATTGAGCTCCTCGAGAAGACCAAACCCGAGCTATTCGGGAAGCTCATTGCTTCCTCCACGCTTACTGGTCGACCTTCAATCAGCCTCGAGGAACTACGAAGAACAGCTCTACAGGTAGGAGTTAAGGAAGGACTCATGAGGCACAAATTTATTTAGTCCTTGCCATCAAACATCGCGCCCACCATAGCTACGCAGTAGGACTTAACACTCACCCAGCTAGCAAAAGTTGCACACTAACTAATGACATTTTATTGGACACAGTGTCTTAGCGTAAAAAATAATAATGATAATGAAACAAGTAATAGTAGTGCCACGTCTTTTCTTGATATAAGTGGTCTCAATATAAATGATAGTTGTGATAATCAAATAAATAATCTGCAATATACGAAAAGTGCGCGCTCAGTGCCTATAGGTGTGTACCCAAATGGCAATCGTTCTAACTTTGTACCACGTAGTAACGACTATAGTGCGAAAAATATACCGATATGACTGCGACTTCTTCGCAGAAATCAGAGCCCTGTGGTATGTCGATACCATTTGTATTTCGGTGAGAGTGCCAAAATTCTGCAAGCCTTGGTGGAGATGGCTGAAAAGAGATGGAAACGTGCAAATGCAACCGACTCCAGTTAATCTTCGCCAGCCTCATCGGAAAACTAGCACGGCATGCCAATGGCATGCTATCAGTATTCACTGTCGCCATGAAATTAGTTAGATAAGATCAATTGCGAATTTTCAATCGCTAAGAAAGTAAGTGTATCCATAATTCCGACTAATTTGGTGCGAACGTGTGGCATACGTGATTCCAGTGTGAGCATCACAACGGCTAATGGTGGAAAAATAAAAGTGCACGGAGAAATACACGCGGATATAGTTATTCCTAGCCTTTGTTTGTTCATTTAGGTGGTCATTTGTGGTCGCGGATACCACATCGCCATTATTAGGGATTGACTTTCTGGGGCACTTTAATCTTTTGATGGATTGTGCGCGCGGCGTCCTTATCGATAATCAAACTGAGCTCAAGTCAAAAGTAAAACAATCCGGGGAACCTGCAGTAGTACTAATTAAGTAATTATTATTAATGACCTCCAGCATCTACCGTCCAAATGTAAGGCCGTATTAGAGAAGTATGAAGCCTTGTACAGCCCAACGCCCACTAATCACGCCCCACCGTCCCCTAACTCCGTGGCACATACAATTGAGACCGGCAGTGCACTACTAACCTTCGTACTATTACTGCCTCTTTCATAAAGAAACTACAAGTTGTCAAAGCAACGTTCGAGACACTATTGAAGAGTGGGTTGTGCGCCCGTCGAAATCGCCGTGGGCCTTGCTGATTCACATGGCCCCGAAGAAGTTGCAGGGCGATTACAAGGTGGTCGGCGATTTTCGTGCACCTAATTCAATTGCGAAGCTTGACAGATATCGGTTACCGAGAATAAAGAGTGTAACAAACCACCTTCATGGAAAAACAATTTTCGCCCGGTTGGATTTAGTTCGTGCTTCGATCAGATCCCGATGAAGCCGCGGACATAGAGAAAACTGTGGTGGTAACTCTTTATAGGTTATGGGAATATATAAAATTACCCTTTGGACTCCGGAATACGAGATGCACCTTCCAGCGTCACATGGATAACCCGTTTCGGGGATTAGAATTAGTTTTGTATATAGAGACGACATCCTGATATTTTCGGGCAATTTGGACGACCATTTTGATCATTTAGATCAAGTATTTAAAATCCTGGTCGAAAGCAATCTACGAGTATCCCTGAAAAAAAGATGGGAGTTCGCGAAAGAAGAGATAAACTTTCTAGGACACCATATTTCGGCTACGGGAATTTGTTCACCAGCTAACAACATTAAGAAAATTGGGGACACGCCATTACCAAAAGACTATAAGGAACTGCGACGATACTTGAGCATGTTGGACTAGTAAAGGAGAATGATTCCAAACTTTGCTGCAATTTCAGCCCGCTGACTGAGCCCGTGCGTTTGCAACCCAAGGCTCGTGAGCTCGATTGGAACGATGCTGCGCGAGAAGCATTCAATAATACTAGAGTATCTTTAATTAACTCCGTCCAGCTAGGTCACCCGCTGCCCAATGACTCACCGTATCAATTGATGACGGAATACTCTCAATACGCTGCAGGTGCTGCCATTCACCAGATGGAAAATAGATCACTGCAACTAGTGTCATGTTTCGAAAGCAAATTAAGCAAGACGCAGCAAACATAGCTCACATGAGACAGGGAACTTATGGCGGCCTATCTTGCTATGATCCACTTCAGACACATGATTGAGGTTCGCCATGTTACTTTGAGCACAGACCACAACCCGTTAGTGTCGGCTTTCTCTTAACCATTGTGTGCCAACATGGACAGGCAACAACGCCATTCGACGGCGATAGTAGAGTACATCAGCGGCATCACATACGTATGTGGTCAAGACAACGTCGTTGTTGACTACCTATCAGGGAACGTCAATTCGTTCCAAATTGACTCATTTGACCGCCGAGACCTGGCAGCAGCAAATAATAACGATGAAGAAAGAGAAGAATTACGGTCGCGATTAAAATATTTTCCTTTTTCTCGGAGAAACTCAGCTATGGTGTGAAGTAACATCAAGATACCCACGACTGTTCGTCCCTACGGCACGCAGGAGGACAATCTTCGAACAATTTCACAATTTGTCCCACCTTGGAATTTAGGTATCCCTCCGCATAATTAAGTCTAGATATTTTTGGCCTAATATGGATAGGGATATTCGCTCCTGAGCACCGGAGTGCCTCTTATGTCAGTCAACCAAGATCGATCGCCAAACGAAATCTCCAGTCCTGCCCATTAATATACCCTCGTCAAGATGTGAGACCGTGCACATTGACATCGTCGGGCCACTACCACCGTGAACGTTGCCTGAGCAATCCTACCCGTCGCACCCTCGGTATCTACTATCGTGCATTGATTGAGCTACAAGATGGATCGAGGCGTTACCGATTCCGGACGTAAGTGCTGCAACGGTCGCGTTGGCTTTCCTAGATATATGGATTTCCAGATTTGGAGTCTCGTTATACGTACTAACCTATAGAGAAGCCCAATTCGAGTTTGAGTTATTCAAGGAATTATCAGCTCTTGTAGGTTTTCATCGTCTCCGCATCACGGCATACCGCCCATCCACGAACGGGATGGCGGAAAAAACACAGAACTTGGAAGAGCTCCATAATGGCTAGTCGACAGAGATGGCTTATGGCCCTTCCAATAATCTTTAAGAAACTAGTTGCATTGTATAATAGGTTGAATTCATGTATATTAAATGTATACGTTCATTTCGTTGCCAGTGCTTACTATAATAAAAAGAAGGCAAATTGTTCGCACGCCTCAAAAATATATATTTTTTTGTACATATGACTATATAAGACTAATGAACCTTCCCTTGTAGGCCAAATTGTATACCATATATTCGAATAATTGCGTACTCCAAAAAAGGGGGTATATTAGAGTTAAAGAACATCATCTGTAAACTCCGTGGTCTCGAGGGGGAGTATTTGTAGGGCTCAATTACAAGGTAAAGTAGAGTTAACAAGGAATCTCACAAATTAGCCCTATGAAATCTTGAAGTTGGGCACATAAATCGAACATTAAAAAAATATGCCATCTTGTAACAATTAATTAATTTAAAACAAAGCAAATACTTGTAAACAATGTTGAATCGCAATTTATTAATCTACATATGTATCAATGCAAAGCAGAATATTTTGTAATAATGCTGTAAAATCGTTGTGCTACCACGCGAATATACAAACATACACATATTGGAAAACAGGTGCGAGCCGACGGTC
Source organism: Ceratothoa steindachneri (assembly GCA_963969495.1). Taxonomy (NCBI): domain Eukaryota; kingdom Metazoa; phylum Arthropoda; class Malacostraca; order Isopoda; family Cymothoidae; genus Ceratothoa; species Ceratothoa steindachneri. Next base: position 184,759,971 of record OZ018324.1, on the reverse strand, counting down.
TGGCTGCAAAGATAACAAAGAGAGCGTAAACAGCTGTGCATACATGGAACGGAATATGAGAGCGGTGGAACCCGACCCACTAGCCTAGACGTGAACCCGTGAAAGACAAAATGAATCTTGCTACCGAACAAAAATAAGAAAACTATTTTCATTTATTAAAATATTTCAAAATTATGATGAGTAGGTGAATAAAATTCTATGGTACATTTAATATATTTTATGAAGATTTCAAATGATACAATCGTATATTCTAGAAATATACTAGATAAACTCACAAAAAAATATTGACACGTGCAAAATAAGAAAACTATTTTTTCCTGAACATTCTAGAAGTTTCTTGAAATCATCTGGCAGCATTTTGCTCGGTAGGTAATACTTGTACAACTGCTTTTGTCATCTTACACAGTTTGCAGAGATGTCGTAACACGTGGAAGTGACTCCTGAGCTCCGTCAGAGAATTGTTCACTTGAAGTCTTCGGGAAGGACTCTCTCCTCGATTTCAAGAGAGGTAGGAAAGCTCAAGAGTGTGAAATGAAAAGAAAACCTATACAACACCTGGAAAAGGCGGTCGATCCCGCATAACCACCGTCAGAGAAGACAGAGCTATTAGACGCTTATATATGAAGGATTGCTTTGAGACTGCAGTAAGAATTTTTTCGCAAGGAAGTTAGCCGTATCATACTGCCACGTCGACTCAATGCATCTGCTTTAAAAGCTAGTCTTCTCGCAACCAAACCAATCATCAGTAAGAAGATCCAGAAGGCGAGACTCCAATAGGCAGATACTCAAGTTGTGTGGAGGTATGAAGATTCGGAGAGAATTCATTTCAGGGACAAAAGTAAATTTAATTTAGTTGGATGTGATGGTAGATGCTTTGTTAGAAGCACTGCAAGTGATAGACCTATAGACTTAAGCTTAAATGTGTTAAAAAGTCTGTCAATCATGGAGGATGTTGCGTCTTGATATTGAGAATGTTTTCGTCTGAAGGAGTTGATCCACTAGTGTGAACAATTGGAACGCTAAATGCTAATGTGTGTGGAGCTTGAACCACGTTATAGAATCGTATTTGACTCAAAAGTACCTCATAGATGAGCATTTTGTAGTCTTATGAAATTTTATAATCCATGAATGTGAGTGATCATTTTTTGTAACGCTTATGTCTGAAGAATCAGTTAACATAACGCTTATGTCTGAAAAATCAGTTAACGTAAACTTTCCCTTAAAATTTGTCTTAACGCTGATTTATCAATTTTGTAGCGCCTATATTTGAAAACCCGGCTAACATTATTTTGCTTTTAAAATTTTCCTTAACGCTGATTAGTCATTTTATGTCGTTTATGTTTAAGTTGAAAAACCAGCTAACGTTCGTTTGCCATTAAAACTTTCCTTAACGATGATTGGTCAATTTTGTATCACTTATATATAAGTAGAAAAACTATATATATATATATATATATATATATATATATATATATATATATATATATATATATATATATATATATATATATATATATATAGTGTAGGATTTTGTAAATAAAAAGAGATAGAGATGTTTTCTGTTCATTGCCTGAAAACTAGTCCACACTCCCGCCTAATAAGGACGTTTTGTTTTAATCCACCTCTCAAATTCCTTTTACCTTGGAAGAAGCTTCGATCACCAACCTACTAAGCAAGAAGAGAGCTTTCCTTTTGGAGTCGTAGCCTTGTGAATACAAGACATTAGCTGAGGAAGCAAATAGGCAGCCTCCCAGCCGAGTCAAGCAAACCATTTGTCTGCGCCAAGAGTGGTGTCAAAAATTCGGTGACAAATGACCCCTTGGTAATCTTACCACTCTCGAAAGGCTTACTTCAGTTAGTTTACCTCATCCATCTTAGTACTAAAACTTAGCACAGCATGTTATACCTTCATTCCGAGTATCTCTGAACCATCCAGCTACTTATGCAGGAAAACGCGCCATGTCATACTGAAAAAAGAGTAAAATACTATTTCGAACAAGAAAATATCGAAGTAATGAAGTAACCTAGTCAGAGGCCGCACCTGAACGCAATTGAGAACTCTGGAAGTTCATTGGAGACAAAGTTCGAGACCTGCAGCCCTCAACTGTGTCGAATTTATGGACGAAAGTTGAGCAAGAATGGAACAAAATATCACTATAATTCTGTAAGAAACTGGTGAGGTCCTCTAGTTGTCGTTGTGCCGAAGAAATATAAAACAAAGACTTCAACACCTCATATTAAGTGTTTAAAGTTTCATCATTGTCAAATTTTTCTTTGTTTCTAACGTATTTGCTTGATAACCAATTGTGTTAATGATCGTTCCGTTATTTTGGAAGTTTTGGTCAGAACACAACCAACCAGCTTCAACTCGAGAATAACTTAATACAACTCACTCACCGAGACTGACTGCTTTTTGACTGACCAAATATCGTATCTCGACATAGCTTCATTGGTTACGATACCGCCAATACGCAAGAGTTAAGTAACATACAGTGTCCACAACAAATCGATAATCCCCCCATCTCCCCCCATGATCTGTACATTAATAACGCTCGTAGTTCAGCAACCAAACTCGTTGGGAAAAGGATGAGAAAGAATGTTTAAATGATTCTTTCAATCACGCCTATAAGTTTCTAAGGTAAGCCCTTAAGGCTGTTCTAAACCAATTTAATATTGCATTCACTCCCCAGCAATATAATTTCCTAATTGCTAGCTCTATCAAAATGTGCCTGTAGTTCCAGGTAATAAATTTCAATAACTTTTAGACATTAACCAAAACATGAATGGAGCATTAAATAAAGTAAAATTCCAGTATCCTGACCTGTCGCATCCAAAGAAAGTCAGGGATACACATGTATAAATCTCATCAGACACCAGCCAGCAGGAATATGAAGAGCTCCTACTCCTTCATACAAGCCTATTATAAATACTACATCAAACATTCCACGTACTCTAAACAACACATAATCACAAACACATTCCTACTGTCATCTACCGACAATCAATAAAAACAAGTAACAAACTCCAGAGATTCATTGCTTTAACTGTGATAGCCAAGGCCATACTCTTCCACAGTGTCAGTAACAAGCCTATCGTTCATGGTGTCGTAAGTATGTCCATCGACGAGGAGATAGTCCACGTTGTAAGGATAAAAAAATTACCCTGCCTTTAAAGCCTATTTAGAAAATAAATACTCTTATGAGGATCCAAGCACAAATCCAAACTCCTCTCGCACAGTCATACAACCCGGAATTTTCCCACCTAATAACCATCGACCCACTGACTGATAGATACGTACGATACCTAGATAAAAATGTTGCACAATCTCCTTCAATATACACGAATAATAACACTAACAAACCTAAAGAAAACATAAGAGAATATTATACCAATTAGCATCCCTACTATGAACTAATCATTGAAAATAGGAACCCGTTTTAAGGAGAAAACCCGAATCCCTTTGATCACGATCCTTATTATACCAGAAAATTCCACCAGAGTTAGATAAATTACTTGTTAAAATAATAGGTAAAAGAGATTCTTATTTAGATTTAATAATAAGAATTTGAATAAATGGTTTAGAGTTCGAATCAATTTTAGATACAGGTACGCGCGCAACTTTAATGAAGAGCGAATCAGTTGATCGCTTACAGAGCCATACTGATTATAAATACAATGTAGTACAGACTGCAGTACAGTTAAATACTATCACTGAAGCTGATATTTATAAACATGGCAAAATAGAACTTGTTTTTTAATCCAATAAACCCGATTACCCTGTTCATTGTTGCATTGTTGATGCCGATACGAAGTTCCAAGACAATATTATACTCGGTAACGATTTTTTTCGTAGAGAATGAATGGGAAATATACAGCGCTCGAAACCTAGTCCGGTGTCATTACAAAATACACCCTTGAATGTCCAAGTAAAGTACCTTCCCAATTTGCGCTCTCACTCAGCATCGAAATATCTTGATTCGAACAATTATGAATTTCGCTACAATTCGCTCTCTTAGCCAACCCTGAACTCTCCTGATTCTAACAATGATGAATATATCAACAATTCGCGTTCTTATAATCATGATTTGCCAATAAGATATGACTCGAATTCTTCTTCTTCCATATGCCAGGAAATGATTTTAGAATTTCCTAATAAACCTATTTTTTACGTTTACCTTAGAGATGAAATAACTGTAGGACTCATATAGAAAGTTTGTTTCCAAGCCCCCATTTTAGATAATAATGGACAAGTTGTCCCGAATGGTATTCTTGTCATAACTGATAATGAGAGTATAAATAGAAATAGCCTTTTAGCTCAGTCATTAGCAAACGATAATAATTCTAAAATCTCAATTATTTCCCTAAATAAGGGCATAATTCCTGTTACCCTTCAAACAATCCAAAGTATATGTAAAGCTTTTTTTCGTAAATTTAGATTTAACCACCAGCTTTATGATGTGTGGTGATCGGCTTATGTAATAGGTAGGCTACTGGTACCAAGTTGCAGAATTCAATAGGCCCAGCAAGAAACTCCACAAAGTGGACGCGCAGTGGTTTCATTAAATCTTAACGCGCGGGAAATACAAAAAGGGCGAACGCGAGAAAAGGGATAAAAGGTCAAGATACCCAAGTCAACAAGAGGAAACGAATAAATAAATAATTAAACTCGCTGCGAGACTTGTTTCCTACATAGTTTCAGACATAACTTAAAGTGATTAACGAATAAAAATTGTAAATCAATATTCCTCTATTCTTGAATTGGTGGTTTTAGAAAGTAATCAACGATTTTTCATTGTATGTCTTCCCCCTCCCCTTTTTTTCAAGATTTGGGGATAGAAATGATTCAAATAAAGGGTGTTCCAATAACTTAGACCGATTTTAAATGTGAGTTAAGTTTAAGCATCTAATGATTTTTTCTTTTTCTTTCAGATTTAACAACTCCAGTTTTTGGCAATTTCAATCATGGAAAGATTAACAATCGAACAACGTGTTAAAGTTATCTAGCCTATTACGAAAATGGACGTTCAAACAGAAACGCATTTCGGGCACAACGCGATTTTTGGGGTCAACATAATCGACCAACCGAGAGTGCAATTGGGAAAATTGTTCTTAAATTCAAACAAACGGGGTCGGTGGCAAATATGAAAACGCCATTGCGTGCTCGTTTACACCGTTCAGCTGAAAACATTGCTGCAGTGCGCGAGAATGTGGCCGAAGATCCAGACACCTCTATTCATCATCGCGCGCAGGAATTGAACCTCTCCACAATAACGTTACATCGAATTTTAACAAAAGATTTGTCTCTACACGCTTACAAAATTCAATTGACAAAAGAAGTGAAGATTGCTGACCATTTAAAGCGCCGTACATTCGTCAATTGGGTGCACGAGCAAAGACAAGCCGATGATAATTTTTCGCAAAAAATCATCTTTAGTGATGAAGCCCATTTTCATCTTGGTGGATTCGATAATAAGCAGAATTGTCGCATTTGGGCTATTGAAAATCCCAGGAAGATTGTTGAAAAGCCACTGCATCCACAAAAGGTCACTGTTTGGTGTGCATTTTTTGCTAGCGGAATCATTGGGCCGTATTTCTTCGAACATGATGATTTTGACCATCGAGTGGAGGTGTGCCACCGAAGCCTTGGCGGACATTTAGGCGATATTATTTTCAGACATAATTGCCATGACTCAAATAACTTGATCCAATAGGGAAATCAATAAATTTTCATCAATAACACCGTGCCATGATAACCAACTTTTTATGGCCTGAATTGAATTCTATGGATGTCGAGGATTTGTGGTTTCAACAGGACGGCGCCACATGTCACAGAGCTAATGCAACAATGGCTTTATTGAATGAGAAGTTCCCAGGTCGCATCATCTCTCGAAACAGCGAGGTCAATTGGCCACTACTATCATGTGACTTGACGCCTTTAGATTTCTTCCTTTGGGGTCATCTCAAAAGTAAGGTCTATGCCAACACGCCAACAACAATTCAACAACTGAAGGATGAGATAATAAGGCATATTGGTGAGATCAAGGAGCAACTATGCAGAGACGTCATCAAAAATTTTGACCATCGAGTGGAGGTGTGCCACCGAAGCCTTGGCGGACATTTAGGCGATATTATTTTCAGACATAATTGCCATGACTCAAATAACTTGATCCAATAGGGAAATCAATAAATTTTCATCAATAACACTGTTTTATTTACTGCTAATTTCGATCCGTCTTAATGGAACACCCATTATAAATTAAATGTTACAATATTACCAGCTTATAGAATTATAAAAACCGGGTTATTATAAGAATGGGAAATATAGCTTAGAACTTTATAGGTCCTTTTAGCAGTCAGAAGACGACCCGAGAATGGAAATCATGGGAAAACTCATGAAAAAAATGAAAGATTTCCAAGATATTTGATATATTTAACAGTGACAAGAGAGATCTCGCTGCCTGGCGTTTTTAGTAGATTGACCTTTGATTTAAGAGACGACATTGAATATGCAAGATAACACGTGCACAAATTCGTAATTTCTAATGTTTGCGTTCTTTATACAAACTTGTTTTAGGACGGGTCATACGCCTTTTCCCTACCCGCCATTTATAGTTCACGAACATTTCTACTGCCATCTTTGCCTATCTTGATGGTTTCGAATACTTTTGTGTTTATGTTCATTTTGCCCCTCATCTGGATTGTTCCCTCTACAGTACAGTAGAAAGAGGGCGTTCAATTCACCTATAAAGAATTGGTAGTAGTTACTTGGGAAAGTATATTAAAAGATGATTCTAAATAAATCTAAATGGTAGTATTAAATTTTAATTCCCTCCAAAGCATGTACCATTTTATAGGTTATTAGTGTATGGCTTATCTGTATATAGGGATATAAAGTCATTCCATTGGCCTTTGATCGAACGTAATTGCAACAAGTTATATAATCTTCTCTCCTTCTGAGGTTAACCTTATACTTAGGCTCGTAAGAAGGATTTAAATTTATTTATAAGCTTACAGAAAAGAAATAAAGGCACCTCTACTCAAGTTTTACTGATTAATTAAATCTGCCCTTCCATAAGATATGGAGCGAAACTACCTAATTATATATCCCCATACAAGCAAATCTAAGACTGATTGTGAAAATCCTAAGTTAACACGAACATTCATAATGGTGTAATGGTATGACTCAGCAGTAAAAATGCCGATTAGGGGTGGAGTCTATCAAGTTCAGCGGCCTATCGATCCTTCAACATTTCCTTTCTCTCGTCTTTCCCCTTTAAGCTCCCCTCACTGGCTCTATCACGTGACGTCTGGAAACTCAATGGGGTCCATTCGAGATCGCTTGTGCGTCGCGGGGTGGGTCAGAAAGACGAAAGCAAGAAAAGGAGTACGTCACTCGCTCCTTGCCTCGCTTCATTTATAAGTCTCACCTTAAAGTGTTGTTCGGCGGCTATTTATCGTCACAATGGTAAGTTCCAAATTATCGTCACAAAATTAACATAGATTAAAATGGGCATTGCTTCAAGACGGATTTGCCGCTAGGCTTGATTTCCTTTCAATGCAGATGGGATAGAGGTGACAAGGATAATCCAGCATCTGGGCCATATTTTTGACACTTAAGAGGAATAAAAAGCTTTTAAAAATTACGTTGTAATGGAATGATTTAATAAAAAGTACTAGATGGTGTAATTTAATGTATTGACACTTTCTAACAAATAATTACACATCATTCAACAGTTTCACAGTCACACCTTACATTCTAATCAGCTGCCATAATGCTTCTCATGCTACCACGATCATAAGCTTTCACCAAATCTAAGAACCCGGCGCACACACACTTTTGAACTTCTTATCTCTTGTTATATAGTGTTCGACCCCTCCCCAACACATACACTTTATCCCTTTAAAGGGCTATGCATGACAAGGCCTATGGGCTGATAGGTGTAACATAAACTTTCAAGAATAAGTTCGTACATAAGAACAAAGGTACTCATATGCGCGAATTTGAACCTTTGTGTTCCATTGTATGTCCACAAGTTGGTACCGTCAAATCTCACAGTTCCTTCCTACCTCAGTTCGTACTTCGGAATCCAAAAGTTATTTTGGACGTGCTCAAGTCGTACCTTTAAAACCCAGTGTACCTCTTTATATGTGGTTCTCTTCGTACCTTGGAATCGTAGGAATCCCATGTACACCCCACACATTGTAATGGTAATCTCATAAAGCCTTGTACTTTGATGAGTTTGTACATTTGAACTGCAGTGTTCCTCTGTTGGTTCGTGAGTTCGAAGTTTAAAAAAAATCTTAGTATTTCTATCTGCGCTCTTTAATTCGTACTTTTGAATCGCTGATTCGTTGTAAGGTCGTCATTTCGTACCTTGGAATCCAAGCGATCCTTTGTACGTTCTTCCAGTCGCACCTTGGTATCCAATAGTTTTTGTACGTTCTTCTATTCTTAATATCGAACCCGAGTTCTTTTGTACGCTCCTCAATTCGTACCTTTAAATCTGAGTTCCTTCGTACGTTCCTCAATCCTAACTTTGAATCCTAACTTTTTCTGCATCCCTAAATCCGTACACCTGAATCTTAGTATCACTATGTGCGTTCTTTAGGTTCGCACTTTTAAATTCCAGTCCTCTTGTTCGTAAGGGTTTTCGAATGACCTCTTCTCCCTTTTTAATCACCCGGCAAGGGGGTGAAGGATCATCATCATCTTTTTCTTCTCCTTTCACCTTCTATTTTTCCGTGTTTCTTTCTCCTTTTCTTCCCCTAAAGCGATATATTCGTACGTCCGAGTTCGGGGTTCGGTGTAAGAACTCACGAGGGGGTTTGTAAGGACCTTTTTCAACCCCGAGAAGGAGACGAATGGGAATTCCTATCACTTTCGTCTTTATTACCCATTCAATGACGAATGCACTTGGATTCCTTTTACCTTTTCCTTAACCAGTCTAGGGTAACGAGGGTTCCGTTTTTCCTCAGCAATACAATTCACTTCGTCGATACAAATGCCACTCTTCTTCACGTGGGAGGGGGGGGGGTAAGGGGGGTGTCAGTGGGCTGGTATTTTTTGCAATGGCGTTGATGCGCGTCGATTCCCCAATGTGATAAATGCGGTTACATTTGAAGTTGAAGAAATCCTACATCAACTTCCCACATTTAGGTTCACGTTTGGTCCTTTGTACAATCTTGTTCATGGAGTTTGGTGCTGATGATATTTGTATTTGCGAGATTCGTTAATCTTGATTCATTTTTATTATTTTTTCTAATTATTTGCTAGTTCTTCTTTACAGTTTTCCTGCTCTCATTTATCCGACAACTATAATAGATTTCAGGTTGGATTACTTTTTTCCATACCCACTTCCATAAAAAAAAATCGCTTAGTTTCCAGTAAACCGATGGATTACGTATAAAATCGCTAATGTAACGAACGAGAAGCTTTGGGACATTCTGTAAAGTTCCCTCCCGAGTGACGTCTTGGCGGCTAATTTGTGAAGAAATCGCTTAGCCGAGGAAACGAATTGGGTGGCTTCTTACGCGTGCGACATCGGATTGAGTGATTTTGTACAATTTTCGCCAGTTGCATCAGAGTGGGTGATTTTTATGTGAATGGAAAGTAGTCTAACTAATGGAGGCATATTTACTCAGTGGAGAAAGAGTAAGAGAAAGGACAGACGAATAAAAAGGAAAATAGAATAGCAATATCGATAAGAAGTAAGATTAACAAAAAATAATAACAAAACTAGAAAGGAAACGGGGTGTAAATTTCAGGTAACAAGCAGAAGCTTACCTAGCGTTTGTGCCGCTCAGTGCAGTTGTAGATTTGGGCGCCGCTCTAAACAGCACAACTTCATACTTCGGCAATTATGCCCCTCAAAATACATTAACATTCATTTATTTTTTAAATTATAATAATAAGTCTTTTGTAATGCGCTCTTTAAGGCCTGAGGCCTTCCCAGAGCGCACGTTGTGCTGAGATGAGAATGGAAATTCAATGGAAATTCAAGAGGGGGAGAAGGCAATACTGAAAAGATGCGTTTTCAGGAGACGCTTAAATGTAGTAAGAGAGGGAGAAGAACTGATTTCAGCAGGAAGAGCATTCCACAACTTAGGGGCGCAGATTGAGAAGGAGCAGTCCCCAATTGAGCAGAGGATGAACGAGGAATATTCAAAAGAGGTGCATGTGATGACCGAAGGGCCCGAGGGACATGGCGTGGCGAGAGAAGTGTCTTGAAGTAAGTACGGGATCTGACAGGGAGCCAGTGCAGCTCATGCAGCAAGGGTTTCGAGGAAGAGAAGCGAGGGCGACGGAGGACAAGCCAGGCGGCATAGTTCTGTACAAGTTGAAGGGGGCGGAGAGAGGAGGATGGAAGATTCACAAGCAGAGAGTTACAGTAGTCAAGGCGCGAGGTGATGAAGGCATGAACAGCAGTCTCAAGACTTTGGCGATCAAAGTGAGAGCGAATGCGAGAGAAGTTACGAAGGAAACATAGAGAGGATTTGCTGACATTGCGGATATAAGGCTTAAAGGAGAGATGCTAATCAAAAACAACACCCAGATTCCTAACGCAGTCAGATAAAATGATAGTATTACCGCCCAGAGTAAGCGAGGGAAAGAGAGATTTAGATTTTTTGACAAGAGCAGGGGTGCCGACGAGGGGGACCTCAGTTTTGGAGTGATTAAGCCTGAGGAAGTTGGTAGAGAGCCAGTCAGAAATGGAGGAGTAGGCAGCCAGGAAGTCAGTGATAGAGTAGGCAAGAGACGTGGGGGATGAGGAAACGAAAATTTGAGTTTCATCAGCATATAGGTGGAAGGATAGACCGAGATTACGGAAACGGGAACTAAGAGGGAGAAGGTAGATACGAAATAGTAGAGGACCAAGTTGAATAACGCGACCTTGGCTTCAATTTCTAAAAAAAAAAAGCCGCCTTCCCCAAAAAACAAACATGTGCCGCACGGGATGGACCGTTCCTCCCTCCACGCCGCCAGAGTTAACAAGTTCTTACAAAGACCAAAAACTCTTACAGGTGTAGTCTGGGACTCCCTTGAGTGACTGTAACTGAAAATCACTTGGGATTTATAAGATTGAGCGACTCCTAAGAATTACTCGGGGCACAATTGATTGTGTGAGCGAGGGGAAGAATACATTTCAAATCTCAGTATACAGCCATCGGTACACGCTATGTTTATTAGCTATGGAGGGAAATCCCAAAGGTGTATGGCTCAATATCAGGCTTAATTTAACAATTATATCAACTACGTATGTATATCCCCATTGAGATGATAACATACATTCCAGTCTTGGAGTAAGAAAAAAAGATTGACGTTCGACTGGTCCGTTTAGCAATCATAATTATTTATTTTGTTTTACGACTTTTGTTCTGTTCGATCAATATTTGCTTTAAGAGGGTATTTTTCGCCTTTTATTTGTGCTATTTTGTATTCAGCAGGGATCATACACGTTCGTACTATGTATAGTCTGGGGTATTGGTATTATCCGCGCGAGATTTTGAATATTTGTGGGAGGACCGTTAAAGTTCATGCCAAAGGAAAGCGCAGCAAATAATGTCACTCTCTCAAGAGCTTCTTCATATCCATTTATAAAATAAAGAAAGATGTGAAGTTTAAGGAAGAGGCATTGTGTGGAAGGTCCATAGTGGAAATAGTTGGGTTGTTATGACCGACAGAAAACACAACCCTTCTCCATCTGGCCTTTATTTACCCATCAAAGGTCTTGTGACAAAAAGATCTGCACGAGCCATTTAATTGGCACTATTGGGTTCTTGCAGGAAGAATTTCTGGAGGTTTTAGATGCGCCTTTTTGGTCACCGCAATTAAGAACAATAATCTTTGTTATAGCGAACCTGACGTTTTCAACTGTCCTTCTTTTTTAAGTTTATTACCTGTTTTCTTCTATCTCTTTCATCTCATTTTTTGCCTTGATCGACCTAGAACGCGTAAAACCTCTTGGAAAAGGACGTCTTTGCTTATCTTCTCTTTGATAGTCAAGCCACAATTAAGTCGGTGCAGATCCATTGATCCATGACGTGACCGTTATTAATCGTGTTTCCGGGGATAGGACGAAATGAAGAAATAGCAGAGAAGGAAATGAATTAAAAGAGGAGAATTAGATGAAAAAATACAACGGACAATAAAGAATTCTATAATACGATGGGGACCAAAAAGTTCCAGTAAAATGCAAATTATCGAAAAAAATAAGCATTATGTTTCAATTATTCTCCCGGCACCACGAATTCCTGCGAGTATGTTATGATGTGGACACATAAGTGATTGAGTGAATCAGTAGGGTAGAAGAAAAGTGAAATCAACAATGTTCTGGTGCATTGTCCATAGAATCGTTTCCTCAAGTATCGACAAGAATGGAAATTCGATGCTTAGTTTTACATATATTAATTGTCTTTTTCCGAGACCCTTTTTGATTTCTCTCGTATATAATTAATTTTAATATATATTAAATATCTTATAAATCAGAGGTAAAAAAACATTACAGCTTTTATATGAGACGTGAGTGAAGATTTAATTTTTATAATCTACTGTAAAAGAGCTCTTTTAATTTGAGATGGGCAGTGCTTTATAAAATGACGAAATTTAAGATGCACAACGCCCCTGTTCGCCAAACCGATGCAGTGCTATTTGATGTGCCTTAAATACTGCAATGCACCACTTCAGTCTTAAAATGCCAAATTTTGACAATAATGAAGACAAATTTATTTATGTGGTAGGTAAAAATATCTCATCGTGGTGTAATCTGAGCGTTACAGAAGGCGAATCAATGCGATCGCAGATATGCGTTAAACTGCCATAGATGCTACGCGGGCAAAGCGCTCTTGTATAATAAATAAAAATGCATTAGTTTGGTGTGTTGAATGTGCGTGACTATAAAATAATGTAAGGGCGCTGCACAAGTTCAAACTTATAGTAAAAGTAGTGTTTTGAATATGACTACAAAAAAGTATGGCGAGGAATTAATCATGAGGTGGTTTGCTCCATTTGTGTTAAAAAGACGGAAAGAATGCGCATGATACATGATGTATGTATGGATGAACAAAAACAGGTTAATGAAAATGGAGTGTGGTAGTGGGTGTGAATTAGGGAAATCGTGAAAAAATGCATTGATTGCATAGCGAGCGGCATCACTTAAATGGTATGCTTAGAGACCAACCGGAAAGAGTTTCGAGTTCTCTATTACTTAAGGGTTGAACCCATGAGCAGATTTCTGATGTGTGGTTGTCATGCTCATGGAAGTCAATTGATCGAGTTTGGGCTACTTTTTTATAGTAAGATAGAATGATTCGTCGCCGCCATACACTTCCGCACCCTGCTACCTCGAATTGGAGAAGGGGGTAGGGAGTTGCCCCCCCTTCGGCCTTCCATCATATTCCCTCACCCTTCTCAAAGGAGTGGATGCAGGCGGGGAAGGGTCGGAGAGAGCCGATGAAGTTGGAGGAGGAGTAAAAGATTTGAAATGAGAGAAGAGAGTAAGAGAATAGAAGCTAATCTATATTGACCTTCTTCACATAGGGGATAGATAGATAGAATAAAACTCCATTTTTGTGGATCTACTGATTTCCAGGGAGTGTAAACCACGCACCACTCTATTACAAGGTTACTTCCATCGCTTTTAGCTCCTTTTTTCTACGTTTACACCTTCAACTTCATACAGATAGCGCAAGAGCCACTTAATCTCTCTCAATTGCGTTAATCTCTGTTAAATGTGTTAATTGTGGCATTCATGGCGTTATATGTATCAAAGTTGTATGAGTTTATGTAGATTGTTGTTTCTTTCATGTATGTTGTGATGTTTTATTTGTTAATATTAGTTTGTGATGTAATTTTTCACTTTTCACTTTAGTTTTTTTAACTTTAAGTTAGGTATTTCATTTTAACTATGCACTCTACACTTAACTTCATTTAACTTTCGTTATAGTACTTCACTTTTGTTTATTCGCTTACCCCTTCAGTTTGGTATTATTCCACCTATCGCTTTTTTCACTTATCGATTATTCAATTTTTATGTAACTTAGTTCACTTTGGGTTGACCTTTTCGGGTACCTTATAGCTATTCTTGATTGCTTGTCTTTGCCAGTGATTATGGTATTGGTCGGGTTATGTGCATTTATTGGGTTTGGTTCTTATTTTTTTTTTAATACTCCGTTTGGGGCTGACTCATTTCTTTTAATGTCATTTATTTTTCGTTGAGATATTGTGTTTGTTTGTTTTTTTTTCGTTTATGCAAACTGTCAAATTTAGATCGAACACCCTGTAAGCATAGGGCTTTGTTTTGTACCATCTAGAGGAGTTTCAGGTTTTTTTTTTCACTTTTGATTGGGATGATGGGTATACGAGTACCTCCCTTTAGGTTGTACGGTAGGTTAATCATTGCAGTTGCCTTACTTTTTATTTGTTATGTGTTTCATTAGCTCCAAGATTTTATCCTCCAAATGGCATCTGTATTTCTGGTCCTCTACTTTTCTCCGGTTAGTTTTTAATTTTCAGTCCATTTAGTAGTTTTTGAAGTTGCTAATTTCTAGTCTTGTCGTCCTAGCCTGAAAGCGCTCGTTTCTGAACGGTGTGACGACGAGCTGGCTTATGTCACCAGCGAATATTACGTTTAAGCAATCAGGCTTTATTGGTGTTAGCAGGTCCGTTGTTTAGATCAAAATAGTGTGGGGCTGAGATACATCCCCCTGTGGGAGTCCAGCTTCCAGTTCGAATTCTGGTCATTTGTATCCATTAATAACCAAGTATGCTTTTCCAGATTGCAGTTCATCTGGAGATTTAAGATTTTGTATTGCATTCTTCTGATCGAGACTTTATCAAAGGCTTTCTCTGTATCTCGTAGGACCAGCTCGATGTACTTCTTCTTCTTCTTCTTTGACCTCTGCTATTTTTTCTGTTATTATGCCAAGTGCTATTGTGTTGTCTCTTCCTTTCCTAAATCCGAACTGGCACTCATTATATACTCGTACCTTATTTTTACAAGGTATTCTTTAAATCTTGTTGAGGTGACTAGGTGGTTTGCCTTATTTCGGAGCGAAAATAATTCTGGCTAGCTTGTAGTCTTCTGAGAAGTAACCCGTCCTTAGGTGCGCGTTATACAGGATGTCCTTGTATTAACTATCTTTTTCAATGAAATCGGGCAAATGTTTAGAAAACTGAAAATTTTATGTTTATTACTTAATTATGATACAAAAAAACAAATAAATGTTGAGAAAATTAACAAAATTTTATGTTTATTCCTTAATTATGATACAAAAACAGATTTATAAATCTTAAGTCAAAACTTTTCTCAACATGTACTCCGTTTCTATTTCTGCAAATTTTAAATCTGTCCTTAACGTTGCGAAACACATCTTGAAGTATTTCAGGAGTTATCTCCTGCACTGCTAAATGAATGCGTTCTTTGAGTTAAGCTAAACTATTGATCTTTTGTCGAGAAACCTTTTCTTACGAAACCCCATGCTAAGAAATTCAGGGGGGCTCAAATCCGGAGAACGCGGCGGTCAAGGTCAAGGTTCTCCACGTCTAATCCACCGATTTGGAAATCGTCTATTGAAGTATTCTCGAACAATTAGAGCATAATGACATGGTGCTCCATCTTGTTGAAACACATTATCAAGAATGCTTTCATCAAGAAGCTGTGGTTCGAGAAATTGTTCGAAAATATCAAGGTAGATGTTATCTGTTACAAATGCTTCCAAAGAAGAATGGGCCATAAATTTGTATTTAGCCATTCCAAACGCCATGTCAACACTTAGAATCTCTTTACAATCCTATGACTTCAGATGTTTTTTATTGTACCAGCTACGATAATTTTATCGATTGATTTTATCACACTTGTGGAAAGTGGCATCGTCATGAATAAGATGTTATGCAATAAACTATCATTTTCGACTCGATTCACAATTTATGAAAACCTCGTTGCTCGATTCGGATAATCCTCTTCATTTAGGAGATGCCATAATTGAATGTGATAAGCCTTTTTCATCAGTGTCTCCCGAACCGAAGATGTCGGTTCATCTTAGAACAATTGTCATACTTGCTCAGCCCTGGTACGAGTTTTCCTTGTACGTCCTATTCGCCCCTCGTCGTTTACAAATCCAATTATTTTAAATTTGTTCACACGTTTACGAAACGGTTTGTCTGTAGGACAGTTTATGTTCAATTTTCTTGTGATTTTTTCTCGTTTTCATTACATTGCTCTCCTTCGATACTGGTATTAAAACAAAAATGCCTTCCTGCGTATTCATTATTAATAGGGTTCTTAAAGGGATTGAAAATAAAATTAGAAAACAAATTATAGAAAGTATGAAATTATAATTTTTGTTTAAATATCCAATTTTAACAAATGTTATATAAAATAAACATAAATAAAAGTGAGTATTTTGAAAATTGTTCTATTTCACTGAAATAGGTATATAGTTAATTCAGGGATACCCTATTTGTTCTTCAATGTTTCTACGATATTGTCTGATGCCTTGTTTATATTTATTCCATTTATTCGTGTGGGGTCTAGCGCTTTTTGCTTAAATGAATAGATTGCGTTTTTTATTTCTTCTGTTGTTATTTCATATACTCAGAATTTCTTCCCTTTCATGCGTTACTGTTGGTTCTAGGGATATCGAACATTTCTGCTATATCTAGATTGAAGTCTTCGTTCGTTCTCTTCTGGGGATTTGGAGAACACAAACTTACAGTGGGCTCGAAATAGTTATATGATCCTATCTTCCTGAATTTAGCCTCCGTTAGTTGTTTATTACTATTTTCCATCACAGGGGATTCTCTTTATTAATCCCAAGTTTTCTTTTGCTCTTTTCTCTATGCTATTTTTTCTATTACGTTATCTCATTTACATACCTATGTCTTTGATGCTTTTATATGAGATGCCTTAGCTCTTCTTTCCTCTTAATGAGCGCAGCATCTCTTGTTAGTCCGAGCAGCTTTATTAGATCGTATATTCCGCTCTGATGTCTCTTTGCCCTTTTCACTCTTACCTCCACTGAAGGTGGAGAAAAGTATGAAATTCATCCTCGGGGTGTTCCTTTCGTTCGTCATGTTGATTGTTCTTGTTAATCGGGTGTTTTCCTCGTCGATTTCTTCCAGGTTTGCATTTGAGAGATTCTTTGGAAGGGCCACGGAGTTCTTTGTAACCTTCCCGGTTGGCTCTTCTGTAGTCTTTCCTCTCCGGCTCTGGAACTTGTATTGGATATTGATTAATTAACAGTAAGGTTCCAACATGGTTACTACATGCAAGTGTGGTTGGTTGCATATGAATGTAAAATGGCATTTTGTGGCTGCTTAATTTGACCTCTGGCATCACTTCAGCATTCCCTGTGACAGACGTTGGAAAGTCTGGTTCTATTCTCTTGAAAATATTCCTCTCTTACATCATTTCAAAATTATCTCTTCTGTTGTTACTTGTGTGGTAGCAGTTTTCCTTGCACCTGACACTAAGGTCTCACATAAATATCGTATGTAGGCAGATGTATGCTAAAGTTTGTTATTAGGTTGTGCAGGGAACGATGTTTTTTTTTCTAGGCACTAGGTAGCCTGTCGCAACGATTACTGACATCATTTCTGTTTCAATTTTTTCAGTCTTTAATGCCTCATTCATATTGTTAATCTCCGTGTATTTTAGGCATCTTCTGATTGCTATGGTCGCCCCGTTGGGTTGCTCACTTGAGCGGTTATCATTAATAACAGTGTAATTGAACAGTTTCATATATCTTTCTGGTTTCACTCCATGCTCAGATATTAGTGTTATATATGGATCAGTCTCTCTGAATTTGTTTTCGAGTGTCTGTTTTACTGATCTAGCCTGTGTGTTTATTTGCAGAACGCTGAGCTTTCTTGCCCTTTTAGCTTTAATTGTTCATTTCATTTAAAGTTCCTAGTTGTCCTTAGCGTTCTGACCGGTGAGTCGTTTGTTGGCTTCAGATCAGTTCCTGAATTTGCCACTCTTCTATTTCTTAAAAGTTTCGTAGCTGAGAGTGACGCAGTTCCAAGGATAGATGTATATCTTGACCTGGAGTAGAAGTTTCGGCGTGGAATGAGAGGAAAATAACGGTATGATTCCTCTTTATGGTACGAGTATATGCCTCGTCCACTGAAAACAGAAAGAATCTATAATCAGTCCAGGCTACGCATATATTTCTTCTTTCTTCTTGCTTGCGTTGATTTCCACCTTAATCGCTTGCCCATTTTACCCTTATTTATCACCTTTTAAGATCTTCGTACGAAGTACGTTTCAAGCAATCCGACTGACTCCGGTGCATGGAGTACTAAAAAGTGATAGGACTGTTTAAATATGGTTTATCTACTCTATTTTATACATTCTTTTCTTCTGTATCATATGTGACGTAAATAAGATGAAGTAAATGGGAAAATGTAAATTGTGACCGACGATGTCATTCAAACGCTGGTGCCGCGTGTTGCTGAGATCAGCGGGGCTCAGGTTGCCTTTCTCCACTCGGTCATCTTCGAGGCTAAAATACCTGATTCAAGTGGAGCTTTGCGACCGATCCTCGTTACAAATGGACGCATGCCAACGCTCATTTAATAGAGATCGTGGCGAAAACGATGATGAAAATAAACAAAATATGGAATCTTTCCTTTAACCGATGTGCTATAAAAAACAACGAGCTAAATTGCAAGGTTATGGCACACATATTGTTAGTGTTGGATGTAGGTTTTTTTTTTTTTACCTACGTGAATAAATGAAAATACAGTTTTAAAAATACAATTTATTCTACAACATATTTTCTATCAATACAAATAAAGAAAAATTAAGGGGGCAATCGGAAAGTATAGCTCCCAACCTAAACTATCCAGTGTATCTCCCACTACGCATGTAAAGTGCGTTTGTGTATTATCTGGCAGAAACACAATTCTGGCGGCTGAACATTGTTGGATGCTTTCAAATAAGTTCACCTTGAATTCTCTTTAGTTTCGCAGGAAGAGGAAAGAAAAAAAAGAAAAGAAACGCAGCTTATGCAAGAGTACTAAACGCCACGGTTAAAAAATGAACGAAGCCCAAACTCACCTTGATGTTCACTCATGGAACATCAATCGAACCACTGACGTGAATCCTATACTCACACGTCATAAACAGAGGGAAACGAAGTAGTTTGGGGATTTTGACAACCAAAGTCGCAATGAAAGGTATTTTGATAAAGACGAATTCGAAGAGAGAACGACAATTTTTGCTTCAAAGTTATTTTATTCAAAACGTCATAAATAAACTTATTTTATCGGCAAAAGCTCTCGGAAATGGATGGAAAGAATTATAAAAAATAAATTCTAGTTTTTTTTTTAAAAAGGTACTTTTATTTATTCAAAAGTTCTCGGAAATGGATCGAAAGAATTTTTTTAAATAATTTTTTTAAAGGTACTTTTATTTATCTAAAAGTTCTCGGAAATGGATCTAAGGAATTTTAAAAAATAAATTTTGTTTTGGGGTTGTTTTTTTTTTAAAGGTACTTTTATTTATCCAAAAGTTCTCGGAAATGGATGGAAAGAATTTCTAAAAATATATTTTTTTTTTTAAAGGTACTTTTATTTATTTATCCAAAAGTTCTTGGAAATGGATGGAAAGAATTTTTTAAAATAAATTCTGTTTTTTTTAAAGGTACTTTTATTTATCCACATAGTTAATACAAACGTACGAACTTCCTTGGACACCTGACAGTAAGCTTAACATTTTTCGATGTAATTTATAAGAATGATAGAGCATAGAAAATACAGGCGCGGCCAAAAAGTTTTCGGACACCTGGAATTTTTCTAATACCTTGAGGTTGTGACTGAATATGTTGGTGTAGGTTCACATGCATGCACCCAATACATCTTAAAAGCGTAGTAAAAGTACAAACTTTCTTTTATCTCTTTTTTAAATATCTAAAAGGTTGATGCTATTGAAATGTATGAAATCCTAGTATCAGTATGCGGTATGTTACAAACAAAATGTATTGTTGCGACCCCATTCCCAGCCCGACAGTTGGTTAGGAACCCTCACACCCATTCAAGGCCCCACCCCAGCTCCCCGCACCATCGCAGGAGCAGACCCGCCGCCTCCCAGGGTCTCTCCCAGAGATCCAACGGGCCTAGGTCTGTGTGTATGTGTGGGCAATTGAAGAGATGTGTGGTGTCGTGTATCTGTGTTAGGCATTTGGGGCAGTTTGGTGTTGTATGGGTAGTGGGAGATATTCTGTTCATGTATGATTTCAGGAGTAGTGATTTGTTTGTACGTATATGTGCTAGTGTTCTTCTGATCTGCTTTGTGAATGTTTGTTCTGAGTTGTGTATGGTTGGAGGTGGTACACTTAGTATTTTGTTTTGGGTTCTGTGTGTCAAGCATTGTTGTGTGATCTGAGAGTGAATTGTTTTCATGTTTTGCTTGATTGTGTCTTCTGTTGTTGTGTTAGGGTCTGTGTCTAAGTTGGTGGTGTAGTTGTTGTTGTTATCGAAAATGGTCTGGAGTTTTTGTTTCGGTGATTGAGAGGTTGTCTGGTAATGTGGTGGAAGGGATGATTTGAATGTTGCGTTTTCTGCCCGAGTTGTGATGCATGTAGTTTTATGTGATTTTTGGTTGGTAGGATGTTCCTCTCGTGTAGATGTTGGGTGTTTGTGTCAAGAGTGCATCCTGTGGCAGTGCGAAAGGCTGTGTTTTGTATTGTCTCTAGTTTTTTGGTGTAGGTTTCTGAAATGATTAGGGACCAGATTGTGTTGGTATATTCTAGTACTGGTCTTGTGATTGTCTTGTATGTGTTAATGAGCGTTTCCTTGGTTTCCTCCCAGTGTGTATTGTGAGTGCCTTGATGACTTTGAGTGTTTGGTGGCCTTGACTATTGTGTTTTGTATGTGTTTTGAGTATGTGAGTTTGGAGTCGAAAGTGAGGCCAAGGATCTTTGGTTCTTTTGTGGAGGGTAGTAGTATGTTAGGTATGTTTAGATTTAGGGTTGTGTTGTATTCTGCAAGGTCTGGTGTGAAGAGAGTGGTCATTGTTTTGGTGGCGTGTAGCTTTACTGAGTTTTCTATTGTCTATGTGTGTATTTTGTTGAGGTAAGGTTGTATCTGTTGTGCAGAAGCTTCTGATTTGTTGTGTGAGGGGAAAAATTGTGATGTCGTCTGCGTATGTGACAATTTTTACTGTCCGTGGGGGAGTTGGTATATCTGAGGTGTAGATGTTGAAAAGTGTTGGGAAACGTACTCCTCCTTGGGAAACTCCGGATTTTGTGTGTCTGTGTTTATATTTTGTGTTTTGTATTTGGGTGTATTGGAGTCGTCCCTTGATGTAGTTTGCTATGTACTTGATGAGGGTGGTGGCTATCGGGAGTTTGTGGATCTTGTTGACTAGTTTGTGTAGGTCTACTGTGTAGAATGCTTTAGACATGTCCAGGGCGACTGCTATGGTTCTATGTGGTGGAATTTTCTTGTTGAATCCATTTGTGATTATGTTGTTTATTGTGTGTAATGCTGTTGTGGTTGAGTGCATAGGTGTGAACTCATGTTGGTGTGGTGTGTTTGGGATGTTGGATGTGATGCAGGGTAGGAGGATTTTTTTATATTGTTTTGGCTATGGGTGAAAGCAGCAGCGGTATTGGTCTGTATGAGTCTCCTTTGTTTATGTCTTTGACAAACAAAATGTCTTCGTATTTGTTGATTAATATGATATTTCATGTCGACATTATCTGATAATAATATGATAATGGTGAAAATACGTAACTCTACCGTGTAAAAAAGAAGTCTGATACCCACGCTGGACGAGGAGAGTCTCAGCGGTCGACAAATCGCCTGGAGGCTCGGCGGATCAAATTCCGGTGCTGCCGAAGTGTGGAGGAGGATCTGAGGAAGTCGAGAAAATTGATTACTCTGAGGGCTGATAGGGCCCCTCTCCACCATCCATTTGATTTGAAAAATTACATTGTGAGAATAAACTGCGTGGGGTTGATGTAATTCAGCAGCTGAGGCTGATAATTATTAGTTAGACGAATTGGACAGGGTCCTTTTTGGCGGCCTGGTTTGGTTTTGTTTTTGACGGAACCACCGGCTATTGAATCATACCCCCCAAAAGGAAGCGATCAGGCAATCCTCTTCTGCTACTTAGCCGCTTCGAATCAGGAAGCAGCTCTAATGCCACAGTCGGTAAAATATAGCTGGTCTTTTAAGGAATTAAAGGTTTCCTCAGGCCTTGGTGGCACCAGGATTCAAAGCCTTACATTGGGTAGTGTATTTCCATCTGAAAAGGAAATAGAGGCACTTTGCGGGGGGGAGGGACTTCTAATCTCTCCCATCACTTCTACACTTCTCACAAACATCAAACTCGACACTATTTGTTCACAAAATCTTCCATTCAGAACGTAATTCAAGGGAGGCCCTCTCTAAAGTTCCAAAGGTTGACGTAAAGTATAAATACAGGAGTAAGTCAAACTGCGT
This sequence comes from Ceratothoa steindachneri, assembly GCA_963969495.1. Classification (NCBI taxonomy): domain Eukaryota; kingdom Metazoa; phylum Arthropoda; class Malacostraca; order Isopoda; family Cymothoidae; genus Ceratothoa; species Ceratothoa steindachneri. The sequence goes on along the minus strand of OZ018324.1, from coordinate 184,737,524 downwards.
AAAAGGTATATGAATGTGGAAGATAAAGTAGAAGAAATATTCGAATTTAGAGACAGCTCTGCCATGAAACTGTTACCAGAGAAATTCCGTCTATTTGAATTTTCAACATTCGTTCACGATTGAGATGTGGACCTGGAATATATGATTTGCTTAGAGTCTCCCCTCTATCAGAGCTAAGGGGGGAGTCCATTGTTAGTGTATTGGACTTAAACCGGAAATCGCTTCGAAACTCTGGCCCTTTATCTCAGACCATTTTTCTGTGCGTGCAAATTATGAGAACAAAGGGGAGATATTAAAACTCTATTATTAATTATAAGAATAATTTAAGTAAAATTTTAAAAATATCCCCAAAAATGTATTTTAGTTTTAAATTCCTTTAAACCTCAATTTTTTTTAGGATTTGGACTTTATTTTGAGGGAGAAATTGTAAGAAATATTTTTCGGACTGTGGAATTTTCCCTTATCCTCATTTGTCTGCCTATATTGCTTTCGTGAATCTACCCTTTTTTTGTCTGTCTGCCCTATTTATTTGTCTACCAGATCGCTCTATCATTGGCGGGTCGAATTTCATTTCCTGGCTTACTGACCATTTTATGACTTTATTTTGAATATATAGATTTAAATGCCTGCCAGATTTTAAGACAAGCCATTGTAGTGAGCGTTCACAGCTTCCCTTTCCTACTTAGAGTTAGGGGCTAGCAAAGGCGACGAGTCTATGTGGGTACACATTTTGAAAGTTAAGACCAGGGAAGGTGTTCCCTCAATTTTTGTTATCCACCTCTGGTTGCCGTAGGAATGTATGGGTCCTTTTCAAACGCTAATTATTTTCAAAATCAGATAGCTAAGAAATTTGGGGCGGACCAAAAACGTCCACCCCAAAATATACCTCATCTCTCTCCTTTCACATTTCCAATTAAATTTCCTCTCTATTAGGTATCTTTAATATTAGCAATAAAGTCAATTAATCTCTCAATGATTTGGGTAGGGCAACTTTATACTTATTGTTTTGTCGTGGTATTCCATATATCGTCAAATGTTTTTAACGTTGCAGGAAACTTTGGTTCTGTTGTAACGAAACTTCAAATAAATTAAAATCCTTTCATACTGCAAAGGTGGAGACGCTTTTTCAAATCCATTATCTCTATCGAATTATTATCAAACTAATTCCAACCTTTCAAACGAGAGGCTTTACGACCTGCCGCAAACCTATTTTTCAAAATTGGGAACTTGCAGTCAGACGCAAGTTGCCTTTATCAAACCTTTAGCACCCCTACCTTAGAAATACTCAAACAATCCAATTTATCCTTTTTTGCAACTATCTACCAACTAACGAGAGAATTTGGGACTTAACTCGACTCAAAGCATCTCTGGAGAAGGCATTTAACTCTTTCCAAACAATCAAACCGTCTATTGCCTACACTATAGCCCTTTCTAAATCATAAAGACGAACCGCTTACCGAGCGGAGGTTCGATGTGAACAAAAGGAGGTAATAAATAAATGTATAATAGGTTTAATTTGATTCTAATTTTGTTTTATTTTGGGGTGCTTTGATGTACCTCGTTGCATTAAATGGGAGGGGGGATTATTGATATAACTATGGACATTTTTACTGCGGCAATGGAATGAAGTTTACCAAATCAATACTTTTTGCTATGGTGACAGAACAAAGTATACATACTACAACTGTTTGGTGAAATCCCGGAAAAGGGTACAAATTTAAATGCAGCATAGACACATAGATTGATAATGATAATAATAATAATAATTATTATAATAATAATGATAATAATAATTGTAATAATAATAATAATTATAATAATAATAATTATAATAGTAATAATAATAATAAATATAATAACATTAATATAATAATATACTACTACCACTATTAATAATAATAATAATAATAATAATATGCTGTTGTTGTTTTAGCATGGTTTTGAGCACTGTTTCAGCCCTTCTGATGCTCATTACGGTGGGGACCTTGTTTAAATGTGTTTCAGACCCCTTCGCTTCGTTAAAGGCACCTATTAATCAACATTTTTCTTTCAACTCATCCTTTTTCTTACAAAGTGTGAGTGACGCGCATCAACGCTGCTTAAAGAGACCGATTCCCTTCAACTCCTCTATTCCCCATCAAACACAACACAACCATTTTTTTTTTCCATGGCAAATCAGGTCCTCTATATAGATGAAATGCTATGGGTTGTAGCATCTACTCCAGCCAGGGCTCCTCCCTGGGCAAAAGGTCCCTACTACACCCTCTCACAAACTCCTTTCACGCACACCCATCATACAAAATATCGCCCAATTCATCCTCGATCAGCCTTTCTTCTCTGGTTTACCCATTCACATAATCAAACGCCCTTTTATCCGGTCTTTTATCCAACCCTTCACACACCTTGACACTCACACTCGTAAGATTCTCTTTCTAAACTATTTCCATCTCTTCTTAATTCATGTTCATAACACTTCAGAAGTCTATCAGTCACAACCCCGTTCAAACCCAAACTATTTCTTTCTCACTCGTCGTTACTCTATTATTTCACCATTTAAACTAAAGTATGAGGAGGTGAGTGAGTTAAGAACCAGGCAAAATTAGGCCAAACGTGGAGTAGAAGCATGGGTGTCGAATTGGTAATAATAATAATAATGTTTCTTTCTCAGAGGGAATGCATCAGTGTGCACGTGGGTCAGGCTGGAGTCCAGATTGGCAATGCGTGCTGGGAGCTGTACTGCTTGGAGCACGGCATCAACCCGGATGGCCAGATGCCCTCGGACAAGACGGTGGGCGGAGGAGATGACTCCTTTAACACCTTCTTCAGTGAAACCGGGTCGGGAAAACACGTGCCGAGAGCCGTCTTTGTTGATCTCGAGCCATCTGTAATTGGTAATTTATAACGCTGAATCATGGCGTGATTTCGGTTTTTAGAGGCGTTTTTTTTTATTTTTCGAATCTCTGAGAGAGAGAGAGAGAGAAAGAGGGAGGATGGGAGAGAGAGAGAGAGGGAGGGGGGGAGAAAGAGGGAGGAGGGGAGAAAGAGAGGGGGGGGGTACGGGGAGAGGGAGAGACAGACAAAGACAGATAAGGGGGAGTGGGTAAATTGTATTTATGAAGTATTTACTGATGTGCCGTACATCTTCATAGTTCCTAGACCTCGTTTTCTAGTGTAAAAAACGGGGCATTTAATATTCCTTATTGGAAAAAGAAGTAATTTACTTTAAACAATGTTGTTTTTTTAACGTCAAGACGTACAATTGGATTATAGAGAAATAAACCAAAAACATAGATCACTATATAGAATATGGGGTGGTAATTTAGCCTGCGGTCTACCATGTCATTTAGATCTTAGAGTGCGGTCTACCAAGCCCTTTTACACTTCAGGTGTGCAGCTTACTTCCACTACAAGTACTTTATACTACATGATGATAAAAGCAAATCGAATAATGTTGAATAATGATATATTATTAATGACTTGCACTTAATCATACAAATCATGATCATTAAGAATCAAAATGATCAAAAAGGATAAATAGCGCATTAATGGTCATCATTATGGGGTAATTCATTGGTTAGGTTATGTTAAAATGGTAAAAAGAGGCACATACACATATTTTTCTTATTGTTGTTATCATTCATTTTCTTATTTTTATTATTATTTAGTGTTATTATTTATTAGTATTATTATTTATTATTATGATTATTATTGTAATACATTATTATTGTATTATCATTATTATTGTTATTATTATTATTATCGTTGTTGTTATTATTATTATTATCGTTATTATTATTATTATCGTTATTATTATTATTTTTTTTAAATTTAAACACATGTAATAAAATTATAGCATGTAAGGTTTAGCAAGACATAATAACCTCTAGGACCCGGTTGAAAACCCTCACAGTGACTCCAAAGCACAAGATGCACGTTCTATGAATGACCTCGAACTCATAACGTCCTTACGAACTCCCGTACCGCGTCTGAGTTCATTTGCGAGATCCTGATATAGTAGAGTGAAAGACCTCACCTCTTTTACTCCTATACAGACGAGGTCCGAACTGGTACGTACCGGGCCCTGTTTCACCCAGAACAACTCATCACGGGCAAGGAAGATGCAGCGAACAACTACGCTAGAGGCCACTACACCATTGGGAAGGAGATTGTGGACATTGTTTTGGAGCGAGTTCGCAAATTGGCTGACCAGTGCACTGGCCTGCAGGGCTTCCTCATTTTCCACTCTTTCGGGGGAGGAACAGGCTCGGGGTTCACGTCCCTCCTCATGGAGCGGCTCTCTGTCGATTATGGGAAGAAGAGCAAACTGGAATTCGCCATCTATCCAGCTCCTCAGGTAGGGAAAAGGCCATTAATATCGTTTAATTTATTTAGCTTTAAGGAGAACTCTATCAAAGGCATCTCCAGAAACTTGCAAAGTGGCAAAGTAAAAATGTGTGGAAGTAAGTCCGTCTAGCAAAGAAAAGAGCCTACTGTTACTATCTAGCGGATGCAACTCTTGATTTAATGGGTTTTCATTCACATGGCAAGAAATGCTATCTGAAGTGGCTCATAATACAAGTTTGTATATTATCGAGCTGCGATATATGGCACATGTTCCTGGTAATGTATTCGCACTTAAGTGCGATAGCTTAAAGCAAACCAAAATATTAACGCGCCGTTGAGTGGGATTAAGCCTCGAGTTTGGTCATGAATTGTCGACCGTTTGCAGGCGTCTTAAAATGAGCTGTTTTAACCCTCGCAGTTTTCCATTGAAATCTCCAAAGTGCGACACACGCAAGCAACCACTTCCTGACCCATTCTACAAAGCGTTTTTCTATGTATTATATATCAATTAAATGTGCCAATAATGGAGAATAATATCTCAATAAATATTTTATTGATTGGAATTTGATAAGAATAGTGGATATTGCTTCAGAGAATATATTTTCATGATTTGTTGATACACATTTTGTGGCAAACCTTATGAGAGACTGAACTTGCGAAACATTTTGTGCTGATACATTTGAGAGAACGAGTTTGCCAAACATTTTGTGCTCTATTGCACCCCATGAGGTAAATATTATTTTAAAATTCACCTTAGAGTTTGCAGACTAGATTTGTAGTCATGTATTACTCGGTACTAATTCCTTTATGTATATGTTATTTCTAGTTAGGTTTCTTACCCTTAAGGGAATTTTACCATAGCTTCAAGATCATATACAAACAGCCCTTGTTTTCTTATTAGGTTGCAACAGCCGTGGTTGAGCCTTACAACTCCATTCTGACCACTCATACCACACTCGAACACTCAGATTGCGCCTTTATGGTCGACAATGAGGCTATTTATGATATCTGCAGAAGGAACTTGGATATTGAGCGACCGACTTACACGAATCTCAACAGACTTATTGGCCAGATTGTATCTTCAATTACAGCATCGCTTAGGTAAAGAGTTACTGAATGATGTATATGTGTGTATGCTCATCAAAATTAATTGTATGTATCTTGAATAACTTGTAATTCAAGAAATATTATGGTACAACTAGGTCGAAGGTTTATTCTTCTTCCTAAGCTTTCGGAGTCAACTTAAAGTTCTTCCTCAAAGATGTGGACGTGGAGGAATCTTTGCCAATTATAATTCGCCAATTCTTAATAAACAGTTTACTCATAATTATGAGTAAACTGTTTATTAAGAACATAAAAAGTACAGAGATAAAAATAGTTGAAAGTATTGAAAAAAACAAACAAAGGATAAGTAGAGACGGTAAACTCAATTAGAAAGAAGGAAGAAATAATTTCCTGGACACTGGATGTTCGAATTTTTAACAAATTATTAGCATATTATTGCATGTTATTCTCACGATGTATTTATGCATATCCATAAGTTAATCTTTATATTTAACTAAAATTGATGGTTAGTTTGTAGTTTTACTATAGTTTGTTTAAAATGATTTTATGTTGTGTTACTTTAATTGTTCAACACGATGTCCCATAATTCTGGACCCATAGGGAATTTTTTTTTATATTATGTTGCAACTAAACCATGTCGATGACTAGAGAGAAGAAAGTTCAAGTTATTTTGCGACTCTAGATCTGCAGTTACTGGAAAGTGGCCCCAAAGTTAAACAACATGTACAATCATACACAAATGTGTTGGCAAGTTGATAGCGAAATTTAAGGAAACTGGATCTGTAGCTGACAAATCTCGCAGCGGACACCAGCCGAAGACACCAGTAGCAATATATTGGTTAGGTTCGGTGTCAGTCCCATTAAGTCGCTTTGACGCATACTCAGTGAAACTGTGATCTCCAAGGCACATTACCATACGGATGTCTTCATGCAGGATGCGGCGTCTTTTAGTCCTACTTCGGTGTTTTTCAGTCCGCTAACGTTGCCATATTTGTCCTCAAAGCCACAAAACCCCCTCCACCATTTAGCGTTTCCTTCGGCTCTTGAAGATTTGTCTGAAAGAGCTCATACAGCTGCGACGTCAAAGTAAAATATCTCTCGTATGTGAGGAAAATATGTTATGTCACGAATAGTCAGCGCCGACTTGGTTCAAAGCACACACTGCAGTCTCTACCTCGAGCCATTCCAATTAAAGAGGCGAAGTAATTATAGGGAAAGGTGACAAATAGGTATAGTTTAGAAAAATAGTGGCAAAATGAGGAGAAAGTAGTAGGTGCGTGATTTGCAAGGGCGCTTTGTGATCAGGCTTATCACTGTTAGTTGTTTTTTCAAGACTTTATGTTATGGCAATGTATTTTGTATGGTTACATTTTCTCTCGTTGTGTTGTGTTTTTTTTATGTTTAGTGTTAGTGAATGTATTTTTTGCGGTCTTATTTGTGGCTTATCTGTAGATTGTGGTTAGAGATATTGTTTGTGGTTTTCTGGATCTTGAACTATGATTCGGTTACTTGTTTTCATAATCGGGCATTTAGGCCATAATTGAGATTTATGTCGTATTTCGGCTTAGTATCATCTTCGGGTTGGTATCGATATTCATGTGTTGTTTGTTTTAGTTTTCTTCTGATAGTTTATTCACCTTTTTGCACCCAAGGAATGGCACTACTACTCCATTGTCAAACAATTTTAAGGATCTCGGGAATCTTGCATGACTTATTGCCTCTCGGTTGTTATTGTTTAGTAGACTAAGTTCTTCACCCAATTCTAACATCATTTCTCTTTCATTTTCTTCGCTCTCTTCTCTTCTATCACCTTATTTAGAGGTCTCAGCCCATCCGCCCTCTGCGGATTTTTCTGTTTTCTAATTTCTCTTTATTGTGTACTTCTAATTAAGTATACGCACTTCTTTTGCACTCTGTAGAAGCCTCTTCTGCTTTGGGGTTACAGAGGGATGCGGAGGTGGAGTGCAGCAGTGTTATCTAACTAGAGACGTGCAATTTCTTTTTGTTGTTTTCTCTGAGGTTCTTGAAGTTATATAGAGTTCTGACTGCCGCTGAGGCCCTTGCAACTCTATCAGAGACATGCTTCCTGTATCTGTTCGAAGTTAACTTAATCTCGAGTATATTGCACTCTGTGACGTAGGGATAGCATCTACTCCCCCTCCCCCCTCACACCTGATAACAAATAGCTTCCTAGTGGTGCTATCTTGAATTTGTCTTGATTTGTTTTCATTTTCCAGTTGGTCTCTTACGTATCGAGTTTCTCTCTCCGCAGCAGTCATGCGATATTGTATAAATTGACTGACGTCATCCACAAATTTGATGTTGAGGCAAGTGGCGTTACCGAGGGCTGAGGCATCTACTCTGTACACTAGCGTGTAGGGTCAAACGCAGCCCCTCCCCCCCTCCCCTTGGGGAAACCCTGCTCTCAGACCGAATTTAGGGCCATCCCGTTCCCCAATATTAATGTACTCATTTTCTACATGACGTCGTCGCAGTTTTCTCTCTAAATTTTCACTTAGTCCACGTTGAAGGATCTTAAACTCCCCCCCCCCTCCTCCATATGCCACACCTTATCAAATGCTTTTGAAAAGTCTCAACATACAATATTCTCGTTTGGCTTGGGCAATTTTTTTTCTGTGACCGCGCTGATTGCCATCTCTGTGTTTCTCTTTCTGAAACCAAATTGGTGGTGGTTGTATATGGAGTTCTCTACTAGGGAACCGACGAGTCTCTGATTAAATATTTTCTCAAAGGGCTAACCGAAAAATTCCAGGAGCAAAATAAGGCAGTAGCTCTCTTCCTTGTCGCTGTTTCCCGGTTTGGCAATGAAGATAATCTTAGCTTATCTAAAACGCGTCGGCAAGTATCCTCTTGGCGTCTCCGTTAGGCTGTCCTCTTGTTTAGTATTCCACCTGGTGAAGAGGTTGCGTTCTATAAAATTATGATGTGGGGAACGTCCTTAATTTCAGGTTTGAACTCTATATTAAACTCGTCATTCTCTTATTCTTTAAGACTGAAAATATTTCCCAGGATTCTCTGAAGATTCTTTTTGCATTCTTCCTTTTTTATTTCCCCATCTTTCGTTTCTATTTCCATTTTTGTATCTCATCAATCTATCCAAGGATGCATCTTATAGAGCTGGCGGTTGATAGTCCTAAATGAGCTCCTATTACCGTGCTAGTCAGCTAGTTTGAAGTTTTTCCTACTTCTCGCTGGGGCATGCATAGTGTTTCTGTTGATGATAAGTAGGTTCCCTATATAATCACTTACATGGAGCTGGTGTTGGATCCAAGTAGTAGTTGAATGGTTAGTAAGGACTAGCCAGGCAAATGTCCGGCTTCGTAGTTGCTCTCGCATCATTAGGTGGGATAGCCTAGTCTTAAATCGATATATTTGTCTTATATTTCCTGAATAGGAACTTTGTTTCAAATGCTGTAAATTTAATTTATTCTGATTGGTCGAAACCTATAGTTATTTTTACATAGTATTTTATAAATAACCCACAATTTCGTTATTTCCTCTCACTTTGCTCTGAGGATGACCTGTGTAGGGGGTTGAAAGACGCCTTAGCTAATATAAATTGTAACGAAACAACGGTCGCTGTTAACTTCAATCAATCAATCAATCAATATATATATATATATATATATATATATATATATATATATATATATATATATATATATATATATAAATAAAGGAAAAGAAGATAAAAGGCAGAATGGAGTTGAATCCTTGGTACATAAAGAGGTCAAAGAAATTATAAAAGAGTTTCAAGGCAAACCTGAGTTTCTAAGAAATACATTAATCTGAAAATAGTCCAAGTGTACGCACTGACATCTGCTAGTACACACGAAGAATTAGATAGATTCTAAGATGATATCAGGACAAGCCTAAACAAAAACAAAGCCCATTTTAACATCGCAATGGGGCGGGGGGGGGGAGGCTTTAATGCATAAGTCAGTCAAACTAATGAGCCATGCATGCAAAAGTTCTCAATGGAGGAAATAGATTAAAGGAGACAAGATCTGGTTGACTTTACTCTGGCCCAAGACCTCAAAATTGGTGACACTCTGTTCACAAAGAAGCAGCAGCAAAGATGGATTTGGAGAAGCCCAAGTTAGAAGATATATAAATGAAATTTATTATATGCTGATTGAGAAAATAATCACTGTCAATAATTTCCAAGCATCATCAAAATCAAAATCAGTGAAAACAGGATGATCAGATGTAGGATAAGAATTAACATTCAGGAAGCGAAAAGAAAGTTATTCCCTATAAATAATTTCCATTAAGATCCAGAAAAATCTCGTTCCGAATGCCAGTCCATATCTTCATAGATCATACCATCAAAATCTCCTTGGTCCCAGTAACACCAATCATATACAAGTGATGAACAATAACGTGATAAAACACATGGCAGATATTGTTGAAAAATACAAGGAAACTCAAAATAAGATAAGCAACAAACTCTCAGAAGACACCCTAAATCTATAGAAGAAGCGCAAACACCTTAAAGCAACAAATAGCAACAAACAAATTAAATCACCGAAACTAAACAAGCTCATCATAAAGAAAACGAGAGCAGACATCAGAAATTATAATATAACAATTGTTGAAGACACCATCAAAGAAGGAAAGGGGTATACACAGGCACAAGGAGACTTCAAAAAGGACAAGCTCACGTAGTGGCTATAAAAGAGGAAGAAGGTAAAGTCAATAAGATCGAGATAGAATAGTTAAAAGAACAAAGTGGTACTATGAAAAGTTGTACTCAAGCAACAACACTATCCAGAAATCTATATCAACAAACCACACACAATAATGTCCGGTCGTTTTCAAATCAGAAATTAAAATATTAATTAATTAAATGAAGAGCAAAAAAGTACCAGGTTAGGACAACATCACTTTGGACAAGCTAAAAGGTTCTTAGGATGTCATTGTGGATAAACTAGCTTGCTTCTTCACTAAAAATCTAAAACAAGGCAGGAATCTGCAGGTCTGATACAGTGCCATAATAATACTTCAACGCAAAAAATGATCATCAAACAGACCCTAGGAAATACAGATCAATCAGCTTTCTCTCATAAGTCTATAAACTCTTCACAAGAGTCATTACTAACAGACTGCAAAAACAGGTAGATGTCCAACAACCGAGAGAACCAGTTGTGTTTTGAACAGGCTTCTCAACGATTGAACACATGCATAATTGCAACCAGCTCAATGAGAAAACTCGAGTACAATATACCTCTATACTTGGTATTTTTTAACTAACAGCAATCATTTGATTCAATAGAAACACAAGTGCTCTGAATAACGTTGAAGAATCGAGGTATATATTGGGTCTATATAAATACCATGGAACACATATACCAAAATTGCAGATCCTACATTAGATTTCATCGGGATTCAGACATCTTTCAATTACAGAAAAGTGTAAAACAAGGAGATACTATCTTTCTGAAGTCTGCAAAGACAAATTATAGAGGGGTATTCTTCTCTGAACTTTTCCAATGAAGTGGTTGATAATATGTAGGTGGCTAATCTTTGAGAAGCCTTTTATGAACCCAGCTAGTTCTCTCGATTGTTAGTCTTCTTCAGCAGGCTAAACTGGCAAAACAAAGGCAATGAGGTCAATGGAGATTACCTCAATCATCTGAGATTAGCAGATGATATTGTATTCATAGTTGATAACCTAGAAGAGATCCAAACAATGCTTCAAGAACTTAACTATAGAACCAAAAGTGTCGGCCTAAAAATAAATCTTGGACAAAAAAGTCATGACAAACCAACCAGAGGTCTACATGATAGACATTACATTTGACAAGGAGAAATTGAAATGGTAGGACTATATATGCATCTGGGTGGAAAAATTACAATTTAACTAGAAAAGATCAAGAAATCCAACGCAGAATCGTTTTAGGCTGAAAAGAGTTTGGGAAGGCAAACGTCCTCTTCAAAAACAAAATGCCCATTTATCTGAAAAGAAAAGTGTACAACCAATTCATAATCCCAACTATGATCTTTGGAACAAGATCTTGGAACCTGGCCAAAAACGTACATTAAAACTTAGATGAATACAAAGAGCCCATAAACGCATTGGCGTGACATAAAATCAGCCATCTGGATACGTGGACCAACCAAATTTCAGGAGTAGTGGAAGCTATAAGAAACCTGAGATTGAGCTGAGCAGGCCATGTGGCAAAATCTAAGACTATAGATGGACCATAAAAACTGCCGATTGAACCTTAAGTTGATAAAAGACGCCCTAAAAGACCAAAAGCAATATCGAAAGATCTTAAAAAAATATGCTAAAAATTAGAAACAAATTGCACAAGACCTACAAAAATTCAAAAAAGATGAGAAATGACTTCTCTCAATAGTCGGATGCAAATGCCTGAAACACTTTTGAGAGAAGTGATTTCTCATCTTTTTGAATTTTTGTAGGTCTTTTGCAATTTGTTTCCAATTTTTAGCATGACCAAAAGTTCTGAAACTAATATATATATATATATATATATATATATATATATATATATATATATATATATATATATATATATATATATATATATATATATATATATATTTTCATTGCTTTTAAAAAAAATACGTGACAGGAATAAATTTAAATATTTGAATTATTGCAATTCTTTTAATAAGTCAGCATTTCAAAAATAATATTAAAAAAATCACGCTCTGGTCCTGTTGCTGTGGGTGATTTTCCGTCCCTAGAGCTTGCTGCTATTCAATCAAAAGGGGTAAATGGTGACAAATATGGGTTAAATGAATGATGTTGTGGAAATATAATCTATTTCGTAATGGATTATTTTGTGACATGGGGGATTGTTCGGCTAGAATATAACATTCCTGATATTACTGGAGAGGTCTGGGGCTGAGGGCAGCATGTAATCTCTCAGGAAAACTTGTTATTTCTCTGAAATCATTGTGCCATCAAAAACGGTGAGGAGACTCACCCCTGAACTTTACATGCGGCCCCACAACATTACAAATCTGCCACCATGCTTTACTGCTAGCACTATACACTCTCAATTCCACTGATTCCTTGGACCCATGTGGAGTCTAAAGTTGCCTGGAGTCGAGAAAAACTGGAATGTGGACTCATCGGACCCTAAGATACGTCCCTAGTGACGAATGGTCCAGTTGTGGCGAGCAAGTGCCCAAGCCAATCGACGTCACTTGTGCTGAAGGTTGATAAATGGCTTTTGGCGGGCTTTACATGACTTCAGGTCTTGTGCTAGCAGTCTGCGACAGACTGTTCTAGAGGACGTATTAATGTGGCTGCCCGAGGACCATTCCTGTTTTAGCTGAACTGCGGCTTGTTTACAATCCCGAAAGCTCACGTGATGCAGAGACATGCCGTCACGTTACATACTTACCCCGGGCCGTCAAGAACTAGGTCGGTCTTGGAAATACCCACTTTCTCGACTCCTGTTCAACACTTCTGCAATACTGGAATGTGACCCGCGTACCCTCCGTGCGATTTGACGACAGCACATATTCTCTTGATGCAGTGCGTATCAGACTTCTGTCCTCCACTGTATAGTTACGTGTTTTCGCCATTATTATATCATTATCAGATCTTGTCGACATGGAGTATGATATTAATCAACAGAAATGATGTATTATGTAAAGAGATTTTTACTGTAACATACTGTATACTGATGCCAGGATTTCATACATTTCAATTGCATCAACATTTTATATATTTAAAAATATGTTATAAGGAAGCTTTCACTTTTATTTTGCACATTTACACTAACATATTCATAGACATACCCAAGGAATAAGAAAAATTCTAGGTGTCCGAAAACTTTGGGGGGGGAAAGAGAGAGAGAGAGTTACAAGGAGTTACAAGGAAAGAGAGTACCCTAGGAGACCTTACGGTCCATTCAAAGAGGGTGCCTTTGGACTAGCAATCGAGCGGGCACATGGCTGCTCAATTGTTTTGCGTCCCTAAAGTGCCACTTTTCAAGACTTTGTCTAGTCTTGGCTTGAACTGGTCAACAGATTCACTGTTGAGAGAGAGAGAGAGAGAGTGAAAGAGACCAGACAGGAAGCTTTTGTATTAAATCAAATTACATCTAACTCCGGATCTTTGATTCCTGACCAAAAAAAGCCAACTTTTTTTCTAGATTTGACGGTGCTCTGAACGTTGATTTGACAGAGTTCCAGACCAATTTAGTTCCATACCCTCGCATCCACTTCCCGTTGGTGACGTATGCCCCCGTCATCTCGGCGGAGAAGGCCTACCATGAGCAGCTTTCTGTCTCGGAAATTACGAATGCTTGTTTCGAGCCGGCAAATCAAGTTTGTTCTTAATTTTAATGTTTATTAATTCATTTTTAAAAACATTTTCGCCCATATATTATCTTCTTTGGTGCCATTTTTGAGGCGTAAAGTTGGTAAACATTACGTTCTATGATGAACGCTTGAAACCTATTCTATAGCGAGCTTGTTACGGTATGTGACGAATTAGAGGTAGAGATGTAATTTTTGTGCATTAAGATTCTGATTAAATCTTTAATTTCAACAGTCTTGGCATAGGCAATAAAATCAATAACACACATGCCCGGGAGGATAAAAAATTAGACGTTAAGAGCAGACAGTAAAAAAAAACTACCAAATCACTTGTCCATAACAGAGGCTAAAATAGCTCAACTTATTTTAAAAGAGTTAAAACTGAGAACGTTCACCAGTCGGTGAGTCATCAGTTCCTTCCAATAAATGAATATAATTTCTCCAAGTGGCTTATAGATTTTTTGGAAAAAAATTGCTCTCATTGGGGCTTGAGTTTAAACTACCCTTATGCAAACTAACTAAACCTAATTTCATGCTATATTTTGAAAATATGGCCCTTAAACTTAAGGATCTTCCAATAAAAGGTAACGTCAGCAACTTCTGTTCAGAGTTTGGTTCTCTTTTTAAAGACTCATTCAACTTGTAAATGAATTTTATAAATAAATCCGAGGAATTATAGAACAGTAAAAAAATTCTAGCCTTTTTCTTCTAAATTAAAATTACTCCCTCTTACTCTCAAAGGACTGTCAACGAGCTGTAGGTGAGAGGCAAGTCTAAATTTCCTTTTCTCGTCGTCAGATGGTGAAATGCGACCCTCGCCATGGCAAGTACATGGCTTGCTGCCTTCTCTACCGGGGTGACGTCGTGCCCAAAGACGTGAACGCAGCAATTGCCGCAATCAAGACCAAGAGAACCATTCAGTTTGTTGACTGGTGCCCAACTGGTTTCAAGGTAAGCCCCCTTCTGAGATTTCCTAGATTAAGCACTGAAGCCCAAGACCACCTTGCAATTGCTTGTTTCATAAAAAAAGGAGAATACTCTGGCACTAGACATCGAAGGGCGCACAACTTTTCTGCCCTCTCCCCACAATGAGGGAAGGTCCCCGTGCGGTTATATAAGGGAAAACAGAGTAAGAGAATATATGGCTAAAAGTACTATGAATAATTACGAAAAAGCTCAATATCTTTCTCCTCTACCAGAGAGCAGCGTGAACATATAGGTACATACAGGCTTAACACATTGAGCGCCATGGCTAGCACCTGTGCATGCCAGCTAAATTTCCTGGAGGGCCATGGCATACACATATGTATGCCAACTTATTTTTCACTGAGCGCCGCGTCACTCATATCTGATAGCCACCCTATGAGATTTTCAATACAATTAGGAACGTGTTGACCCGCAGGAAACCTTGGTACAAAAACGATGTTTTAAAACTGAACAGTTTGAAAGTTATGTATAAAGATAATTCTTAGGATAAGTTGGATTTATTTCGACGAGGATGAAACTAACAAGATCCTCAATATCATCTGGATTTTTAAGGCTTCCAATTTCGTCCTGTTCTTGTAGAGATTTACTTTTGTCATTCTGATTTTTTTATTATAAAAAGTATAATCTAGAAAATCTAATCAAACTAAATGCAGGGGCACTTTTGAAATTACGCTAATTATCTATTATCAAATAAGCTGAAAAGAAAGGAAATAAATGCAAGTATACCTAATAATTTGGTATATATAAGTGACACATTATGACATACTGGCATACACATATGTATGCCAATATCCCATTATTATACCTAAAGTGCGTATTTGCATACACATATGTGAGTGTGTGTGTGTTATTTACCTACTTACTTACATAACCAACTAACTTAACCTAATAGCATAAAATAATTAGTACTGCACTACTTCTAAACACATTTTGCACCAAAGTATATGTAAAAAAAATATGGCCCCCGGAGAAGTGACACCGATTTACCCCCTGGCGCTCAATGTGTTAATATTATATTGAGTATGGTAATGTGATAAATTAAAGTGCAAGAATAGAATATACACTACACTGTGAGAAAGAAGTCTTGGAAAAGTGCTGTGACCTCTGCAACTCACTAAGCATCAATGGATCTCATACTAACATTTTATTGAATGCAACCTTCATTATTAGCAATGGCGGCATCAAAAAGCCTCGAAAAGCAGCGCAGCTCCAGACCACAATATCTACGGACATCTTGGTCCACTCGTCTCTATGTGTAGTTTTGAGGGTGTCGACGCTGCGGTATGTTCTCTTGTTAGTGGCCAGCTACAAAATGACACAATGAGGTACTCCTGCGAGTTCAAGTCTGGGTTAAAGGAGAGAGACAAGTCCGTCGGTCAGTAGTCGGCAAGGTTGGCTTTGCAAATGCCCTGCACTTTCTTGGCCGTGTGGCTAAGTAGTCCACCCTGAGTCAACAAGTAGGTGCCCTTAATTAAAAAACCAAAAATATGGTACCTCGAGATATTGTATCATCAGCATCTACCTTTCTCCGGACTTGAAGAAGAAGGGTGGCATCGTCCTACCGTCCGGGACCACAGCATGCAAGACCCTGACTCGAATGGTTGTTTTGTCCTGAAGGTGTATACATCCGATGTTTACTCTAAGAGATACCGATCACTTCTGTAGTTCAAAGTGGAATCCATTGTGAGGACCGTACCAATGATGTTTTAACTCTTTGTTCCACCTCTCGAGTTTCCTGGCCCTCATGGACTCCGTGAGTCATCTCAGAGTCTTGCTGTATATAAGAGAAGCCTCAGTCGTGGTACACGACCGTTATCACGGCCTTAAAGTCTAGCGTCATTGCGTAGAATAGTTACTATGCATATATAACCATACAAACTATACAAATGAAAAGGACACAAAAACACAGTCAGAAAAATAAAGAATTGTACAAAACAAATCGATAAATTTACCAAACACGTGAATTTTGTTTCCTAAATTAATTTTTCATATTATGAGGTGAGAGTAATTTCAAGAGCAGAATAACTTTGCTAATTCCATGGTAATTCAACTGTTTCACCGAATATTAGAAACACAATAAAGGGTATATAAAACAATTTCCAATTTTTCGTGTTGAAAACAACAAATTACAAATCAGGATTGATCAGCTGTGGTGATTAGGAGAGGGAAGGGAAGGGACTCCCTTGAAGTCCTCCGAACCCTTACTATACAGAGCCTCACGACTTAGAGCGGAAGGTGTTCGGGAGGTGTGAGTGAGAGAAAGGAGGAATAAGAAAAGTTCAGAAAAGAACAGATAGAAATAAATTAAAAGGCAAAATGGAAACATAGGCAGTCATAGAACCTACGCCTTGACGTGGAATATGAACCAAGATGTGTGCAACTATTACCACTTTCTATTCACTTTTGTTTTTATAGTGTTTAGGCTAAATTTGACAGTTTGCATTAAATAAATAAACCTGCAATAGATCAGACAAAAATAAATGTATTTAAAAAAATATATATTACTAGGTTTTGGCTGGGAGATAACAGTTTACTCAAAGACCTTGGGAAGATCTTCGAACACCTCCTTGATCTTTGCTACCAGCTCGGATTTGGGATTGCAGACAGAGCGGTTGGTTTCTTTCTCAAACACGTACCACCCATAGTAATCCATGGGATTATGATCAGAGGATCTGGTGGCCAGAAAGTTTGGCTGGTGAAGTTGTAGAAATTCTACTACAACCACTTCTCTCTCTTTCCGGAGGTATGGCCTTCCAACAGCGACCATCTCCACCCAGAGTTTGACCTCAATCTCCAGCAACTCCACATAGACGTCTAAATTGAGTCTTAAGACCCTGATCAGAGATGTGGGGCGGCATGGCGTTACCTTCACTACAGACACACCTACAGACCAAAGGATGCTAGGTTATATAAAGCGCCAGTTTGGATATCAGAACAAGGAGATTGTACTGTGTTTGTACAACTCACTTGTCCGACCGCACCTGGAGTATGCCGTACAATTTTGGAGTCGTTCATTTCGAAAGGACATCCCGAGATTGGAACGCATACAAACCAGGGCAACCAAGCTGATTCCCTCTATCCGACATAAAAGTTATGAGGATAAACTAAGGGAATTAGATCTGTTCTCGCTGGAAACCCATAGACTGCGTGGTCAGCTCATCGAAGTTTTCAAAATACTCCGAGGGTTCGACAATGTTGACTACCGGGATA
This sequence comes from Ceratothoa steindachneri, assembly GCA_963969495.1. Classification (NCBI taxonomy): domain Eukaryota; kingdom Metazoa; phylum Arthropoda; class Malacostraca; order Isopoda; family Cymothoidae; genus Ceratothoa; species Ceratothoa steindachneri. The sequence goes on along the minus strand of OZ018324.1, from coordinate 184,719,596 downwards.
TTTTCACACGGCTTCAAACTTGAACTGAAGCGTTACAACCGCAATTTGTGTGTACATTTTTTCACTTACAGTATCTGCGGTAAGTGGAACGCACTTCCAGTGGAAGTTGTCAACAGTGAATCTGTTGACCAGTTCAAGTCAAGACTAGACAAAGTCTTGAAAAGTGGCCGTTTAGGGACTGTTTGGAATAACTTGGTCTTCATAATACGTGAACGTCGCATGGATTATAGGAAAGCCACCTGTTGTTTTGGGTGTTTTGAAACTTCTCCTGGCAGAAGTTCTTTTCATCTGAGAAGAACCAGATCGTCTTCTGCTCAACAGGATGCCTCAACTTGTTCATGAGCTTCTTTGCCTTATTCAAAAGGTTCTTCTTGGCCTTGGCTGTCAGAATTTGTCTCTTGCACCTCTTGTACAAGTGGTAGCAAAGGTCCTCATTCAGCGCCAGCTTGATGGTGGTGGTCGAATTCAACGCCCATCTCTTTCGCTAAAGTCCGGATTCCCTTGCTCGGGTCTTCCAACTATTTTTCCTGCAGTTTTTGGATAAATTCCGGGGTGCGGGCGCAACCAGAATGCCTGCTGTGTTCCTTTCTGTTGGCCACGGCTTCATAGTCTCCGTTTCAGCTTCCAATGTCACGTCTTACAGCATTTATATTGTTAAGAACATTGAACACCAGTAACATATCGGTATTTTGATACCCGGCGCGAATCATCATGGTGTAGGTAACTCTTTTCTAGTATTCAAATGGCTTCCAGTCCTTCATACCAGCGAACTTTTTCTCAATTAAAACTTTACTCTGTATGCTATCCAACATCCTTGACTGTTTACTGAAAAATCAAGGATGTTCCTATTTGTGAATAAGAAAGGAAAAAGTTAACAGTGTGAAATTTGAAGGAAGTTCGAGATTTGCAATGGGTTGTCACTTTACCTGGAGATCCATCTGATCTTTCCATTGTAAAGGAATTTAGTTTATAAGTTTTTAACTAGAAAATTTTTATGCGTGAATATCGCGGAGTTCTCTATTAGTGTTGTAGATATGCATGTGTCTTGATTTTATTTTTGTGCTTATTAAATAAGGCATTGAAACCTATATTTGTAATTCACTTGTTATCACTGGATTTTATTCTTTTTACTCTTGCAATCTTTTCTTTTTATTTTCGTAATTCTGGTTTAGTGTTTGGTAAGTTTTACTTTAGTTATTATAACTTTTGTTAGTTGTTTAATTTAGGCTATCATATTCGCAGTGATCTTAATCACTTTGGAAGTCTTCTTTCGGTTTTCAGTTCATGTGGTGTAGTTCGGTTATGTCTTTATTTTGGTAGATTGTCGTGATCGGGAATGTTTAGGCTCGTTGTATCTTTTCCTTCTTCGTGTATAGATTTCTTCTTCGTATTTTTGATCTAATAGTCTACGTAGGCTTGCAAATAGACAGTAAAAACTCCACTCCTGCCGTTGTGCTACAGTGCTATCTTATTTACTAATTCTATCTTAGTTCATGTTGCGTCTTTTTAATGTCTTTCCTTGATCAGAGAAACATTGATCTATACAGTCTCTCCACTCTTCAGCGTCTTGGAGAAGCAGAAATTATAACGGGGAGGCTACAAAACAAGTGCGTGTACCTAATCACATGAGCATGAAGAATAGAGTCAGAGGCAAGAAGACCAACATCGCAAAGCTAAAATGGATTAAATCAATAAAATAATAGAAAAAACATCGAAGAAAATGAGGGAGAAGAACATGAACAACTTCGGAGAAGAAATAAGAAGGGTCTTAGAAAATGACATCATAGGTTCAAGCCACGCAAGATTCCCGAGCTACATGGAAAAGCGACAAACAATGAACAAAGAGCTCTTTATACATAATGAATTCTGATCAAATCAAGGGAAAATAATCAACCCAAACTAAGAAAATATACCCGAATTAGACTACCTGAAAATGACAACAAACCTGGAATAGACAAAATACCCCTCCCCCCCGCAAATTACCAAATAAACCCGATTTTTGACCGAAAATACCAACATAGAAAACTTTATAGTACAAAAACCAACAAAACAAGATATATACATCATATACAAACAAAAACAGCAAAACCTGAACACAAAAAAATAAACATTTCTAATAAAGAACTCAGCCAATGCTCTAATGACAGTGCAAATAAAACACAAAAAAACTACATTAACCTAACGACAACGGTTTGGATGCCGGATACACGAAAAAAATCAAACAACAATAAAAGGTATAGGAACAGCAATTAGCTAGGTAAACATATAGGTATATTTGCATTCTTCTTTCTTCTCAAGAAATCTAACGATATCTTGCTCGGGAATTAGCCCTGAATAATAAAAAAAAGACCAATTTGTTAACAAGATCCCATTTTGCAGGTCGGAATTAATTATCAGCCCCCAACTGTCGTGCCAGGCGGAGACCTTGCAAAAGTGGCTCGAGCTGTTTGTATGCTCTCCAACACGACGGCAATTGCCGAGGCTTGGGCGCGCTTGGATCATAAGTTTGATCTAATGTACGCTAAACGGGCGTTTGTCCATTGGTAAGTCTTTCTCCTAGTATCAGACTCCTCACAAACAGAGGATGTTTATGTGTGCATGCTCTTTTATGTACATGTGAACCATGAGTTAAATTTTATGTACGTAAATTGATAATTCTTGTTCATCTTTTTGACGACTCACTAAGAGAGGACGTCTGCCTCAATCCAGCTTTGTCCAATGGTAGTTCTTGCTGCACTTTACTGACGACCTAAGAAGACCTGGGTGTTTATGCTTTTTTAAACATGTAGATCATAATTTTAATTTTATGTACGTCAGTTGGCGTTTGTCAACTGGTAAGCCTTGTTAATTATTATGCTGATCCTCAAACAGGGGACAACGGTGTATGTATGCTCTTGTAGGTATATGGGTACCACAAGTATAATTTTCAGTACGCTAATCGGGTGCTGCTCCAATGGTAAGTTATGCTTTTTGTTTCTCGGACGCTTGGAAATGCATACTCTGGTATGTAGATTTGGATCATAAGTTTAAATTTATGTACGCCATTCTGGTTTTGCCCAATGTTAACTCTTTCTCCTCTTTGCGACGTCCCACAAAAATGGGACGTCTCTGTGTGTAAGCTCTGCCGTTAACACGACAAATATAAGTTTAATTTTATGTACGCCAATATGAACGTCTATTGGTGTATGTTCTTCTATGTACATGATCATAGGTTTAATTTTATGTAGCCTAATCGGGCGTTTGTCGCGGGTTAAGACTCGCCCTGCTTTTCTTACATCGCCTGTCTTTTGAGTGTGTATGCCCTTTTATATACATGTGTACCATAAGGTAGGTCTTGTTAGGGACGTTACAACGCTATTGGTAACATTTAATCTAGTACTACCTGGATCATGGTCGGGTTATCGGCGACTAGAGCTGCGCTCTGCTAGTTATTTCATAACTAATAGGAGAGTAATGGGTAGATAAAAGGTACTAACAAAAATACCTGATGCAGGGCGTGGGCATAAGCCACCCATCACTTTCAAGCCAGCGGATGAACCGCTTCAATGGTCAATGGTAGATATTTGGGGGGCCAGCTTTGCCGTGATTCCATAGTCATGCATCTAACATTTAGTCGTACCACTCCTACCTTTGCTGGCTTGATGCGATCCGTAGCTCTCTGTCTTTTATCTTTCTTTTCCCTTTACTTTCAGCTCAAAATCGTTACCCCAAGTTAATGCAGCGAATTTTCTCTCTCGTTTGCCATCGCTACTGTCAGGTCCCCCTTTGCAATTTGTGACAGGTGGTGCACACTATATTCATCGTCTTGCTTGAAATTTACGGGCACCCCAGGTCGACCATCTTTACCACAGTTCTGAGTGATTTGTATGGTATTTAGGTATCCTTCTACTCACCCGTAATAACCTAGTCCCTTTTGATGTGTTCGATCTGCTATACTTTATTTTTTATTACTTTTTAAGATTTGTTATAGCCTTTAATTTTATATTTTTAGATGAATATGCGCCGGAAATATTCACCCAAATGTCGGCTCTCGAGAAAAATTTGGCAAGACCGTATATTTTAATATCTCTGTTCTTAGGGCTAATTTGAAAGATTTCTTAGTGGCATCTACTAAATTTGGTATAATCTTTTGTTTTGAGGTACTAGTTTCAAACTTCAAGCACCTTTCTGAGCTTTTTATTCCGAATTTTAAGAAACCTATTCTCCTGAGGCGTAACTCCATCTCTTGTAGTGCCTCACGGATTTTCAAATTTGAATGTGGTTGTCATGAAATGATTCTCATCAACATTTTCAGCCATTTTAATAACTATTATATTTTCTCTCTCTATCGTAAGTTCGATTTAGATTACAGTATTTATGATTGCCACTAAGTTTCTATGGCTGCAATTCAAGAATCTGATTTAAAGTTTTTTTTGTCGTTTTCGTTAGTGATCTTAATCCACTTCAGCATGAAGTGTTAAACTCCATCTTTCACACTAATCAATATGATCATGCTGCTTTGAGTTTCTCCAATCTTTCAGAATATGAGCAAATTGTTTGACCCCCTTCTTAATGATTCCCCTTCAGCAGTGAATGTTGGGTGGCTCAACCTGTTGATAGATGAGCCAATTTCGCGTAAAGTACTTTTGAAATTGCGGGATAATTGGTCTGGTATTAATACTGACCTTGATCGTATTGTGATATTTTTCGTGCTGGTTGTCCATTTGAGGTTCTCAATACTATTCCTTCTGCTACCAAGAGTAATAATATTGATCACATTACGAGTATCTTAACTGGTATTTCCCAGCCACATTCCTAGTGGTCTGTACTTAAGCAGTCACTCTTTCATGTGGACTCGATCTTACGCTCATTGTCACGATCAGACAATGAACATTTTTGACAAAAATCAATGTAGTGAACAGTTAACCTTGCTGTCTTCTTGTTTTCCTGATATTAACCTGAGCTCCGTTGCTTTTAAATCTTCGGTGTTTGCTACGCTCATGAATGATCTGGATTATTTTGGTAGTTGCGATCATTTAGAATTCCTTACTCCTTTTTTTTTACAGGAAAATTGCCACTACTTTTCTCCAAAATCGGTTGTTGTTTTTATAATTCTTTTACGTCGGAGTTCATTTTCAATATACTTGCATATTGTAAATGTTATTACAATTGTAAGGAAGTCTTCACCTATTCAACCTTGCAGACCCATCTCTATAACCCTTGTTTTATCTAAGATTTTTGAGCGTTTGCTCAACAATTTAAAATTGCTCCTCATCCAGGCTACTTAGCATCACCCTTGATCCCAATTTCACTCTTTAGGTTTATTTGCACTTAGCTGCTTCCTCAATTTCTCAAAGTTTAGTTTGCTGCGTAAATGCCGTTAATTATATTCCACTGATGATGCCGTTAGAAGTTGCTTTTACTCTTGCCCATTGCTCAATTATGAGATTTTCGCTATGTCTAGCTGTTTGCATTAGAATCCAACTTAAAACTACTAGACCTTTCAGCCAGGTCAAGGCTTTGCTTCGTACTATTGAGAAAAATCTTCAACATCTAATGTCAACCACCTGCTCTACCATCTGCTGCCTAACTCTCCAAGTCGGCACTACTCGATAATTGGGTTGAATAGCTGTAGCTTTTCTGTTTATTGTGGAATATTCTCCCCAATGATGTGATTTGTTTAAAAAAAGGGTGAATGCTTTTCTTCTCGCTTATCTTTACTTTTACACTTTCAATCGAATGCCACCCTCTAGGCCTTTTTTGACTTATAGCCTTAGTGCTTTCTAGATGGACGCCTTCATTATTTTTTATAATAATAATAATATAATAAAGTTCGATTTCATGTACGCCATATGGTCCTCTGTCTAATGGTATATCTTGGTTATCTTTTCTGACAACCAAAAAATAGGGGATGACTGTGTAAGGCTGGTTTTGTAAATACATGTGCATCATAAATTTACTTTATGTACGCCCCTCGAACGTTTACGTATCAAAAGGTAATTCTTGCCACTTTATAGACGTCCTACAAACAAGGGGCGTTTGGTTTGTGTTTATGTTCTTGTATATACATATGGAAAATAGGTTTAATTTTATGTACGCAAATCGAGCGTGTCAAATGCGCACTTATGTACACATGGATCACAAGTTTAATTTTATGTAACCCAATCGTAAGTTTATCTTATGGTAAATATTGCTCCTCTTTTCTCACAAACCACTAACAGGGAACTTGTGTGTGTGTGGGTGTGTGTGTGATCGTTTATGTCCATGTGAATGAATGACCAGTGATAAATACTATCTTGGCTTCTCTGACGACTGACAAACATGTGGATCATAACTTCAATTTTATCTAAGCCCAATTAGTGTTTATCGAATCGTAATTCTCGCTCCTTTTTCTGACCACCTAAAACAGGGCAAATAAATATGCGTTTATGCGCTTTAATTTTATGTACCCCAATCGGGACTTTGTTCAATGGTATCTACTCTTCCTCTATTCTGACGAGTCACAGACATGGTAAGGTCTTGTGTGCATGCTCTTGCATTACATGTGACTGTACCAATGTTTACACGGGTGGAGGAGACATTGGACTTGGAAAATGTTTCATTATATGAGTTAAATGACTTAGAATTTCATGATGGGGGAGGGGGGAGAGTTCTTATCGAATTTAAAGCGGAAAACTTTGCAATGAATGATTGGTAAAGTGGTGAAGAAAAAGGAAGTGAAAATATGGGGAAGATATAGAGCCGTGTTTCCTTCCGCAGTCAATTAGCCCGGAACGGTACATCAGACTACTTGACATCCACATGTAGGTGGCGTTGGAAAGAGAAAGTAGAGGTGCGGACACGATAGAACACACTACCTCAATCGGAGCCAAGAGGGAGGGTGATGAAAATGGAGTAAACTGGAAAAGTTTAGAATAAATAAAGCCTAGGTAGTCTCAATCGATTTTGAGACTGTCGGGCTCACTAGGGCCGGCACGTACCAAGTGGTGTAAGTTTATATGGGGCACCCTCATGAGGGGTAGGTTGGCGAGGGAACCGCCTCACCACACTCTACCTTTGACAACATATTTAAAGGCTTTGTGGATCAAGTGTTGCGCTTGGGTTGAAGCAGATGGTTGAGAAACCATGGGCCATAAAGTTAGGATGATTGTACTGATTTAGAGTAAGATCGTATCGTTTGGAAGCACTTTGGTAGGTTCTAAGACTGTGTGGTGTGGGTAGCAATCTGTTGGTGTGAAAAAGGTTTATTGAGAATAACGGTTGTGTTATGACGAAATATGCCCGAATCGAACGGTTTGCTATACCTGCAGCGGGCTAATTAATATGGATGTTGTGATAAAAGACGTCGTCATTCATGGGTCTGCATCCGTTTAAGAGACAGAGGAAGTGGAGAGGTGAAGATCTGATAGAGCCGGCCAGAGGGAGTGGAGAGGCGGAGATTTGATAGAGCCGGGCAGGAGTGGGGAGACGGAGATCTGATAGAGCCGGGACAAAGGGAGTGTGGAAGCGGAGATCTGATAGAGCCGGACAGAGGGAGTGGGGAAGCGGAGATTTGATAGAGCCGGGGCAGAGGGGGTGGGGAAGCGGATATCTGATAGAGCCGGGCAGAGGAAGTGGGGAAGGCGGAGATTTGATAGAGCCGGGGCAGAGGGAGTGGAGAGGCGAAGATCTAATTGAGCCGGGCAGAGGGAGTGGAGAGACGGAGATCTGATAGAGCCTGGGCAGATCGAGTGGGGAAGCGGAGATCTGATAGAGCCGGGGCTGAGAGAGTGGGGAAGTGGAGATCTGATAGAGGGTGTTGGGAGGCGGAGATAATCGCTTCCCCCCATCTTGAAAGGTGCCACTGATCTTTAGATGTAGCTGCTAGATGTGTGTATGTGCGTGTGTGTGTATGATATAATTTTACAGCCAGATCCAAGGGTCAGGATTCGCTTGCCATATAGCTTGGGTGGGATTTTATGTTCTGTTGTGAACGAGTGTAAGCGTTTATGGCCCTGTATGATAGTCCAGTTGTTCAGTTGTTGACTTATGCATAGTATTGTATGAGGGTGTTTGTTGTATTAGTGCAAGATTTTTAGTCGGTGCGATTTCCGAGACCCATGAACCTTAACACTCATAAATCGAAATCAAGAATCGGAAGTACAAATGCCGAGTACTGAAAACTAGGCTTCCGCCATCCCTACTGTCAATACATTGTACCACTTCATTCCAGGTATGTCGGAGAAGGTATGGAAGAGGGTGAATTCTCGGAAGCGAGAGAAGATTTGGCTGCTCTCGAGAAAGACTACGAAGAGGTGGGCCTCGACTCAGCCGAAGGAGAAGGGGAAGAGGAAGAAGGACAGGAGTACTAAAATGAAGATCGCCTCTCTCCCTCCCCCACCTAAATCTCAATATTTATTTCTAGTTTACAAATGATTTCTTAAACACGCTTCTTATCACATCCTTTTAACAAGTCTTTGACATTTTTTCTTGAAATGCTGCTAAAGGATGGAATTCAAAGCACGTTTACAGCATGTTCATGAATAATCAATGGCCATCGAGGGTTGAATTACCGGTTCTGTCTTTAATCAATATCGAAAGCAAACGATTTTTAAATAGCCATTTGTAGGGCTCATATATTAAAGATAAAAATAAGTAAACAAAAGAAAACTTAATATTTTTTTAGAAATTATTGGAACAAAGCGTGGATCTTGCAAAGATGAGATGCAAGGCTTTATAGACCATAATATACCCTAACCTAAGTAAACCTAACTTTATCTAACCTAACAAACCTAATCAAGAATAGGCTAAGTTAGTTTATGTTAGGTTATATAAGGTTTGGAAAAACTTTGGGAAGACTCATCTTTACAAGATCTCATAACGTAGTTCGTGTCATAAGACAGAAAATGACTGTGTGTGATTAATTGCCTAGTTTATTCCTGATACCAAAGAATAAGTTAAAATCCCACTAGATTTGAAATATAATTCTACTTAGAATTGGACACTCGCTCCTTTACAAATTCATTTAAAGACATGAAACAAAACAGAAACTAACAAAAACATTCTCCTCAGAATCTAGTTTCACAAACGCTAAAAAAAGCCAGCATTTTAGGCTTTTTAATGACCCAATTGCCGATTGCGAATAAACCAAAAAGCAAACAAAAACAAACGTGGGATATTCATAAAGAGAAAGGCACGCTCAGATGCCAGAGTGGAAAATCAATCCCTCAGGGGTTTGAGCGCATATCCAACACTACCAACTGTAGCGTGACAAGAAGTGCAAGCGAGCGGCTTGAATGGTTCATTTTTTGAGACTCAGGATGGTCTAGCGACGAGGGAATCTGTTCGCAACTCGTCTACGCTTCTTTTCTTCTTTATTCTTTCTTTGCACCTTTTCCTACTCCCCTCTATCTACACAACTACAGAGGAGGACCGCTTCATCAAGGGATTTTATAAAGCTAGGGTCGATTAGAAGAGGAAAGAGGTAGCGATCCGGCTCGTCCCGTGCCGATACAGATAGCGCGCTCGAAGCTCTCCAGACTGAGACACGCTCCAGGAGCAGTTGGAGTAGGCACATTTGCTCAAGGGCATAATCTAAACCTAAACCTACATTATCTATTTCCTTCAGTGATTGTGCCAATGACCACATGTATGTGATCAAACACAAGGGATCATTTTTAACCATATAATACTTAGGAAATAAGGAGGCTTTTGTAGACCAACTCCAATTAAGTCTTTACAACTCAAACTCAGATTTAACAAAAAAAATAATCGTTTTGGCTTCAAACAATTAGTAAATGATTATTTTGTCTAATTCTGAAATTTAAGGTTTGCTTTATTCATTGATATAATTTAAAAAATCGCCTTTATTCACTGACGGAATCAAAGTTTCATCTAGTTCCAGATAAAATTAAATATTGTTTCTATTCACTGGTGAATTTTGAGATATCAGCCTGGGGTGAAGCTTACTATGTTTGCTAGTGATTTCAAAGACATGAATTCTTGAGTAATTTAATCCTAGGGTCTCTCCAATGCTATCCACTTTAAAATATCTAAACTATTATAACCTTTTCATTCTAACGGGGGTAGGAAGATTATTAAAAAAAAACCCCGCAAATTAATCAACTCTGTCAAGCTGATAACAGTGCCAACAACATATTTCATAGACTTGCTATTAATAAATATAAAACGGTCCAATCTAAATTGCCACGCCAGACTTTCATTTTTATTATTTTATTTCAAAGCAGATAGACTATATTATAAAAATATATTTTAATTTTTAAAACCAATAAATGGCTTCCTTTTAAGATTTGGGCATCACAAACAAAATCGGTCCTAACTCCTTTTGGAACTTGTGCAAGGGGAAATCTTTTACTCATTTGACGATAACCTAAAAGCAAAATGACCATTTTTGTTTCGTATAACGTATGGAAATTCCTCCACCAAACACGAGATAGCTGAAGCAGACGATACCGAAATAAAACATGCAAACCTATCCGTAATCTTTCCATGCCTTATATCTGAATCCGTGGGTCACCATTGAACAAGGGCAATTCTCTAGGAATCTAGGATGCATTATAAATGATAGATATACATATGAAGCAGATTGGGACCAACTCGACCATGAAGACGAACGAAGTGCGTGGAGGGGCTGCTCCAGGTTCAAACTGGGCGGGGGAAGGGGGGGATTAAAGCCAATACTTCCTTCGAACTTGGAGTCATCTGTCTACACTGGAACGGCCCCGCTGTGACACAATGTATGCTTCAAGAAATAAGAACAAAATTCTTCTGGTGATGTGGTAGTTTGGGAAGCAGAGGCCTGGCGATAAGCCAGCACAGCCGTTTTTTTAACTGAGGTCGTCCTGAAAGAACCATGGAAGCCACTGGCCGAAGAGTTACGTCGAACTCTCGTATGAGTTTTCTAACCCTAAATCCGAAATCGGCATAGGCACTGTCAAGATCGGTCACGAACGAAATGGGGGCCGTTGGACACTGGGAAATATGCTGAACCCCCGTTTACACACGCATCATACCCTGTGTACGACGTAAAGCGATGGATATTTACCCAGCGTCGACAAGACGGCGAAATAGGAAGACTTGCTGAAAGGCCTGATCGACAGCCGGAGGCCATTGTGATGGATCATATCCGCCATCTGCTGTAGAATTACAGATACGGAAAAATAAAACTCACCCATATTATAGCTTAGAGCGAACAAAGGATCGGTATAACAATAAGATAGTATCCCTATCAAAATCCCACATACTGAATGCCACAAAGGAAAAAATTGCATGGCATGGATACAAGAAACCACTAGGCTGCGAATATGCTTCTGTCAGGTGAGGCGACGATCTAATTCAAGGCCAACGAATATTTTCGAGTCCACCACGTTCCGGACAGTCCCATTCAACAACAGGTCCAGACTAGAGTGATGTCTATGTATGATAGCGACGGAATTGTACATCCTTGTTCTTGGCCAAATAAAACAGAAACCACGCATTTCGATATAGGCTCCGACAGACTCAAAACTGCGTCTTGAGTCTGTTAGAGCCAGCACTTAACAATATCAATCTGAGCCGCAGAAAAAAACCCCCGAAAAATTGTCAACGTAGAGCGTAGAGAGATTTTTTAAAAAAATACTTTCTCTTGTTGCATTCACCAGCGAGGGCACAGTAACCGAAATTACAAGGCCTACCTTTCCGCCAGATTAATTAAAAATTGAAATTAAACAAAAATTAGAAAAATCATCCCCACCCATTAAAAAACAACAACAAAAGTTTATCCCATCGGGATTCAATCTTGTGACTCACCACACTCAATGTAACAACCTCGATGGAATTGGAAGTTATGTTTCCACTCGACTATACCCTAGCCAGCAACAACAATTAAATGACTTCAAGCCACGATCAGAAGATGCCTGTAGAATTTCCGCATCCCTGAGAGTCCTGAGAGTGCAACCGACAATTCAATACTATAAAGTAAGTCTGCCTCCTACAAAAACTGTACCACACGACAGTCCGGTTTGCATTAGTTCCTAGCAATGACACTGGGCAGTTGCAACCCCGCCTGTCCTGGTACTGGGACAGGTACTACTTACAAAGCTCCACCAGACTGGGACATTCAACCGAGATTTCTTGAGGGACCAAAAAATCTTGACAGAATCGTTCATGGGGCACTGTATCCCGCGAGGGTCTGAATTCAATGACGTTGTATCCTTCATGGGTGTCCGAAGCATTGGATTGTAGGTTAACAATAAAAATTGGAGCGCAGTGCCACGCAACCCTAAATTCCAGCACGTCTCCAAACTTCTTCCCATGCAACCCAAAGGGCTAACCACATCCCTGCCATGTACTCAGAGGAGGGAAGAACAAAACGCCGGTCAGGTCGTTTAATCTGTACGGGCAGCCTGGTGCCCTCGTCGGCATGTTCACTTCGCCCAATACTTACATGTCTCGGAACTCAGAAGAAGACATCCAACCGAATTGCAGCGGCCATAGAATTACGAATAATGCGAAATAGTCACTTAGCACGCGCTCTGAGTTGCACTGAATTACGAATTGGTCCCCCAACCAGCACGGCGCGCAATCTCCTGTACCGAGAGGTGGATTGCAACCAGTTCGGCCGTGAAGATAGACAGCGACCGAAAGAACACCACCAGCTTCAAGCTGGGAGAATAGAACATTGAAACAAACACCCCATTCATATTTGTAATCAAACATGTACATTAGCACGGCTTCAGTGTGGAAGGAAATGTACTAAAGAAATAAAAAAGTAGTTCTTCATATGCTGTAGAACCTTTGTGAGCAGTGGCGTGGCAACAAACGGTTAAAGGTGGTATCCTTCAGGGTAACGTCTTAAGCATATTCAAGAGTCGTAACCGACCGAAAGTTACATACACTATACTCCTAAATGAGTTCCATAGCATTAAACCCCGAAAGGTTCAGGTAAGGATTGGCGACTCTCATCGGCATAGGCACCCTTAAAACATACCGCGGACGAAATGAGAACCAAAGGTAAATGAGTGAGACGCTCAAACGGAGCACACAAGCACATAGTGCACTATGTACGGTATAAATCAGGTGACGTCTTACCTGCACGACAAGGAGGTTTATTGTAGGGGGCGTGCGGAAGGCAGCAGTCGACTTGCGGAGACCGTTTTGGTGGATCGAATTTACCTTCTGCAATAGACACTTGGATGCGGAAGAGTAAATTTCACATATGTAGGCGAGTAGTGAGCAAACAGAGTAACGGTAAAAGAGCAGAAGGTAGCCTTATCTGCATACCTTTTGCTGAACACCAGAGAGCGACAAATGACAATAGCAGGGGGAAACGACGCCTTAAGGCTGTGGATATGCGAATCTCAGGTGAAGAGTCGTCAAATACAAGACCAAGGAAAAGATGCGAACCTATCACTTTCATGTGAGCAGCATTTCAGACAAGGTCCCGGCTGGGTGATACCTGTGAAGGCATCAAAAGTTCACCAACCTGCTCTTGGTCAAAGGAAACCCAAATCAGTGCATTCAGCACTGTATATAGCTCGTTTTAAACTCATTTAACCTTGTAAAATGATATTAATTTGCATATTAGTAAAGTTATTTTCATACCCGTTTCTCTGTTATCCCGGAACCTCCAAGATAGTCGACTGTTGGCTAACCTACCTTCAGTTAATTTGCACTTTGGTTATATTATAAACCTCCCACGCACTCGACACGCAGAAGGGGTTAACTTGACCCTATTCTACGACATCTATATTAAACTGGTATCAGGTTATTGGGGTTAATCTTTGTCAATCAATTGATTAAAATTTTATAAAACTATTGGTTAACCTTGGTTAAAATTGTTAATTGTTGCCTAATATTGGCTCCGGTTCTGTATTTTAAAAATGTGAGAAATAAGCATTGCATACATATTTGCGAAGTGTATTTGTTCCCGTTGCTATTTTTTTTGCGGGGGGGGGGGATTGATTGTCGAGTGACCGTGCTTAACTATTAATTTAATTCCCCCACGAAATTGAATTGTTGCCCTTCAAGGCCTCATCTCGTGCCGTAAATTGAAGGTATAGAAAAATAGTATCATTCTTCGTATTTCTGTGCTAGGAGTTCTGTAACTCTCGTCTCAATTACAGTGAAATCTCGACCGCACAAGCTCCCTCAAGAGTGTTTTGCTCTTCCCCCCTTTGTTCGGGTTTTCGTTTGTTAGTAAAACCATTCGCAATCCCGTTTGTGCGTAAAGGAATCCATAATTCCGCCATATTCATTGTTGTGCGTTAAATTAATTCTTGTTGTTTTGTCCATCGCGTAAACCAGCAACATGTCGCCATTTGAAATGTTCAAGGCCCAAGGTGAGTCACTCAGACTCGGTCGCAAATATCTGGTGGCCTACATACAGGAAGAAGAAAGAAGTGAAAGAGCCGAAAGAAGAGACAGAGGAGAAAGAGAAAAGGAACGAGAAGAAAGAAGAGAAAGAGCCGACAGAAGGGACAGAGAAGAACGGTAAAAGGAACGAGAAGAAAAAGAAAGAGAGACATTTCACTTTCACGAATTGAAAATGTGCAGAGCGAGGAACGAGACGCTTTCCATAAACTCTTCAAGTGATATACTAGACCTACCACAGTCTGCAACCATAAACTTCCCGTCTTTAAAGAATGCGAAGACTTTGGGTCTTATCTCCACCACTTCGAAAAGATTTTCGAGGTGAACCAGTGGGAGATCGAGATGGACGGCGTAGCACAATTATTGCCCCTGTTGAAGAATCAACTCAGGGATATTTTTATCTCCCTCCCATCAGAGGCAACAATTGATTACTCATCGTTAAAAGCCGAGTTGCTCGCCGCTTACAACATGACCCAGTATTTTTATCGAGCTAAATTTAGGCACTGTCGCATTAAATCTAACCAGACATTCCGACAGTTCGGCTACTCCCTACAGCGTCATTTTAATTTTTGGATTGACGCATCCAAGGTGCCTCATGAATACGCGGCCTTGGGCGATTTCGTCCTCGAGGAACAATTTCTTGCGTCTCTCCCTTCGAAAATCAGATCCTTCGTGAACGACCGGAGATGGCATACTTTCAAGGAATGCATCGAAGATGCAGACCTCTACTCAGCTAGCCACAACTGCTATCCGAAGGAAGGGGAAAAATCAGAATCTTCATCTCCTAAATCCAAAACCGGCAAGAGCAAATATATTTCTTATAATGGGAATAAATTCGTTAAGGTGACTGGGCTCGCCAAACCCAAACTTCTCTTCTCGTCGGACCACCGTGATGTTAAGCCCTTTTCTCTCACCCCCTTCCCTGCTTCGTTGTTTCCCATGAGGACCGTCGTTTGCTCTTCCTGTGGAGTTACTGGCCACGTGAGGTCCAACTGTCCTGAAAACTCGCATTTTTGAAGCACCTCTCCTTTTCACTAAGTACACCAGGTCAATGCTACTTCTACGCCCCACCGTCGCAAAATGAAGCCCCTTTTTCTTCAAACCCGCCGAATACTGCTGGCCATCAGGCAAACTTTTTGTTCGATAAATGTACCCCTGGGGCCCTCCAATTTCAAACTGGAGCCGTGAATGGGTGCTGGATCTCGACCCTTGACCGTGGTACAGGGTGCACATGCATTGTTGTATCCGATGAACTACTCCACCCCTCTGGCTCCCGACCACGAAAAGTTTGATGTAGTACATGATTACTTGGGGTGCGCCAATAAATTCCCCATTCTTCACTCCTACATTGAGTGCGCGTATTTTAGTGGTTGGGCTGAAGTCGTGGCAGCCCCCATAAAGTTTTGCTCTGTCCTAATTGTTCATTCCCCCCGGGATTCTTCCGAACCCGTGGCTCAACCCATTACTACCCGTTCTCGCGCGAAAAAGGAACTGAAAGCCTCTACACCACTGGATCCCCATGTGCTCCGGAATTCCAGAGTGCACTGACCCATGACTTTGCCAAAAGTCAGAGGGAATGTGAATATATTTGTCCCTTGTGGTCCAAAGCCCAGAACAAAACACGTGAAACTGTCATAAAAAATAAGGTGATTTACTTCCTCATCATGGACGACCTACTCTGTCGTATGTGCACCGAGGAAAACGATACCGAGTCCCTCACACTATGTGTACACCGCTCCCATGTCCCTACAATCCTGCAAACAGCCCACGATAGCCTATTTGCTGGTCACTTTAGTCACACGAAGACAGCTCAGAGGATCTTCAAATTTTTTTATTGGCCTGGTACGACCGACGAAATTCTGCGATATTGTCGTTCGTGCGACATTTGCCAAAATACGGCAATAAAAGGACGAGTCAGACCTATGCCTTTGCAGAAAAAGACACTCATCTCTGAACCCTTCTCCCTAGTAGCTATCGACCTAATCAGACCGATCTACTCCCCATCGAGCGAAGTCCATAGTTACGTTTTAAGGTTGGTCACCGTTGCCACTCGATTCCTCGAGGCTTTACCCATCAAGAAAATTGATAGCATCTCCTGCGCCGAAGCCCTTATTTCCATCTTTTCCCGTGTCGGCCTGCCCAAAGAAATCCTCTCGGATCGTGATCGTCAATTCACCTCCGAATTAATGGAATACGTTGGTAAATTATTGATGATCAAGCCCCTGTTTACCCCTTCTTTTCACGTGAGTGGGAATGAAATGTGCAAAAGGCTAAATGGAAGCCACAAGGCCATTCTCGGGAAGTTGTGTGCAGACCAGCCTACCGAATGCACCGTTTCCTTCCGGTAGCCCTCTTTGCCTACCGTGAAATTCCCTATCGTACATTAGGATTCGTCCCCTTTGAACTTTTATATGGTAGAAACGTCAGAGGCCCCCCAGAGTATCTTAAATGAACTTTATTCCAATCAGAAATTGGATCAAAATATCCAGACTTCTTACTCGTATCTACTGGATTTAGGGAGGCTGGAAAAGTGCCCCGAAATTGCGTCTCAGAACGCCGACGTCTATTTTGACATATATAAGACCTACTTCGATTGCAAATCCAGAGAAAGGAAATTTAACCCAGGAGAAGAAGTTTTGCTTCTCCTCCCCACGGACAACACAAATTGTTGAGCCAGTGGAAGATCCCTACCACATAGTCAAGAAGCGTGGCCCCGTCCATTGCCTTATTGAAACCCCCTCGGGAAGAAAGCTTTTCTATATTAATATGCTCAAGCGGTACCACCGGCGTGCGAGCATCAACCAGATAGTTGCAATCGACGAAGAATCCCCCATGGAATCTGACTACTCCCTGGACCCCTTTTGCGTAATCCAAGTCGTCTGTGTAAAGCAAGACAAGGAATACCCGTTGCATGTCTTGTCCGACTTTAATAATTCCCCGCCTGCAGAAATTAAGATATGCGACCGGCTATCATATATTCAAAAGGATCAACTGGAAGCGCTGCTGAGTCGTTTTGATGACGTCATTACTGAGATCCAAAATTGTGCTACCAGCACAATATCCAACTAACCCCCCTGGAACCCATCCGTTCCAAACCATATCCCCTGCCTATACACCTCCGGGAAGCATTCAATAACAAAGTAGATAAACTTCTAAGGTTGCAGATCATCGAACCTTCTGAGTCGAGCTATTATCAGGACCATTTTTTCTAATTTGTATTACCCTGATTGGTTCATATCGTCTGCCCATTTTACAGCTAGGAAAACATTCTATGGTAATAAGCCTTCCTGCACTAACGACTTCAACAAATGTATAACATTGCCATTTAATAATAAATTAAATAGTTTAAAGGACATATTTGAAAAAACGGGTATTAATCTAGCCTTTAAATATAATAATTCCTTAAACCAATTGATGATGGCCAGGAAACCCAAAGAACATCATAACATAGGAGTATATGCAGTACCATGCAACGATTGCCATAAAGTTTATATAGGGGAAACGGGGAGAAATCTAGACAAGAGATTGTACGAACACAAAAGAGATATTAGAGTGGGCAGCGAAAGTAGTGGAATATTTTGCCATGTTAGAGACAAGAATTATACGATCGATTTCAATAAAAGTAAAATGTTATTTAAATCGGCTAACTATGTTAAGAGAAGAATCGTAGAATCGAGCTTGATATCATCAGTTCCTAATTTAAATCTATCTGAGGGTCAATTTTCTTTTAATCCTGTAATAAGATCGCAAATAAACAAAATAGTAAAATGCCAGCCTTTCAATATGTTTAGGCCTACCCCTCCCCTTCCAGATTAGCCACAAGTAGGGGATTGGGGGAAAAAAGAGGGGATCTTGTGTTATGCTTATATGCATTTCTCTTATATTTTCTGCCCAGTGTCAGTTGAAAAAGGGTGTGAGATACACCGAAACTGTTCTGAATTAAATTGTCTTCGGAGAATGTGGTTTAATTCCTCAATGAATTTTTCAACAACCTGAATTCGCTACACCCATCGATTGTTTCCGGCTCCATTTCATTTTGTTTAGCTTGTCATTCACACCAGATTTACTCGAGTATTTTTTTCCAGATTGTTTCCTGCTGTTTTTATTTTGTTTGGATGTGTCTTACCTTATATATACTGTACTCCTTGCCTAGCTTTTTCATTATTAGTTGAAATTGACACGTTGCCGAAACCATTATCTTCCATATATATATATATGTATATATATATATATATATATATATATATATATATATATATATATATATATATATATATATATATATATATTGGTTAGGGCTTCTCCTATGGAGCTTTAATTTAATTTGAAGGATGAACGAAAGGATGTATAAAGGGAAATTCATTTAACTTTCTTGTTACAACGTTTCGGGTGAACTTTTCACCAATCTTTGGGTACTGGAAATACAATTTGTGGAAAACAATTTAAGTTAAGAACCAAACAAATAATCAGAATGACGAATTTATGGAACGTATTTAATGTTAGTTAAGGAGGGGGATAGCGATAAATTTACAGGCAATTGATAATTTCTGGATTATTATGTTACGTTAAAAATTAACGATGGGGGAAACACAGGAAACACATCAGGATAAACCAACCTTAAACAATCAGCCGTTAGAGGATAACTGGAGAGAAAGGGCGAGGAGCGTAAGAATAAAGAGAAGGTTAGGAGGTTGGTAATATATTTGTTTAGAGTAGAAGTAGTGGGTGAGAAGAAGAATCGTAATTTAAGGAAGGAGAAAGGTATTTAATATACATGGATTCAAGAATCCTTAGTGATAAGGGATCAGGGATGGTTTTTAAGATTTTAAAATCGTCCGTTGTGATTTCGGTTTTACCATTAATAGAGTGAAGCCTAACAGGTGAGAATTCTTTCGTAGAGAGAACCTTTCCTGTCCTGTGGCTAACACCCAAATGTGAACAGAACCTCGCCCTCAGCGAGCGCACCGTACTACCTATGTATCTTCCCAGTTTACAATTGGGGCAAGTAAACTCATAAACAACGGAGCACTTCGTTGGGCAACTTACCTTCAGTTAATTTGCACTCTGCTTATATTATAAACCTCCCATGGACGGGAGACGCAGAAAGGGTTAACTTGACTCTATTCTACGACATAGACTCATTTCCCTTCTTCCCTTTTCAACTCGTTCGTTGGCGTGCTTAGAGTATCTTGTCCTGGTAATTGCCAATCCGAGTATTTTAGCTTCATTAGTGTAGTCGTATATATATCATTCGACAAACATGTCTCTGAGTTTCCTCCTATAAATTTGTACTATTTTGAACTTGTTTCTATTAGTGCTTATTTTCCATCGTCTTTTGTAAGCATTAATCCTCCTTATGTCCTCTGCTGTTAATCTTGCCTGCATTTCGGGGTTCCTGTACGGGCAGACGACGATTTGTGTGACTTTGTCTACCAATTGTATGTTGAGACATCTATGCATAAATGGTAGTGCGACGTTTGAGATATACACTGACTTTAGTGAAGGACTCAGGCACCCTCCATGCGGTAATCCTGCTTCTATCTTAAAATTCTCTCCTTGATGGTCCCTATCTCGATGAATGGACGTGAATCTGTCACGTAGATGCAGATTAGTCCTTCGATTTTGTCCTTCATAGGTAGTTGTATTGCATTCCTTTGATCCAAACTCTGTCGAATGCTTTCGAAACATCCCTGCAGATGATATCAACGCTAGCCATTTGTTTTTAAGCTTTGGCTATTTTTTCGGTAATGACCGTGAGGGCCATTTCTGAGATCCTATTTTTTCTAAATCCAAATTGAAATTTGTTCAGTAGGTTGTTTTCTTTCAGGTGCTGACTTAGTTTATTGTTTTTTATTTTCTCAAAGACCTTCCCGATGAAGTCGAGTAGAGAGATTGGTCTGTAATTCTCCATTCGGGTTGGTGGTTTTCCTGCTTTGGGAAGAAAGATCATCTTTGCGACCTTTCGTTCATTCGGGAAGTAACCGGTGTTCAGGCTAGCATTTAATACAGAAGTAATTCCCTGCAGTATTTTTTTATAAATCGTAGTGCTTATTTCTTCGTAGTGCTTCTTGGTGGCTTCTGATGTTCCTGGTGCCTTCTGTTTAAATTGAGAAATAGTATTTTTTACTTCGTACACTATGATTTTTGCTTGGTTACCGTCGAAGGTGTCTCTCTCTACATCCACAGTTGGATGAAGGTGTGTTTTATCTGCTTCTTCATTGAGTGCTGCTATGATATTGCGTTCAAAGTCGATGTCGGAGTCTTGATTGTCTTCTTCGCTTATGTAAAATATCCTCTTCCAGTGGTCCCTGAATATTGTTCCTATCATGTCCCCATTTTCTATCTTGTTTCCGTGGCTGTCTTTAATTACCATTTTCCTTGCTCCTGCTTTGCCTTTCAATTGATTTACCTTTTTCCAAAATTCCTTTACACGTGCATCATTGTCGAACTTCTGGATTGTTTCATTCAAGTGTTCCTTTTGTTTTTCTATTATTTCCAATTCCAATGACCGACCTAGAATGTAATTAATTAAAATTAAATGAGCAAAATCCGTCACGTAAAATCTAAATATCTCCTAACGTTACAGAATTTAAACAGCTGAGTTAAAATACTTCAAATGTTTCTAATTTTCATTAATAAATTTTCATTTGTATGAGTAACTAAATAAAGTTTCCTTTCAATTATTTGAAGAAATTTACTTTAAAGGAACTTAAAAAAAGAAACGAAAGACTGAAATATAAATATTTGGTTGAGTAAATATAAAATTAGTGTAAAAGTCGATAGGTAATAATTAAAATCTTATTTCTTCTATATATTTAATATAAATCGGGTTTAACCGACGATAAAAATAGAATATTTGTTTTAGAGCACTGAAATAAGAGAAATAGTGACATTTGGCAACCATGCAAGGTTAACTTTATAGAAAACAGCTAATATAATGAATTTGTTATGCTGAGTAAGATTAAAATATATGTGATTAAAATAAAAACAATTATACTATAAATTAATCTACAAACCTTCTATTTTAACATGTGGAGGTATAGCCCTGACACTAAAATTGCGCCAGCAAAGTGCCTCACAGGAATAGGAAGAATTGCAAAAAGTTTCCTCGTGGATATATATATATATATATATATATATATATATATATATATATATATATATATATATATATATATATATATATATATATATATATATATGAGGAATATGAAGACCCATGTCATCGCTCTAAACATTTATTTGCCGGACTTTTCGGTCTTTAGCAATGACCATCTTCAGCGGATTGAAGTCTAATACGAATATAAGAATTAGATGATAAAATTGCAAAAATAGCACACTCAATTCAATATTAGTTACAATATAAAAAATAAGTAAAACTCAACAAGAAAGGTAACAGATATGAAACCAGAATGATAAGCAAGTAGTTAAATATAAGTTAATTTACGGATATATGATATTGACAAAATATGTTAAAAATAGTTGAATGCAAGGGATAAAGCGATCGATAAATACGAGTTTAACCAAGAAATGAAAATTTAAAATTTGAAACTAAATTAAACAACAAATATGAATAATAAACATGAATCAAACTCAATAGGAATAAAAGAAATTTGTTTTTAAAGTAATACCCGAAATAATTGTAAGGGTAGGGCGAACAATGAAAAATGAAAGGTGAGTAAAATCAAATAGTCAGGAATCCGAAAGGAAAACAAAAAGCAAAGCAAACAGTTCAATATAAGTTAATACAATTTTAAGTTAATACAAATATATGATAGTGAAAAATATAGATAAAAAACAGTTGAATTCAGGGGGTAAAGGTAATTCAAACGATCAATAAATGCGAGTAAACTAGGAAACGAAAGTTTAAAATTTAATAAAGCAATAGTGAAGCAAAAAAATAAGAATGAAAAAAATCAAACTAAGGAGAAACTTTTATATATAAGATCATTTAGATACGACGGGGACAAATATTTCAAATAAACACAAAGAATAAAAATTAAACTGAAAACTTTTAGAAAGAAACTAACCTTCTTTTGTTGCAGCAAATGATATCGACTGATTACTATGATCGGGACTAACCAGGATTAAAGCTATGTACGGTTGGGGGGGAAATTTGGTTAGTTGTATGTTTCTTTAAATGACTATATAATCAACACTTTGAGGGAGGATGAATAATCATTAAGTTTTGGGTTTACTTGTTTAATGAAAAATGATTATAGAATTTTTAAATCCAGAGAAGAGGAAACGGAAGAGTGCTCTCTTATTGAAGAGTGTTCAGGTTTAGAGATAGGAATGTTAGTTCTATATGACACTCCCATATGCTTACCAATCCTACATTTTAATTGTAAACTAGTTTGGCCTAAATAGCGACTTTGGCAAGTCGCACACGTCAATTTATAAATAATGGAGGATCGCAAAAATAATGAGGGTGTTTCCTTGTGTCGAAATAAATAATTGATAAAAAGAGGATTTTACTTATTTTTCATATTGTAACTAATATTGAATTTTGTGTGCTATTTTTGCAATTTTGTCATCTAATTCTTAAAATTTCTTGTATTCGTATTATACTTCAATCCGCTGAAGATGTTTGTTCCTAAAGACCGAAACGTCCGGCAAATAAATGTTTAGAGCGATCACATGGGTCTTCATATTCTTCCTACGAATTCGGTTCTCAAGCAACAAATATATATATATATATATATATATATATATATATATATATATATATATATATATATATATATATATATATATATATATATATATATATATATATATATATATATATATATATATATATATATATATATATATATTTGTTAACTGGTCAAGAATTAAAACTAGAAGTCGTGAATTCAGATATCCATAAAAATTTGGGGACAGAGTAATAAAACGAACATTTCTCGTCTAGAAATCGAATTAAGACGAAAGAGCTGGCGGTGGCTCATCTATGACAAAATTATATTAAGAAAGCGTAAATTTGGAGGCACCATGAACCGATGACCTTCGAGACAATGGGATTAGCAAAGTCCTGCCCAGTGGGCGGAGAAAAAAAGCATTGTTGTCCCGCTGACGAAAAGACACCACGCCTCCTATATTATTTAAAGGAAAAAAGGAAGAATTCGAGAGAAAGAGATTCATTTACGCTTGTGTAGACAGTTAAGTCAGATAGACGATCAAATGTAAAGAACTAATTACGGTTCGTTTAGCGTAGCGAAGCCCCCCATTATAATCGCATACGTCTTGTCCTCGTAACGCTCGCTTCCGTGACCGTAATCGTGTAGATGCGAGCCTCACTTTTGTCTTGCTTGTTTTTGTTTGTTGGAATTAAACATTTATTTTTTTATGTAATTCCTCTCAGTCCTTTCTCGATCACAAGCCTTTGGTGAGCCCAGCTAAACCGTTATATTATTTGAGTATCTTTTGGAGTCAGATACGAGATTAACGCCACCCTTCACCTCACTCGTGGGACTTAAGGGATCCCTCCAAAATATCCGCCTCATATTTTAACCTTTCAAACTGATGACGACCTTCCTCTCCTGAGGTTTCTTCCTTTTCCCATAAAGTGTGACCTTTTATTTACTTCCTCAAAGTGACCTTTTCAAAGTGGTGACCCCTACGTCGCGAACAGTGTAAGGCATCGAAGATATGGACTCTGCAAGCAACCATCAGGCAGGACAAGGCGAACGGGACTTCGGGAATGCCATCGACATCAAGCCGCCCATCTTCAATGAATCAGCAGTCACAGGTTGGTTTCGTATTGTAGAGGCGCAGTTTCACATTTCTGGGCTAAAAAAAGGAGGAGACTAAGTTCTTTCGCTTATTAGCCTCACTTCCGCCTGAGACTGTTGAACGTCTTTCGGCAACCATTTTGGTTAAGCAAAAATACCAGAGTTTGAAAACGGAAGTGATCGCCCTTTTCGAGAAGACAAAGCCTGAGCTATTCGAAAAGCAAATAACATCCTCCGCACTCACAGGCCGGCCCTCAATCAACCTAGAAGAACTACGAAGAACTGCCCTTCAGGTAGAAGTGAGCGAGGATCTCGTGCAGCATAAATTTATACAATCCTTACCGCCGAACATTGCGCCTATACTTGCTACACGTAAAGGACTAACCCTGGCCCAAATGGGTAAACTGTCGGATGAATTTACTGTGTTCGATAAAGAGCGGTGTCGTAGTGTGGATTCCTAAAGATGCAGTGCCGTATCCGCGTCCAGTGCGTTTTATAACGGATAAGTGCGTAAATAATTCGCGGGTTTTTCACGATCGGTGCCTAATGATAATTACAGTGCGCGTAATATACCGGAGGGATCGTGACCATTTCGGAGAAAACAGAAACATGTGGGTGCCGTTCGCACCTGTACTTTGGCGAGGAGGCCAAGTTTTGTAAGCCCTGATGCAGGTGGCTAAAAAGAAGAGAACGCTTGCAAATGCAACCTTCCTCCAGACATCTTCGCCAGTCCCACAGGAAAACTAGTCAGGCATGTCTTAGCAGGCGTGTCCGCTGGCATGCCATTAGTTTTCACCGTCGCCGCGAAAATATATGATAAAAAGTGCAAATTTTTAATTGACACCGGGGCAAGTGTCTCGATAATCCTGACGGAATTGGCAAGGTCGAGTGAATTGCGCGAATCCAACGTGAACATATCGACAGCAAATGAAGGAAAAATCAAAGTGTACGGTGAAGTTCACACGGAATTAGCGATCCCTAGTCTTCGTTGGTCCTTTAGGTGGTCGTTTATAGTCGCGGATACCACCTCTCCACTATAAGGGATTGTTTTCTTAAGGAATTTCAACCTGCTTTTGGATTGCGCGCGCGGCATAGTGATGGACGAACAGACCAAGCTTGTAACAAGTGTTAAATTATCAGAGGAGTCTGCGGTAGCCCTGATCATAAATGACCGTAAAAATATACCCGCCCCTTCGTGCAGGGCCATCCTGAAGTGATTTGGATCTCTGTAAGGACCCGCTCCCGCTCAGCCCTCACCTCCGTTGCCACACTCAGTCGCCCACAATATCGATACTGGCAGTGTCCCACCGTCATTTGCACGGACTAAGCCTCTTTCTATGGAGAGACTACAAGTTGCCAAAGCAACACTCGAAGAGCTATTGGAGGAAGGGGACGTGCGTACGTCGAGTTTGCCATGGGCCTCACCGATCTACTTAGTTCCTAAGAAGGCGCCCGGAGAGTACAGGATGGTTGGAGCTTTCCGGGCGCTCAACTCAACTACGAAGCCCGATATATATCCCTTGCCACGGATTCAAAGTTTGGCGGACCACCTTAATCCTCCATGGTAAAAAGATCTTTTCAAGGTTAGATCTGGTCCGTGCCTACAATTAGATCCCCATGAATCCGGCGGATATAGAGAAGACCTGGATCACAACTCCTCTAGGTCTGTGGGAATTCGTCAAGCTTCTTTTCGGCCTACGGAATGCAAGTAGCACATTTCAACGGCACATAGAGAACCTTTTTCGAGGATTGGGGTTCGTTTATGTATATATAGACGACATTCTGATCTTCTCGGATAACATGGATGACCACTTGAAGCATTTGGAGGACATATTCAAAATTTTGGTAGAAAATGGGCTGAGGATTTCATTTGAGAAATGCGAATTCGTGAAGAAAGAAATTGATTTCCTCGAGCATAACATTTCGGTGGAAGGAATCTGTCCACCGGCCACGAAGGTAAAAGAAATAGCAGACGCCATTGTCATAAGATTCAATGGAAATGCACCATTATTTGGGTATGTTAAGATATTACCGCAGAATGATCCCCAATTTTGCAGCAATTACGGCCCCGTTGACTGAGTTTATATGCCTGCAACCCAAAGCTCATGAGCTCGAATGGAATGAAGAAGCACATAGAGCATTTGATAAGACCAAATCTGCTTTAATTGGATCCGTTAAAGTCCACCAACCGCTGCCTAATGATTCCCCATACCAGCTGGTGACAGGTTGCTCCTAGTTCGCGGCAGGTGCTGCCTTGCACAAAATGGTTGACTGATCCTCATCACCAGTTGCTTTCTTCTCGAGCAAGCTAAGCCGGACGCAGTAAGCATACTCCACCTACGACAGAGAGCTACTAGAGATCTTGCTGTCTTCCACTTCAAGCACATGATTGAAGGGCGCCACGTAACCTTGTGCATTTTCGTCGCCATTGAGAGCCAAAACTGATCGGCCGCAACGTCATTGGACAGGCATATTGGAGTATATCAGCAATATCGCCTACGTGTGTGGTCAGAACAACGAAGTCGCTGATTGCCTTTCAAGGGACGTCAACTCAGTCCAGATTTACTCTTTTGACCTCCAAGCCTTGGCAGCAGCGCAGAGAGATGACGAAGAAACCAAGGAACTGTGCTCGCAGTTAAAATCTTTTCTTTTTCCCGGTGAAGCTCAACTATGGTGTGAAGTTATATCAAGATACCCACGACCATTCGTACTTATGTCGTGTAGGAGGACGATTTACAATCAACTACGCAGTTTGTCAGACCCGATAATCAATTGTTCGCTTCGTCTGATCAAAGCACCTTACTTCTGACCCAATATGGACAGGGATATTCGCTCCTGGACAAGAGAGTGCCTCGCATGTCAATCCTCAAAGTTAGCAGTCACACGACATTCCATCTTCAAGGTTCGAAACTGTGCAAATTGATATAATCGGACCGCTCTCACCATGCACACTTCCGGGTCAAGCCTTCCTCTCGCACCATCGATATTGAATTTCGTGTATCGACCGAGCCTCAAGATGGATATAAGCAATGCCGACCCCGGACATAAGTGCCACAACGGTTGCTTTGTCCTTCCTAGACGAGTGGATGTCCGGATTTGGTGTCCTGCTCTACGTTGTAATTAACAGAGGTACCCAGTTCGAATACGAGCTATTCAAAGAATTGTCACCTCTCGATGGTTTTCATCGGCTCCACACTACATCATACAGACCGTGAGGAAGGTCCAAAATACACCTGAAAACGAAGGACTCGACGAATATATTATCTGTAGGATCGGATTTCAAAGGACTATTACAGAGACCTAAAAAATGGGGATACACAATATTTATGCTCTCTGGAGTGGATGACCTAGTTTTTAACTTTCAGATTTATACAGGTGCAATAATTGCTGTTCTCTGCCAAACAGATCATAAAGCTTGTGGTAATATTGTGCAAACCTTCTACAACCATACCCAGAGGAGAGTGACAAATTATATTTTGATAATAGGATCAAAGGTTCTGCTCTTCAAGCAACCTTTTGGAAGCAAAGAATTTGTTCTTTAGGAACTGTAGGCCAAACTAGACTTATTGGATGAGATATGTCACTAGATAAGCAAATGAAAAAACATGGCCGAGGATCAGTAGTGATACAAGTAGCAACAGTAAACGATGTAAAACTTTGAGCAATAAAGTGGTATGGCAACAAATGTGTAACTTTGTTGAGTTCCTATGCTACAGTTGAGCCCCAAACCAATGTGAAGAGGTGGAATTCAAAGGTAAAACAACATTGATGTTTAATTAATTTTAGCCATAACAATCTACAAAAAATGTATGGGTGGTGTTGATCTTCTAGATTCGCTTGTGGCACTCTAGAGAATACCAGTAAGATCGAAAAAATGGTATCACAAGCTACTTTGGTATTTCTTGGATATGATGGTTGTACAAGCTTGGCTACTTTATTGTCGTGACGCTACTTGCTCTAATATTGAGACAAAAAAAGCAGATTCCACTTTTCAAATTCCAACTCTCCATTTGTGAATGTCTCCGAAAGCAAAGTAAACCTGCATCTTCACGAACTAAACGGAGAAGGCCTTCCAACGAAACTGGCAATGAGCTACACAAAGCAAAATCACGAAAAGACACAAGTGCACCAATACCAATAGAAGAAGTTCGAATAGATCAAGTTGGCCATTTTCAAGAGTTCAAAGAAAAGAAAGGTCGAGGTAAGATGCAAGGGTGCAATGGGAGTGTCAAAGATTTTAGTTCGAAATGCAAAGTATATTTATGTTTTACATCTAAATGAAATTGGTATTCCAAATTTCATCACTAAAAATAGTCAATAATAATAAAAAAATAATTATATAATTTTTTTAGTCTTGCCGCAAAATAATTTTGTTTGAAATTTATATTACTTTGGGTAAGGCATTTTTATTAACAAAATAAATAAATACGGTTTTAATTTAATTACATTTAAATTTGTCGATTAAAATTATACTATGTACTGAAAAGTATTATCAACATCGTCCACGACAATTTGGCCATGACCAAGGTCTCTGCCCGTTGGGTCCCTAGAAACCTCACGAAACCTCACGCCCCATGATCAACTTCAACGTCGTCAAAGTCCACAAGGCCAGAGTTGCACAAGCTGCCCTGCGCGAGTGCGGATTCGAGGAGCTCAACCATCCCCCCTACAGTCCAAGTCTGGCCCCTAGCGACTACTTTTTATTCCGCTAGCTCAAGGCTGCACTGCGTGGACGCCGGTTTGGGGATGATTTAGATGTCCAGCTCGCCGTGCAGGAGTGGATTGAACAGCAGTCGGGAGATTTCTGGTTGTCGGGAATTCGAAGCCTCAGGTACAAGTGGCGCAAGTGCATTGAAGTCGAGGGTAGTTATATTGAAAAATAATAAAACACTTTTCCTCATATCTCGTTTCCTTATATCCGAATTGCAAAACTTATTGACCGCCCCTCGTATGTATATGATTTATAGTTTGTTTTTATTTCCTATGTGAACTTATGTATACCAGATGCATAGTGTTACTTTCAGGCAACAAACCCCCATAATGTTAATTTTTAATGAAAAAAAATATATATTACAATTACAAACCAAAATTTCTATTTTTTATTCAACAATATTTTTTTTTTAGAAAAATGATAAAGTAGGCCATATAGGGTTTAGGATTATAACTCAGATCATTGGTGAGCAGGGTGCCTCATCCATGAACTTAATCTTCACATCTGAGATATAGGAATCAGTCATTTTCCCTCAAGGCAGACAACGTGCCCAAACGAAGAGCCACCAAAGTGGCCTCTCAAACGGAAGTGACCTAACAAAAGATATTGGAAAGGAAAAGCAATCGCTACCATGGAGATCGTCGACGAACCCCTCCCCAAATCTGAACATGCCCTCGGAAATCACAGGAACAGATAAAAACAGGGAAATCAAGCGGTTCTATGGCAGTGGTAAGTATGTAAATTCTTTTACATTATCTACACCGATCTCCATCTTATCGACCGTTTCGCAGGCACCCTGGGATTGATCGTGTAACTCTCCCACCCCCCGATGTGGCTGTATACTGCGCAATTCTGAAGGAAAAAAAGGCCTTGGCAACCGCGCAACGATGAGGTAGAACTAAGCCTCATTGAAGCCAGCTAATGGCAGAATGTAGAGAGAGGTAAGATAATAATTTGTATTCAAATGGGCATAGATTGGAGATACAAAGAAATAACTGATACAAAACATCAGGTCTAGATTGTACATCCACTTTCCCGCCTGCATCCCGTGGTGGTGGCGTCGCAAAAACTATATATCCTAAGTCACACCCGACATAAACTCCTGGAGACAGCCTGCTAAGGAAGAGGGGACGAAACAGGTATTCATCAGTTCCTTCCATTTAGCCCCTCGTTCACGGAAGTTCATTTGCCAGCAAGTGTCATTCAAAGTGCGCAAAAGAGACCATCATTGGGATGGTTCTAGGTGGATCGGAAAATACCTCAAAGGGTTATCAGCCGCGGAAGAGACCGACGGTGTTGTTGCCTCCGTTAACTTAGCACTGTAGGGGGTCATCATTTTATAGTCTGTTGAGGGGATTTTGTATTGTTATTTAAAGTCACCATTTGCTGTAATAATCATTTATAGCCTAGTTTCTAGGCTACATTAAAAAAGCAAACGAAATGAAAAAATAAACTACAAACGCTGAACAAGAAAGAAAGAAAGAAGAAGAAAAAAATAAAAGGAAGCGAGTAGGTGGCTTGTACTGCCATTTGATGGAACTCTTCCTGTCACCTTACTTCGATGACTGTAAATTCCCCAGACTTTTTGCACATTCTTGTTCAATGTTAAAGTCTGGAGATCTTCGCGCACGTTACCTGTTCCGATACCGGGACAAGCGGAGTCGCTACCGTTTTCACTTATATTGGACACGGATTCGTGCACACATACTTATTGACTTTTTGAATTCGTGTAGGAGGCTTGCCTCCTCCATTTTATTTGATTCTCGTTGGTTTTGGTCACGTACTACGGCGCTTGGAGAGCTAGAGCTCTTTGGGATGGAGGTCCACGGGAACAGTTGCCAAGTGATGGCAGGCAGCTTTAAGTTGCCATCAGCCGTCTCCGATGTTATTTGCCAGATAGCCCGGTGGGCTGACCTGATTCCTGCCATGTAATCAACTTAATGAAGAGAGAAACGCCCTCCATTGTCGCCTTATTTTTGCAGAAACTTTGGCGCACTCGCCAGTACGCACATTCCTCTCAATCCATACATGTCCAGGAGCACAACAGAAGATAATATTGACATCCACCCGGTTCGAGTCAGCCGTAATGTAACAGATATCACGATCCAGAAGGTGTGGAGATTCCAATGCCCACGAGAGCAATCAGGGCGTTTTCTCTTTCTCAGTCGCTAAAGATCACAATCCGTTCTCCGAACTGGGCACGACAAGTTATCTCATGCAAAGAGAGGGGTAGAGCATCTAACTCGGCCGTGAAGACGGAAAGAATACCTGGTAGAGTCCTTCCATCTTCAAAAAGAGTTGATACAGCGTGAAAGCCAAATCCCTCCTAAGACATGGAGCCATCTGTATACACTCGCACGGATCCAGCGTGGCACGAACTGTGCTCCAAAAAGGTCGACCGCAATACTCCCGGCGCTGTGGAAGCTTTTGGAGCAGAATCGTGGCAAATATAGTCAACAGTGGCACGCTCTACGGCTGGGGGACGGAATAACCACAAATGCCACCTACCGAGAGCTATTCCGAGCTCTTCAACCAGTTTTATAACCCTAAACCCAAATAGCTCCCTCAACGGTCTAAAAAGCGTCGGGATCGGCTTATGCAGCAGTGAAAGTATTTGGAAACTGAGGAGGACAGCATGACTGCATTTAGAAGGGTATAATGTATTTCGTAAATCACAGAGCAAGTGGAATATCTTCGGCATCGATTAGCAAACTCTAAATGTGTGACGTGTGTAAGACACCGGTATACCTTCCCTTAATGCAGGCTCAGCAGCACATGCGGAAAACGCGCATCAGTAGTCAAGTTTAAAACGAACAAAGGATCAGAGAAAAAGTAAGGAGGTATTCCTAATCAACGCTCAATTGCTGAATGTCCATGATTCGGGTACAAGAGACTCTAAGGCTGCGAATATGGACATCCCAGGAGAGGCATCGCTTGGAAACGAGACCAATGAAACGGTGCGAATCCACCACTTCCAGGCAAGCCCCGTTTAGGAACAAGTCCGGGTCGAGATAGATCTGTGGATGAAGGGAGAAGTGCACCACTTTAGTCTTGGTCAAGGAAAAACTAAATTTGTGTGCTTCGGCATAACGGGAGATGCAATTCAATGCTTGTTGGAGTTGAGGCTACAAGATTGACATCTTCGCCGCACCAAAAGAGATTGAAATGTCTGCCACGCGGAGCGTAACGAGAACATCGGACGGGAGCAACGATGTGATACCGTTGATAGTAAGGACATAATGTGATATTGATGACACTTTCCTGCAGGAAGCTCTCTTCCTGCTTCATTAGGCCGGGGAGGGCTCACCACACCCATACGCAGAATCGACGATCTCCAGAAATTAAGAAATGATAATATATGTACATATGTCCCCTTGGCCATATCGTGTTGAGAGTCTCCATGATACCGTATTGCCATGCAGTATCATAGGACTTATCCAGATATAAAAAAATGCGGCGTAGTGTTGCGTATATACCAAGACAGGCCAGGCAAATGGCCTTTTCCAACTGCAGCAGAGCTTACGACGTGGAGTGGAACTTGAGGCATCCACACTGTGCAGAAAACAGGTGGCCTCCGCTGTTCAGGAAAAATGGTAAATCTAATATTTACCAGTTTCTCCATTAACTTACATACGCAAGTTAGAAAAATTTGGCGAAAACCAGCCGGGGTAGAGGTTCGATTCCCGGTTTACGTAAAACGAGCACAGTAGACACTCGCCGGGAGTCTGGTAGGGTACATTCTTTCCAGATTCTTTTGAAAAAATCTAACACATATGCCATGCCTCTCTGTCCGCGCATGAAGCGAGAGCGTAACGCAACTCAATCAACTTAACCCTCTTGTTGGGGGTTATCTGTATCTGGAGGTAAAGTCCAGTCGGCAGTGAAAGGTGTGAAAAACGATGATGTTGCCGGATAAAAACTCAGCAGCCTCATCCACGGACCTAAACTCCTTGACTTGGACATAATATTCTGTCATGTCCTGAAATGCGGACCCTTGCGCCCGTCCTGAACAACACCGAGGCGGTTTATCAGTCAAAAGCGGTCCCAAAAATGATAGTTTAGTAGGAAAGTGGTCAATACTGTGAACGTCATCAAGCACCTCCCACCCCAAATAAAACTGTACACCTGAAGAGCATAGGGACAGATCGAACTTAATCGGATGCGTAAACTCGTCCACATTTAAGACACCTATCTCCATCTCGTCAATCAGATTCCCAAGGATCTCACTACTAGGATTGATCGTGAGTTCTCTCTGAGTGGGTGCCTACAGTTAAAATCCTAGATTAGGTAAAAGGGCCTCTGCAACCGAAAAGCGACACGACGGGGCGAAAGTCCTCAGTATCGAAGTCGGCTGATGGTGGGATGTAAGCAGAAATAACAGTATACCTCCATCCAGGTATAGCTGCACTACAACTGCTTTACCCATATCCTCTGGTGTTGGGGTCGTAAAACTAATATACGCCGGGAGGGTAGGCAAGGTGCACGCACACAACGTGGGTTTTCGTGAAAAGAATGCTATCAGGGAACGGGAGACGAGCATCCAGTCATCGAAAATTTCATTGAATGAATATCCCCTCTACGCCTAACTCGGAGGAGATGCTGGGTTATTATTCGATGTGAAAACCCTCACCAGAATTATCGTACGCTTCACGGAGTCAGAACTCCAGGAGCTGCTTGCCATCTAAAGTATTGAAGGCGCTGTCGCCTCATAGGACATAGTGGTGGTGGTGGGGGGGAGAGGGTTCCATGAGAGTCTATTTCTCTCTCGGCCTCGGAACCTATGGGGCAGGTAGGCTTCGGAGTCAAGTGTCACTTCTTTGGCGTTATTCCGTCCAGCCTTGAGGCGGAGGGGGGGATAGGTGCTCAGTTAAGGCTTAACCCTTTACGGGTTACCGCCTTCAAACCCTTCGAAGACGGTCTCACGACCACTTTCGGTGGTTTTGCTTCCTAAAAAGTCTAACGACTCAGTTGAATTGCCCGGCCGTTTCGCTTTGCGGGAAACGGTCACCGGGCTAGAGTAAAGTGAGCTTTGGTTTTTCCAGTAACCAAAGGACGAAAGTACAATCGACTCCAGAGAAGTGGGTGAGGGGTAAACCCCCGCACGTGTAGGCCAAGGAGAGGAGTAATCCTCCTAATCCGGTAGAAGATGATTGGACGGGCCCCCGAGAAAGCACAGAGGATGCCACCTCCTTTTCAGAGGTGGAGCTAACCAAGACCGGCTTCAGAGATGTCAAAGGGGATGGTGAAACGGGAGCTCCTCCACCGGTCTAAAAAAAGGTTCCTCGATTTCCCTCATCCCCCCGACATGTAGGGAGGACGAGGCCGCGCTTTAGGCGGATCTCCATGCGCCTGCGGTCACCCACTATTGCTTTTTATTGTCACCATGATCAAAGAATAAACTGGACATCATGGTAAGTAGATACTATTTCCTCTCTATTAGTGGGGAGGTTAATAGAAAAGTACCCATAGGATCAGAAATTTCGGAATATGATCATTGACACATAATCGGTCCCGATCCGACGTTGATGGGCTTTGTCAACCCGGCCCGCAATTTAGGCAAAATTGTCCTGGAACTTTGACTATAAAGAATGGTGCTGATGTAGCCACCTTATATGTACTGGAGGTATTGAGCCAGCAGTCTTTGGGAGCTCGTTCCAGGTAGGGATTGCACGTAGTCCACCAAGACACCATGGTTACCGGACCGAACCCTGTACAGGTGGAAACATTCCTCCTGCTCCTGGTGCAAAGTGCGGGGAAAAAATGTTAAGTGGAGACCGGTAATGATAATAATAAATAAAACTTATAATAAAGAATATTAAATAATAAAAAAAATTAATAACTTATACTAATAATTATTCATACTATTTATAATAAATAATTATAATAATAATAAATAATAATATATCCTAATAAATACTAAAATTAATATAAAAAACATACTAAATAATAATTAATACAAATAATAAATGATTATAATACATAATAATATATAATAAATGCTAATAACAAATAATATAAAAATCATACTAAATACTAATACTAACTAATAATGATAAATAATAATAAGAATGGTGACAATAATAATACTAATAATAAATAAAAGTTAAGTAATGCTTAGTGTGGGTGAGGGGAAAGCGCCCAAATTTCCCAGGCACCATAATAGGGTTCAAGGTAACCCAGTGACAGGGACTACCTAATTGGTACTCAGGCCGAGAGGACGTGTAGCTCCTGCGGATACCAAGTGTAACAATAACGGGCTTCACAGGGTACGCAGCTACTCCAATTACGAAGTGTAACAGGCTGCAGGGTACTTACTCCTTTGCGGGGTAAAGGAACAGCCCCCCAAGGAATGGGGTTGGTGTAGAAATGACTTACTGCTGCGTCCAGACTTGGAAGATATTAGCGAAGTAGAAGAACTAGATGGAATTGGGGTCCCAACAGTCGAGCGAGAGTGAATAGTAAGCATAAAACGATGCGGGAAATACAAATTTGTTCGGACTTCCCACTCACAGCATGTAGAGGGGTAGTTAAAATATTACTTTAGGGATCCAAGTGGTTGGACATAACCGTTGTAGATAAGGAGAGTAGGAAAAGGGGCAAAAAAAGAAATAATACCGTAGGCGAGTTGCGAACAGCTTCCCGCGTCACTGGACCACTGTTAGCCAGCGGAAAATCCACTCGACCATCCTGAGTCTCAAAAAAGACTCATTCAAGCGAAGCTTTTAAGCCGCTCGCCTGCACTTCTCGTACGCTACACCGTTTAATGGAAAACGGTCTCCATGGCAAAGTTGCGGCCAGCCCACGATCACAGAATCTACGAGCCATTATACTTGGATGGCAAAGCGGGAGTAGGAGGTAGATCATTAGGTACCATATGGATCTCGGCAGATTTCTGAAGAAAGGAATATCTCACGTCCTTAAAAAAGAGTTTGACGGGATTAAATACTAGAGCGCTTGTAGAGGCCTATTTGTTGCTGTGTCTGTTGTCAATGACATTGAAATTCAGATTTTCATTCCCTAAAGCTGCACATTTTCTGCAAGGGCGAGAAGGAGGCATCTTTCTTCTTACATCGGGCGATGGGACTGTCGGAATCACTTGTGATTCGATTACCAGTCGGTACGGACGTCTCCATTATGGGAGTCCCCATATCGTGCAATGTTTCTCCATGACCTTCGTCATAGATTGGGAGCGGAGGCTCAACTGTTATATCATGTGGAGCGGCTCAAAGATCTCGTAATGCGGTGCAGGTTTGGGTAGTGCCGTTCTAATGCCCTGTCGTTCGCCTTGCACCAATGTGTAGGGAGAGAGATGCCGAGAAATAAAATCCAAGGGTAGAGAATAACCAGGGTGAGATGGGTAGTTATGTCCGGCATCACGGAAAATATATAGGTAAAGACCCCTACGAATATGACATTAGGCCTCCATAATGTCCACAGTGAGTATTTTATAATTCTAGATAATATTGATAAATGAGAAAATAGAAAGCAGCTTCACTGGGGGCTGCCCAAAAGATATTGAAAATAATTAAATTCTTTATAAAATTATATCCTACTAACGAGAGGAGCAGCTTCGCTACTCCTTACCGAAGGAGCTTGCGCTTCTCTGGCAGACTTTCGGTTTGTGTCCTACGGCCTATCATGATTCTTTTTTTTCTCCATCTAAATTTGCTCTGATAATTTCCATGCGAAAATTTTAATAAATTTTCTGAACTTCACCATTTATAATTCTTTGTTTTAAGAAATTCACAAGAATTCGATACTTATATTAATTTTTGAACTTCAGCATTATATTTTTAGTTCGGTGACAATCGAACTACAAGAAAAAATCTCGTTCTTAAAATACAAGGCAATGGCTTCGCCACTTCTCCTGTAGGGGAGCTTGTGCTTCGCTACTAAAATTAAAATTTAAAATCTAAAAAAAAGCAGCCATGGTTAAATTTTTATAAATTTTCTGAATATTGCCAATTATAATAATTTTAAAAAGGAACTCTAAACTAAATTTCCCCCCTTTCAAAGTATGGCGTTGCTAAAATATAGAGTTATAGAAGATATATAAAAATAAATTTTATGAACTTCACCATTTGCAATTCTTTGGGTTTTAAAAATTTCACAAAATTTCGATACTTATATTTGTTTCTGAACTTCACCAGTTTGCTTTTGATATTATAAAACATAAGTCGCCGCCAAAAAAACCAGCCCAGTTCCAGGCTACTTTAAAATAAATTTTTTAACAG
The DNA here is from genome assembly GCA_963969495.1 of Ceratothoa steindachneri. Lineage (NCBI taxonomy): Eukaryota > Metazoa > Arthropoda > Malacostraca > Isopoda > Cymothoidae > Ceratothoa > Ceratothoa steindachneri. Next base: position 184,682,589 of record OZ018324.1, on the reverse strand, counting down.
AAACAACAATAAAAAGGCGATAACAATCAGGAAGTAAGCTCCGGCGTCCGGGGGAGGTCCCCCTCCCCCCCGGCGCAAGAGCCTGCGAACTACAAAAAAACAAAAACAAACAACAATAACAAAAAAAAACAAGTTAAATACAAGGGAGAAGGCTGGCCTCCCCCCAAAAGTCAACAAGTCCCCCAGTCATAGTGCACGCACTCGTCCCGAGTACAAGGGACAGGCGATAGCGACCCCGCACATCCCGGAACCGGGACAGGTAACGTGCACGAAGATCACCCAGACTGGGACATTCGAAAAGAATGTGCCGAACAGTATGGGGGACCACGCAGTCGTTGCAATAGGGCGCATGCGAGCGCTCCATCAAATAGCGATGCGTCACACGAGTGTGCCCGATTCGGAGACGACAGAAAGCGACCTGAAGCCGCCGCGGCATTGGGGGATAGGTCCATGGGGACAGTCGCGGCGCAATGGCACGAAATTTTAAGTTCCCTTCGACCGTCTCCCATCTCCTTTGCCAAGCAGTCCGAAGAGCTGCCCGTATTCCTGCCATGTACTTGGTGTGAGGAAGAGCGAAACGCTGGTCCGGTCGCAGAGTCCTCGCGGACTCTTTGGCGCCCTCATTCCCCGCAATTCCTACATGTCCAGGAACCCAGCAGAAGATAATCTCGACATCCACCCGGCTCGCCAAAACCGTTGCGTCACGGATATCGCGAACCAGGGGATGCGGAGATTCCAATGCCCCGAGAGCACTAAGGGCGCTTTGTGAGTCGCTATAGATCACAATCCGGTCTCCGAACCGGGCACGTCGCGTAATCTCCCATACCGAGTGGTGTATTGCCACCAGCTCGGCCGTGAAGACAGACGCAGCGCCTGGTAGAGCCCCTCTGACTTCAAACAGAGGGGATACGGCGTGGAAGCCAACCCTCTCTTGGGACTTGGAGCCATCCGTATACACTGGCATGGTTCCAGCGTGACACGAGGTGTGCTCCAGAAAGGTGGAACGCAATACTCCCGGCGCCGTACAAGCTTTGGGAGCAGAGGCGTTTGGCGACAAATACCGAAATGTGGTGCACTCCAGGGTGGCGTCCTGGGCAGAACCAGGGGAGCCACCGGCCCGAGAGCTATATCTACCTCTCGAAGGAGTTACCTGGCCCTAGACCAAAAGGGCTTAGGGTATGACTAGCATCTCTCGGCGGCATAGACACCATCGAGATCAGCTGCGGATGCAGTGAAAGCTGCTGGCGACTGCGGGAGGCGCCGGGCTCAAGGGGAACAGGCGAGTGATGCACTGAACGTGGCGCAGAGCAAGAGGCATCTTCCCAGCATCGACCAACAGGCTCTCAATGGGCGAAGTGCGGAAGGCACTGGTCGCAAGGCGAAGGCCGGTGTGATGGATCGAATCCACCCTCCGTAATAAACTCTCGGCTGCGGATGCATAAAACTCGCATCCGTAGTCAATCTTCGAACGAACAAAGGATCGATAAAAAAGTAGGGCAGTAGCCCTATCAGCACCTCAAGCGCTGAAGGTCACAGAAAGGAGAATGTCCATGGCGCGGGTACAAGAGACCCTAAGGCTGCGAATATGAGCCTCCCAGGTGAGGCGTCGGTCGAATACAAGACCAAGGAAACGGTGCGATTCAACCACTTCCAGGCGAACCCTATTAGGAAAAGAGTCTGGGTCTGGGTGGTGCCGTGGATGGCGGCAGAAGTGCACCACCTTAGTCTTGGCTAAAGAAAACCAAAACCTGTGCGCTTCGGCATAGAGAGAGACGCGGTTCAATGCCTGTTGGAGTCGAAGCTCCAGAGTTGGCATCTGGCCTGCGCTAAAAGAAATCGAAAGGTCGTCCACGTAGAGCGTAGCGAGAACATCTTTCGTCAGCACCGAGGTAATGCCGTTGATGCTGGGGCAAAGAGTGTGACACTGAGGACACTTCCCTGTGGGACACCCTCCTTCTGCTCCTTTATGCCGGAGAGGGCTCCCACCACCCGTACGTGGAATCGACGATCTCACAAAAATTAGGATATAAACATTGGGAGGCGTCCACTCGCCCCCATCACGGGGAGAGTCTCCATGATACCATATCGCCATGCGGTATCATAGGCCTTCTCCAGATCAAAAAACACCGTGGCGTAGTGCTGTCTACGAAGGAAAGCCTCTCAGACGGCATTTTCCAGTCAAAGCAGAGCATCCGACGTGGAGTGTAACTTGCGGAAGCCGCACTGTGCAGAAGACAGATGGCCTCCGCTGTCCAGGAAAAAGGCTAGTTTAACATCTACCAATTTCTCCATCAACTCGAACACGCAAGAGGTTAGAGAGATTGGGCGGATACCAGCCTGAGTAGATTAATCTCTCCCCGGTTTGCGAAAGGCAAGCACAGTAGCGATTCGCCAGGAATCTAGAAGAAGACCCTCCCCCCCAGATCCTGTTGAACAAATCTAACAGAAATGCCATGCCTCGCTCACCGAGGGGTCAAAGCATGGCGTATGGGACATCGTCCGGACCATGGGCGGTGTCCGCCTACGTAGCGAGAGCTGAGCGCAACTCACTCACATAAACTTGTCGTTGAAGGGTTCTTCGCCTCTGGAGGGAGAGTCCAGTCGGTGGCCTTCCGCGACATCACGACGTGCATTGAATGCTGGCGGAGCAGCATCACGGCTAGAGAATGCGGAAAAAGCGGTCGCTAAGGATTCCGCCACGGACGCGGGGTCACAGATTGCGGTCCCATTCTCCTGGAGAACGGGAGGGGGGTCCTGTGAGAACTTGCCCCGAATGCTTTTGATTCGCTTCCACACCTCTGCTAAACGGGTCTTCCCGTTAAGTGAAGACAAGTATGCCCGCCAAGAGGAGCGGCGGGTGTGCTTCAAAATATACCGAAACCTAGCCCTAGCCCGACGAAATTCAGCAACAGTGAAATCGTTCGGGCGGCGCTTATAGCGCATGAGGGCATAACGCTTCTGTTTGAGGGCCGTTTCACATTCGGCCGACCACCTTGGTCGGCGTGCAAAACGGCCACACGTCCTAGGAATAGTAGTCAGGCCCACGGTGATGAGGTTGCCGGAGAAGAACTCAACGGCCTCATCCACCGACCTAAACTCCTCGACTGAGATAGAGAATTCAGTCATTTTCTGAAATGCAGGGAACCGCGCCCGCGCCAAGCACCTCCGAAGTGGGCTCTCAGGTGGCAGTTGCCCTAAAAATCATATTTGAATCGAAAAGTGATCACTACCATGAAGGTCATCGACCACCCCCCAATCAAAATGAGGATGTGCATCCGAAGAGCACAAAGATAGATCAAGGCAAGAAAATGAAGTGTTCTCTGACAGTGATGCGTAAAATCATCCACGTTTAGGACACCCATCTCAAGCTCTTCGATCCGATCGGCAAGGACTTGTCCCCTAGGATTTATTTTGTAATCTCCCCAGAGAGGATGCCTGCCGTTCAGCTCTCCAAGCAAGAGAAAGGGCCTAGGCAACCGTGCCACGACGCGGCGGAAATCCCAGCGTCGAAGTCAGCTGACGGTGGAATGAATACAGAAATAATAGTATACCTCCTATCCAGGTGCTGCTGCACAGCTCCTGACTCAAAGGAGGTATCTAAAGAGAAAGGAAGAACAGAGACATCATGCCGGGTGTAGACCGCGCATCCCACGGTGGTGGGGTCGCAAGACGCTTATACCCAAGAGGGCGGGCAGGGGGCACGCGCCTAGCATGGTCTCCTGCAAAAAGATAGCTAACGGGGAACGGAACGAGACGAGCCTCCAAGCTCCGCCCAGTTGGCCCGGAGTCCACGGCAATTCCATTGAAGGAATATGCTTTCCAGGCCTAGCTCGAAGGAGGAGCGGGGGCCCTCCTCGAACAGAAGACCCTCACGGAAATAACCGTACGCTTCCCGGGGGCAGAACCCCGGGCGCTGTTGGCCGGACAAAGCAAAGCAATGGGCGCGGAAACAACCGTGCTCGTTGACCTGGATGGGCCAGGAGCAGAGGGTGTCTTTCTAACTATTGAGGCATATGACGTCCCAGGCAGAGCTGGGCGCGTCAGGACCATGTCCTTAGCCTCGCGGAATGAGTGTCGATCTTGGGCCTGAAAGGCCAGGATTTCTTTCTCAAGGAGATATGCACCACATTGCTCCGAAGAAGCGGGCTGCGGCTCTCCGCAATTGATACATTTGGCCACACACGATTTGGACTTATCGTGTGCGGCCTTGGAGCAATTTACACAAAATTCTGGTGAACCCGACATTGCACGTCTACAAGAACAATTCGTATGGCGTAAGCGGTGATAGTAATAGCACTGCCGTGGCAGTGGCACGAATGCCTTCACGCGGTAGCGGTACCAACCGGCACGCACCGACTCAAGGAGCTTGTCACAGTCGAACGTGACGAAGATTGTAGGGGTGTGTCTCGAGGCCCCTCCCTGATTTCTCATCACACGTTCGACCTTGACCACCAAGCTTGGTATGAACGTTGCAAAGGATGGAAATACTGCCCGCCTGCAGGAAGATCTTTGGAAGATTGGGGAGGGGTCGGACACGTGGCAAATGCCTTTTAACGTGAACAAATGCAAAGTGATGCATATCAGCCACAGAAACCTCTAATCTCAGTATATCCTTAAGGGCACTGCTATTGAATCCACCGACACTGAGAAGGACTTGGGTGTAACAATCACTAGTGACCTCAAGTTCACGAAACAGTGCATTGAGGCGGATAAAAAGGCCCAAAGGATGCTAGGCTATATTAAGCGCCAGTTTCGTTAGCGGAACCAGGAGATTGTACTGTGCCTGTACAACTCACTTGTCCGACTGCACCTGGAGTATTCCGTACAATTTTGGAGTCCTTTATTGCAAAAGGACATCGCGAGATTCGAACGCGTACATAAAAGTTATGAGGATAGACTAAGGGAACTAAATCTGTTCTCGCTGGAGACCCGTAGACTGCGTAGTCAGCTCATCAAAGTCTTCAAAATACTTCGAGGGTTCGACAATGTTGACTACCGGGATATTTTCACACTCAGTGAGAACAGAACGCGCAATCACGGCTTCAAACTTGAACTGAAGCGTTACAACCGCAATCTGTGTGAAAAAAATTTCACCTACAGTATCTGCGGTATGTGGAACGCACTTCCAGTGGAAGTTGTCAACAGTGAATCCGTTGACCAGTTCAAGTCAAGACTAGACAAGGTCTTGAAAGGTGGCTGTTTAGGGACGCAAAACAATTGAGCATCCATGTGCCCGCTCGGTTGCTAGTCCAAAGGTACCCTCTTTGAATGGACCGTAAGGTCTCCTAGTGTACCTTCTTTCCTTGTTGTTACTCCTTGTTGTTACCCTATGGATTAGTCAACGAGTTCCCTCGCATAAACTACTCCTTTCACGAAGTTCATGGTAGAGTGCGTTGTCACACTCACTGGGGTGCCATGAAGTGTCCGAAGAGCACTTATCTTGGCCGCCTCGGCGGGATTCGCCACATTCGCCAGAAGGCTTCCGTCTGAGAAACGGGTCACCTTCGGCTCTCTAAAAATTACAATAGCTTATCCTCACCTCTGATGGATCATGTTGCCCTTGGCCAACATGCTGCCATCAGTGGAGCGAATAACGAGGAAGCGTTTGAAGCCAGCGGGCTCGAAAACGCCAGGTAACCTCTGAATGTCATCGAGGCTCCACCCTGTGCGCTTTTGGTCTTAGTCAGGGGCTCCTCAACCGGGGGGGCAGAGGGACCGGATGTGCGGATCTTGGCTTGGTCGCTTGCCAGAGTGGCAGCAGACCCATCCATATCCCGCAGCCCCCGAAGATTGAGAGGAGCCCCGAGTCTTCTTTGTCTTTTTGGTCTTAGTCTTTTTTTTTGGGGGGGGGGAGGAGGGCGGGGAATGAACCGGCTTCTCACCTCCGCCGGAAGAAGCCCCTAGGCCAGATAAACCGGCCTCAGCCAAATCCTTCTCGGAAATGGAGAAGGTCCTGGTGGTCGCAGGGGCACCGGTCGGAGGAGATCTCTCCCCTCCTTGTACTGCCTCAGAAACTCTAACTGTTTGAGGAGGACCTTGCATAGGGGCGGATTTGGGTTCGGTGTTTGGCGCCGAGCCCGGATTCCATCCCATGGAAGGCCCTACCCTCTGAGGCTGGGTTTCCTCAAGGACCATGTCTATCACAGGAGGGGCCTCCAGTTGGCCATCCCCTCCCAGGACATCGCAGGTCCCCTTGGCAGCGTCATGAGTCTTTAGTGGGGAGGCACAGGCCTTGACCCTGGCAAGGTTTAATATTCTTGCCAGCAGGTCTTTTGAAGGAAGCGACAGAATAAGCCTGGCTTTCCTCTCCCCCCTAAGGAAGTTTGCCCTACCGAGCCGCTTACACGAGGGGCGTTCGGCAATGGGCTGCCTGCTGGTTTTCTTAGACGGTCCCCTTAGAAAGAAAAGGAGGGACTGCCGCTGGAAATAGGGAGGTGCCCGAAAGCACCTCCAGAGAAGGGGGTGAGGGGGAGTCCCCTACACTGGTAGGCGTAGGAAAGGAGTAAGCCTCCTCTCTGGTTAAAGAAGTATGGAGGGTCCCCTGCGCAAGCACAATGGGGGGCACCCTCCATTTTTTCGGTGGAGCTGCCCGAGGACGGCTCCGTTGATGAGGAAGGTGAATTGTGGAGAGATTTGGGTTTTTGATGATCATACATGGGCATGGTGACCCTCTTTTTTACACGGGGCGCAATCGCGCATCACCTTCGCAGTAGCTCGCACTTCAAGAGTTGCTTACAGGCCCAGGAGTGCCAGGCGCTGCCATTTGGGACCACCCCTCTTGCCTGGTGGCCTGGCAGTCCATCGGCATGGCGGCTACACCTTAGACACGACGTAAAATCAAGGATATACAGTGAATTGAGAAGAAAAAGGGATATGGGTTAGGTATGGGTGGGGATGAAGCAAGTTGTTAAAAAAACCCATCCCGAACCGGAGCTAAGGTGTTAGGGAACATTGCCCCCTCCCCTCAGCCCCGATCCGGGGCGGTTGGCTTGAGAAGAAAGTCAGCATCTACCCTGTGAAATTAGAGGCTGACCAGAGAAAGTTGTGGGAGAGGTTTTATGAAAAGCGACGAGGTAGGGGAGAAATACAGGCTATCTGAAGGAAGGAAGAGAGGCTAAGCTGGAGCTGGATGGAGCGCTGGATCCCGTCAGCACGGTGGCCAGGATGGTAAATCACCGCGGCCCCTTACGGGGTCAAAAAAAGGAAAACCGGGTCAAACGTCAAAAGATCTCATAGAAAAAACCAGCAAATAGAAAAGACGAAGCAGTCAACTAAATGTCAAAGTTAAAATTCCCCCAAACTCCAAAGAAAACCTCATACAAAACCTAAATCCGACTCACTCACTCCTGTTTCACGAGCCAATTCAAGAAAAACAACAGCAGCTTCATCGAGAAAAATAACTAGCGATGTTCACTCATCAGCAGGGGATCTCGGAGCAACAGTGAGCCCCAGAGGTACGGCGTGCAGGCCCACCGGTGTATGGACACGCCCTGGCTCCTACCAGCCACTGCCTTGTGGGTTCTGCCTTTTTAGGCAAATGCTAGAGGAAGGATACCTCGATCACAAACCAGGCTCGGGAGTGCCTATAGTCGAGCACCAACAGACCGGTGTCACGGTAGCTCCCTGCAGCCGAGGATGAAGCCAGGTCGTCTCGAACCTCTCCTGCAAGGAGGGTCCTTCTTCCCTCTTTTAAGATCATCAACAGCAGAAAAACGAACATCTGTAGTGGGATTTTTTAAGGTTTCGAGAAAAAAGTTGGATCGAGCTAAGTTACGAGTGTACAAGGTGTGTTATTATTTTTTTAATTGAGGAGCCCATCTGGCGACTGCCTACTTGGGGCATAAATCGCGGCACTAACCAGAGCCTACTACTAGGGTATATTAAAAAAATAAATAACAATATAAATAAAAAACAACGGCTTAAAAAAACGACACAAATGGAAAACAAAGCAAAAAGGCAACAAGGAAGCGCGCTCAGGTTTCGAGGGTAGGCTCGCCTTCTCCCTGCGCAAGAACATGCGACCTACAACAAACAGTAAAATAAAGTGGAGGAGGCCAGCCTCCTCCAAAAAGTCGCATGGTCCACAAGTCTGTGTGCACGAACTCGTCCCAAGTACAAGGGACTAGCAGCAGCGACCCCGCTCGTCCCGGTATCGGGGCGGGTAATATGCGCGAAGATAACACAGAATGGGGCAATTGACAAGAATGTGCAAAACAGTCTGGGGGACAACGTTATTCCAAATGAAGCCAAGTTGGCTTTATGTGTACCTGACTAAATTAATGCTTCATAAGTATGTAGAAGTTTAAATTACTATAATTAGAATATTTCAGTTGATTAGCGTATTGTCGTAACATTCCTTTTCTACGAAATTTTGGATTTTTTTTTTAAGGGGCTATCTGCCGACTGCCCACTTGGGCCTAAGTGACCGCAATCAAACAGCACAGTTCTAGGCTACTTCTACAGAAAAATTGGAAAACAAAACAACGATAAAAAGGGAAGATGACAACAATTAGGAAGCAAGCTCCGGCATCTTGAGGAGATCCCCCCTCCCCGGCGCAGGAGCGTGCGATCTACAAAGAAAACAACAATAAAAAACAAACAACAAAACCTAATAAAATAAAAGGGAGAAGGCCGGCCTTCCCCAAAAGTCTATCAGTCCACAAATCAAGGTGCAACTCTAGTCTCGAGTACAAGGGGCAGGCGGTAGTGACCCTGCCCATCCCGGTACCGGGACAGGTAACGTGCGCGAAGATCACCTAGAATGGGACATTCAACAAGAATGCGCCGAACAGTCTGGGGAACAACGCAGTCTTTACAATAGGGCGCTGGTGAGCGCTCCATCAAATGGCGGTGCGTCCCGTGAGTGTGCCCAATTTGGAGACGACAGAAAGCAACCTGAAGCCTTCGCGGCATTGGGGGGTAGGTCCATAGGAACAGTCGCGGCGCAATGACACGCAACTTTAAGTTCCCTTCGACCGTCTCCCATCTTCTTTGCCAAGCAGCCCAAAGAACTGCCCGTATTCCTGCCATGTAGTCAGTGTGAGGAAGAGCGAGACGCTGGTCGGGTCGTAGTGTCCCCGTGGACTCTTTGGCGGCCTCATTCCTACATGTCCAGAAACCCAGCAAAAGATAATCTCGACATCCGCCCGGCTGGCCAAAATCGTGGCGCGCCAGGACCAAGTCCTTAGCCTCGCGGAATAAGAGTCGATCCTGGGCCTGAACGGCCAGGATTTCTTTCTCAAGGAGATATACACCACATTGCTTCAAAGAAGCGGTGTACGGCTCTCCGGAATTGACACACTTGGCCACACAAGATTTAGACTTATCGTGTGCGGCCTTGAAGCAATTTACACAGACTTCGGGTGAACCCGACTTTGCACGTCTACAAGAACGATTCGTATGGCCGAAGCGGTGACAGTAATAGCACCGCCGCGGCAGTGGCTCGAATGCCATTACGCGATAGCGATACCAACCGGCACGCACCGACTCAGGGAGCTTGTCACAGTCGAACGTGATAAAAAGTGTAGGGGTGGGTCTCGAGGCCCCTCCCTGTTTTCTCATCACACGTTTGACCTTGACCGCCTCATAGGTCGGCCAGCCGTAAGGTGATGTCCGCTATGGAGTAGTCGACGAGTTCCCTCGCATAAACTACTCCTTTCACAAAGTTCATGGTAGAGTGCGGCGTCACACTCACCGGGTTTTTTTTTTTTTTAATTTTATGGAGCCCATCTGGCAACTACCCACTTGGGCATGAGTCGCCGAAAAACACGACAGCCTAGAACTAGGCTACTTTAAAGTAAAAATATGAAAACTTAACAATGATATATATTGGAAAAACTTAACAATCGAAGCAATCTCCGGCAGCGGGGGGAGGTCCCCCTCACCCGGTGCAGGAGAGTGCAACCTACAAACAAAACAATAACAAAAAAAAGGAACCTTAAATATAGGGGAGAAGGCCAGCCTCCCCCCAAAAGTCAATAAGTCCACCAGTCATGGTGCACGCACTCGTCCCGAGTACAAGGGACAGGCAGTAGCGACCCCGCCCATCCTGGTACCGAGACAGGTATCGTGCGCGAAGATCACCCAGACTGAAACATTCGACAAGAATATGCCGAACAGTCTGGGGGACGACGCAGTCGTTGCAATAGGGCGCATGCGAGCGCTCCATCAAGTAGCGATGCGTCACACGAGTGTGTCCGATTCGAAGACGACAGAAAGCAACCTGAAGCCGCCGCGGCATTGGGGGATAGGTCCATGGGAACAGTCGTGGCACAATGGCACGCAACTTTAAGTTCCCTTCGACCGTCTCCTATCTTCTTTGCCAAGCAGTCCGAAGAGCTGCCCATATTCCTGCCATGTAGTCGGTGTGAGGAAGAGCAAAACGCTGGTCCGGTCGCAGAGTCCTCGGGGACTCTTTGGCACGCTCATTCCCCGCAATTCCTACATGTCCAGGAACCCAGCAGAAGATAATCTCGACATCTGCCCGGCTCGCCAAAACCGTGGCGTCACGGATATCGCGAACCAGGGGATGCGGAAATTCTAATGCCCCGAGAGCACTCAGGGCGCTTTGTGAGTCGCTATAGATCAAAATCCGGTCTCCGAACCGGGCACGTCGCGTAATCTCCCGTACCGAGTGGTGTATTGCCACCAGCTCGGCCGTGAAGACAGACGCAGCGCCTGGTAGAGCCCCTCTGACTTCAAACAGAGGGGATACGGCGCGGAAGCCGACCCCCTCTTGGGACTTGGAGCCATCCGTATACACTGGCACGGTTCCAGCGTGACACGATGTGTGCTCCAAAAAGGTCAAACGCAATACTCCCGGCGTAGTACAAGCTTTGGGAGCAGAGGCGTGGCGACAAATAGCCAAATGTGGTACCCTCCAGGGTGGCGTCCTGGGCAAAACCAGAGGCGCCACCGGCCCGAGAGCGATATCTACCTCTCGAAGGAGTTTCCTGGCCCTAAACCCAAAAGGCTTAGGGTATGACTGGCGTCTCTCGACGGCATAGGCACCATCGAGATCAGCTGAGGATGCAGTGAGAGCTGTTGGTGACTGAGGGAGGCGCCGGGCTCGTGCGTACAGTCGAGTGATGCACTGCACGCGGTGCAGAGCGAGTGGCATCTCCCCAGCATCGACCAACAGGCTCTCAATGGGGGAAGTGTGGAAGGCACCGGTCGCAAGGCGAAGGCCGGTGTGGTGGATCGAATCCACCTTCCGCAATAAACGCTCGGCTGCGGATGCATAAAACTCGCATCCGTAGTCGAGCTTCGAACGAACAAAGGATCGATGAAAAAGTAAGGCAGTAGTCCTATCAGCGCCCCAAGCGCTGAACGTCACGGAACGGAGAATGTCCATGGCGCGGGTACAAGAGACCCTAAGGCTGCGAATATGAGCCTCCCAGGTGAGGCGTCGGTCGAATACAAGACCAAGGAAACGGTGCGATTCAACCACATTCAGGCGCACCCCTTTAAGAAACAAATCTGGGTCGGGGTGAAGCCGTGGATGGCGGCAGAAGTGAACCACCTTAGTCTTGGCCAAAGAAAACCGAAACCTGTGCGCTTCGGCATAGCGAGAGACGCGGTTCAATGCCTGTTGGAGTCGACGCTCCAGAGTTGGCATCTGGGCCGCGCCAAAAGAGATCGAAAGTTCGTCCACAAAGAGCGTAGCGAGAACATCTTCCGGCAGCACCGAGGTGATGCCGTTGATGCTCAGGACAAAGAGTGTGACACTTCCCTGCGGGACACCCTCTTCCTGCTCCTTTGGGCCGGAGAGGGCTCCCCCCACCCGTACGTGGAATCGACGATCTCACAAAAATTCAGATATAAAAATTGGGGGGCGTCCCCTCGCCCCCATCGTGGGGAGAGTCTCCATGATACCGTATCGCCATGCGGTATCATAGGCCTTCTCCAGATGGAAAAACACCGTGGCGTAGTGCTGTCTACAAAGGAAAGCCTCGCAGAAGGCATTTTCCAGTCAGAGCAGAGCATCCGACGTGGAGTGGAACTTGCGGAAGCCGCACTGTGCGGAAGACAGATGGCCTCCGCTGTCCAGGAAAAAGGCTAATCTAACATTTACCAATTTCTCCATCAACTTGCACACGCAAGAGGTTAGAGAGATTGGGCGGAAACCGGTCGGGGTAGAGTGATCTCTCCCCAGCTTGCGAAAGGCAAGCACAGTAGCGATTCGCCAGGAGTCTGGGAGAAGACCTTTCACCCAGATCCTGTTGAACAAATCTAACAGAAAGGCCATGCCTCGCTCACCTAGGTGTCGAAGCATGGCGTACGGGACATCGTCCGGACCATGGGCGGTGTCCGCGCAAGGAGCGAGAGCGGAACGCAACTCACTCACAGTAAACTTGTCGTTGAAGGGTTCTCCGCCTCTGGAGGTAAAGTCCAGCCGGCGGCCTTCCGCGACATCACGACGTGCATTGAATGCTGGATGAGCAGCATCACTGCTAGAGAATGCAGAAAAAGCGGTCGCGAAGGATTCCGCCACGGACGCGGAGGCCAAGATTGCGGTCCCATTCTCCTGGAGAACGGGAGGGGGGTCCTGCGAGAACTTGCCCCGAATCCTTTTGACTCGCTTCCACACCTCAGCTAAAGGGGTCTTCCCGTTAAGTGAAGACACGTATGCCCGCCAAGAAGAGCGGCGGGCGTGCTTCGAAATATACCGGAACCTAGCCCTAGCCCGACGAAATTCAGCGACAGTGAAATCGTTCGGGCGGCGCTTATAGCGCATGTAGGCATAACGCTTCTGTTTGAGGGCCGTCTCACACTCGGCCGACCACCATGGGAGTGGTCGGCGTGCAAAACGGTCACACGTCCTAGGAATAGTAGTCAGGCCTACGGCGATAAGGTTGTCGGAGAAGAACTCAACGGCCTCATCTACCGACCTAAACTCCTCGACTGAGATAGAGAATTCAGTCATTTCCTGAAATGCAGGCCACCGCGCCCGCGCCAAGCACCACCGAGGTGGTCTCTCAGGCGGCAGTTGCCCTGAAAATGATATTTGAATGGGAAAGTGATCACTACCATGGAGGTCATCGACCACCCCCCAATCAAAATCAGGCTGTGCATCCGAACAGCATAAAGATAGGTCAAGGCAAGAAAATGAAGCGGTTCTCGGACAGTGATGCGTAAACTCATCCACGTTTAGGACACCCATCTCAAGCTCTTCGATCCGATCGGAAAGGACTTGTCCCTTGGGATTTATTTTGTAATCTCCCCAGAGAGGATGCCTTCCGTTCAGATCCCCAAGCAAGAGATAGGGCCTCGGCAACCGTGCCACGACGCTGCGGAAGTCCCCCGCGTCGAAGTCAGCTGACGGTGGAATGTACGCAGAAATGATAGTATACCTCCTATCCAAGTGCAGCTGCACAGCTACTGCCTGAAAGGAGGTATCTAAAGAGAAAGGAAGAACGGAGACATCATGCTGGGTGTAAACCGCGCATCCCCCAGCTCGGCCATCCCGCGGTGGTGGGGTCGCAAGACTCTTGTACCCCGGGAGGGCGGGCAGGGGGCACGCGCCTGGCATGATTTCCTGCAAAAAGATAGCTAACGGGGAGCGGGACGAGACGAGCCTCCGCAGCTCCTCCCAGTTGGCCCGGAGTCCACGGCAATTCCATTGAAGGAATATGCCCTCCCGGCCTAGCTCGGAGGAGACGCGGGGGCCCTCCTCGAACTGAAGACCCTCACGGGAATTGCCGTACGCTTCCCGGGGGCAGAACCCCGGGCGCTGTTGGCCGGACAAAGCGCTGTCGCCTTCGAGGACTTATTGGGGGAGGTTGGGCTCTCCATGCGAGTCTTTTCCTCCCTCTGCCTCGAAACCTTAGGCGGGCGCTGCGGCTTCGGAGGCGGGGGCTCCTCTTTTCGAAGAATCACCGTCTCCGAGCCACTCGCTCCACCTCGGGGCGTGGGCGAAGGAGCCGAATCTGCTTTGTTGCTGTCCTCCTTTCGGGGAACAGCTTTAGGAACCCCCGAAGATTGCATAGCGACCCTCTTCAGGGGTGTTGCCTCATGTGAGTCTAACGACTCGGTGGAGGCGCGTGGCCGTTTCGCCTTACGGGAAACGGTCACGCTGGGGGAAGAGGGGGAAGCCCTGGTTTTAGCCGGGGCTGGGTATGAACCGTTTTTGCCGCCAGGTTACCAGGGGAGCACCCAGGTTGGGTAGAGCCCGCAGAACGGCTCCGAATGGGTGCGGAAACAACCGTGCTCGTTGGACTGGATGGGCCAGGAGCAGAGGGTGCCTTTCTAACTACTGAGGCATATGACGTCCCAGGCAGAGCTGGGCGCGCCAGGACCAAGTCCTTAGCCTCGCGGAATGAGAGTCTATCCTGGGCCTGAACGGCCAGGATTTCTTTCTCCAGGAGATATGCACCACATTGCTTCGAAGAAGCGGGGTGCGACTCTCCGCAATTGACACACTTGGCCACACACGATTTGGACTTATCGTGTGCGACCTTGGAGCAATTTACACAGACTTCGGGTGACCCCGACTTTGCACGTCTACATGAGCGATTCGTATGGCCGAAGCGGTGACAGTAATAGCACCGCCGCGGCCGTGGCACGAATGCCTTCACGCGGTAGCGGTACCAACCGGTACGCACCGACTCAGGGAGCTTGTCACAGTCGAATGTGACGAAGAGTGTAGGGGTGGGTCTCGAGGCCCCTCCCTGTTTTCTCATCACACGTTCGACCTTGACCGCCACATGGTCAGCCAGCTCTAGGGTGATGTCCTCAATGGAGTAGTCAACGAGTTCCCTCGTATAAACTACTCCTTTCACAAAGTTCATCGTAGAGTGCGGCGTCACACTCACCGGGGTGCCATGAAGTGTCCGAAGAGCACTTATCTTTGCCACCTCGGCGGGATTCGCCAGAAGGCTGCCGTCCGAGAAACGGGTCACCTTCGGCTCTCTACCAATTGCACTAGCTAATCCTCTCCTCTGATGGATCATGTTGCCCTTGGACAACATGGTGCCTCAGTGGAGCGAATAACGAGGAAGCGTTTAATGCCAGCGGGCTCGAAAACGCCAGGTAACCTCTGAATGAGGGGCCCCGATGTCATCGAGGCTCCGCCCTGTGCACTCTTGGTGTTAGTCTTGGTCAGGGGCTCCGCACACGAGGGGGTAGAGGGGCTGGATGTGCCGATCTTGGCTTGGTCGCCTACCAAAGTGGTAGCAGACCCATCCGTCCCCGCAGCCCCCGTGGATGGAGAGAAGCCCCCAGTCTTTTTCGTCTTTTTCTTTTTTGGAGGACGGCGGGGAATGAACCCGCTTCTCACCTCCGCCGGCAGAAGCCCCCAGGCCAGATGGACCGGCCTCAGCCAGGTCCCTCTCCGAAATGGAGAAGGTCCTGGTTGTCGTAGGAGATCCCTCCCCTCCTTTTACTGCCTCGGAGCCCTCAGCCATTTTAGGAGGACCTTGCATAGGGGCGGATTCTGGTTCGGTGCTTAGCGCCGAGCCCGAATTCCCCCCCATGGAAGGCCCTACCGTCTGAGGCTGGGTCTCAAGGACCATGTCTATCACAGGAGGGGCCTCCACTTGGCCATCCCCTCACAGGACATCGCAGGTCCACTTGGCAGTGTCGCCAGTCTTGTGTGGGGAGGCACAGGCCTTGACCCCAGCAAGGTTTAAAATACTTGCCAGCAGGTCTTTTGAGGGAAGCGACCGAATGGGCCTGGCTTCCCTCTCCCCCCAAGGGGGTTTGCCCTACCAAGCCGCTTCGATGGGGAGCGGCTGGCTAAGAGCTGCCTGCTGGCTTTCTTGGCAGTCCCCTTGGAAAGAAAAGAGGGGACTGCCGCTGGGAAAAGGGAGGTGCCCGAAAGCACCTCTAGAGAAGGGGGTGAGGGGGAGTCCCCTGCACCCGTAGGCGAAGGAGAGGAGTAAGCCTCCTCTCCGGTTAGAGAAATATGGAGGGTGTCCTGTGCAAGCACAGGGGGGGGGACCTCCATTTTCTTTCTGGAGCTGCCCGAGGGCGGCTCCGTTGATGTTTCAGGGAAAGTTGGGGGTTGTTGTTTTTTTTTGGTCTTCATCATTGGGCATGGTGACCCTTTTTTTTAACACGGGATGCAATAGCGCACACCTCTCGCAGTAGCCCGCACTGCGAGAGGTGCTTAAAAGCCCGGCGCCACCAGTTGGGACCACCCCTACCGCCTGGTGGCCTGGCAGTCCATCGGCATGGCGGCTCCACCTTGAACACGGCGTAAAATCAAGGATAGACGGTAAAGTGAGGAAAAGGGATGTGAGGAAGGTATGGGTGGGGATGAAGCAGGTTGTTAAAAACCAGCCACCCCAGACCGGAACTCAGGGGTTAGGGAACATTGTCCCCCACCCCCTCGGCCCCGATGCGGGACGGTTGGCTGAAAGGAAGGTCAGCATCTACCCTGTGAAATTAGAGGCTGACCAGAGAAAGTTGTGGGAGAGGTTGTGTGAAAAGAGAGGAAACAAGTGTTTTGAAGGAAGGAAGAGAGGCCAAGCTGGGGCCGGACGGAGCACTGGATCCCGTCAGCACGGCGGCCAGGATGGCAAATCGCCGCGCCCCTTACGGGGCACTCACCGGGGTGCCATCAAGTGTCCGAAGAGCACTTATCTTGGCCGCCTCAGCGGGATTCGCCAGAAGGGTCCCGTCCGAGAAACGGGTCACTTTCGGCTCTCTACTAATTGCACTAGCTAATCCTCTCCTCTGATGGATCATGTTGCCCTTGGTCAACATGGTGCCATCAGTGGAGCGAATAACGAGGAAGCGTTTGAAGCCAGCGGGTTCGAAAACGCCAGGTAACCTCTGAATGAGGGGCCCCGATGTCATCGAGGCTCCGTCCTGTGCACTTTTGGTCTTAGTCGGGGGCTCCTGACCCGGTGGGGCAGAGTGGCCAGATGTGCCGATCCTGGCTTGGTCGCCTACCAGATGGACCGGCCTCAGCCAGGTCCTTCTTCGATATGGAGAAGGTCCTGTTAGTCGCAGGGGCACCGATTGGAGGAGACCCCAGCCGTTTGAGGAGGACCTTGCATAGGGGCAGATTCGGGTTCGGTGCTTGGCGCCGAGCCCGGATTCCATCCCATGGAAGGCCCTACCCTCTGTGGCTGGGTTTCCTCAAGGACCATGTCCATCATAGGAGGGGCCTCCTGTTAGCTTTCCCCTCCTAGGACCTCGCAGGTCTCCTTGGCAGCGTCACCACTCTTGCGTGGGGAGGCACAGGCCTTGACCCCGGCAAGGTTTAATATTCTTGCCAGCAGGTCTTTTGAGGAAAACGACCGAAGGGGCCTGGCTTTCCTCTGTCCCCTAAGGATGTTTGCCCTACCAAGCCGCTTCGCTGGGGAGCGGTTGGCTATGGGCTGCCTTTCTTGGCAGTCCCCTTGGAAAGTAAAGGAGGGCCTGCCGCTGGAAGCGGGGAGGGGCCCGAAAGCACCTCGAGAAGGGGGTGAGGGATAGTCCCCAACACCCGTAAGCGAAGGAGAGGTTAAAGAAATATGGAGAGTCCCCTGTACAAGCACGGGGGGGAGCTCCATTTTTTACGTGGAGCTGCCCGAGGGAGCTCCGTTGATGAGCAAGAGGAATTGGGGAGATGTCTTTTTTTTTTTTGTCATACATGGGCATGGTGACCCTCTTTTTTCCACGGCATGCATTCGCGCATCACCTCTAACAGTAGCCCGCGCTGCAAGAGGTGTTTACAGGCCCGGCAGAGCCAGACGCTGCCATTTGGGACCACCCCTCCCACCTGGTGGCCTGGCAGTCCATCGGCATGGCGGCTCCACCTTAGACACGGCGTAAAACTCATAGAGTGTGAAGAGGAAAGGAAAAGGGATGCGAGGAAGGTATGGGTGGGGATCAAGCAGGTTGTTAAAAAAAACTATCCCGAACCGGAGCTCAGGGGTTAGGGAACGTTGTCCCCTCCCATCTCAGCCCCGATCCGGGACGGTTGGCTTGAGAAGGTCAGCATCTACCCTGTGAAATTAGAGGCTGACGAGAGATTTTTTTTTTTTTTTTTAATTAAGGGGCTATCTGGCGACTGCCGACTAAGGCATAAGTTGCCGTAAACAAACAGCCTAGTTTTAGGCTACTTTAAAAAATTAAACAGAAAACAATAAAAAGAAATAACAATAACAATAACAAAGCAATAACAAAACAATTACAAAAACAACAACAATTAAATCGGGTTAAATAAAAGGGAGAAGGCCGGCCTCCCGCAAAAAGTCAATAAGTCCACCAGTCAAAGTACACGCACTCGTCCCGAGCACAAGGGACAGGCGGTAGCGACCCCGCCCATCCCGGTACCGGGACAGGTGTCGTGCGCGAAGATCACCCAGACTGGGACATTCGACAAGAATGTGCCGAACAGTCTGGGGGACGACGCAGTCGTTGCAATAGGGCGCATGCGCGCGCTCCATCAGATAGCGATGCGTCACACGAGTGTGTCCGATTCGGAGACGACAGAAAGCAACCTGAAACCGCCGCGGCATTGGGGGATAGGTCCATGGGAACAGTCGCGGCGCAATGGCACGCAACTTTAAGTTCCCTTCGACCGTCTCCCATCTTCTTTGCCAAGCAGTCCGAAGAGCTGCCCGTATTCCTGCCATGTAGTCGGTGTGAGGAAGAGCGAAACGCTGGTCCGGTCGCAGAGTCCTCGCGGACTCTTTGGCGCCCTCATCGGGGCGCTCATTCCCCGCAATTCCTACATGTCCAGGAACCCAGCAGAAGATAATCTCGACATCTGCCCGGCTCGCCAAAACCGTGGCGTCACGGATATCGCGAACCAGGGGATGCGGAGATTCCAATGCCCCGAGAGCTCTCAGGGCGCTTTGTGAGTCGCTATAGATCACAATCCGGTCTCCGAACCGGGCACGTCGCGTAATCTCCCGTACCGAGTGGTGTATTGCCACCAGCTCGGCCGTGAAGACAGACGCAGCGCCTGGTAGAGCCCCGCTGACTTCAAACAGAGGGGATACGGCGTGGAAGCCGACCCCCTCTTGGGACTTGGAGCCATCCGTATACACTGGCACGGTACCAGCGTGACACGATGTGTGCTCCAAAAAGGTCGAACGCAATACCCCCGGCGCAGTACAAGCTTTGGGAGCAGAGGCGTGGCGACAAATAGCCAAATGTGGTACCCTCCAGGCTGGCGTCCTGGGCAGAACCAGGGGAGCCACCGGCCCGAGAGCTATATCTACCTCTCGAAGGAGTTTCCTGGCCCTAAACCCAAAGGGCTTAGGGTATGACTGGCGTCTCTCGGCGGCATAGGCACCATCGAGATCAGCTGAGGATGCAGTGAGAGCTGTTGGTGACTGAGGGAGGCGCCGGGCTCGTGCGTACAGTCGAGTGATGCACTGCACGCGGTGCAGAGCGAGTGGCATCTCCCCAGCATCGACCAACAGGCTCTCAATGGGGGAAGTGTGGAAGGCACCGGTCGCAAGGCGAAGGCCGGTGTGGTGGATCGAATCCACCTTCCGCAATAAACGCTCGGGTGCGGATGCATAAAACTCGCATCCGTAGTCGAGCTTCGAACGAACAAAGGATCGATGAAAAAGTAAGGCAGTAGTCCTATCAGCGCCCCAAGCGCTGAACGTCACGGAACGGATAATGTCCATGGCGCGGGTACAAGAGACCCTAAGGCTGCGAATATGAGCCTCCCAGGTGAGGCGTCGGTCGAATACAAGACCAAGGAAACGGTGCGATTCAACCACATTCAGGCGCACCCCTTTAAGAAACAAATCTGGGTCGGGGTGAAGCCGTGGATGGCGGCAGAAGTGAACCACCTTAGTCTTGGCCAAAGAAAACCGAAACCTGTGCGCTTCGGCATAGCGAGAGACGCGGTTCAATGCCTGTTGGAGTCGACGCTCCAGAGTTGGCATCTGGGCCGCGCCAAAAGAGATCGAAAGTTCGTCCACAAAGAGCGTAGCGAGAACATCTTCCGGCAGCACCGAGGTGATGCCGTTGATGCTCAGGACAAAGAGTGTGACACTTCCCTGCGGGACACCCTCTTCCTGCTCCTTTGGGCCGGAGAGGGCTCCCCCCACCCGTACGCGGAGTCGACGATCTCGCAAAAATTCAGATATAAACATTGGGAGGCGTCCCCTCGCCCCCATCGTGTGGAGAGTCTCCATGATACCATATCGCCATGCGGTATCATAGGCCTTCTCCAGATAAAAAAACACCGTGGCGTAGTGCTGTCTACTAAGGAAAGCCTCGCAGACGGCATTTTCCAGTCGGAGCAGAGCATCCGACGTGGAGTGAAACTTACGGAAGCCGCACTGTGCACAAGACAGATGGCCTCCGCTGTCCAGGAAATAGGCTAATCTAGAAATTTACCAATTTCTCCATCAACTTGCACACGCAAGAGTTTAGAGATATTGGGCGGAAACCGGTCGGAGTAGTGTGATCTCTCCCCGGCTTGCGAAAGGCGAGCACAGTAGCGATTCGCCAGGAGTCTGGGAGAAGACCTTCCACCCAGATCCTGTTGAACAGATCTAACAGAAAGGCCATGCCTCGCTCACCCAGGTGTCGAAGCATGGCGTACGGGACATCGTCCGGACCATGGGCGGTGTCCGCGCACGAAGCGAGAGCGGAACGCAACTCACTCACAGTAAACTTGTCGTTGAAGGGTTCTCTGCCTCTGGAGGTAAAGTCCAGCCTGCGGCCTTCCACGACATCATGACGTGCATTGAATGCTGGCGGAGCAGCATCACGGCTAGAGAATGCGGTCGCGAAGGATTCCGCCACGGACGCGGGGTCCGAGATTGCAGTCCCATTCTCCTGGAGAACGGGAGGGGGGTCCTGCGAGAACTTGCCCCGAATCCTTTTGACTCGCTTCCACACCTCAGCTAAAGGGGTCTTCCCGTTAAGTGAAGACACGTATGCCCGCCAAGAAGAGCGGCGGGCGTGCTTCGAAATATACCGGAACCTAGCCCGACGAAATTCAGCGACAGTGAAATCGTTCGGGCGGCGCTTATAGCGCATGTAGGCATAACGCTTCTGTTTGAGGGCCGTCTCACACTCGGCCGACCACCATGGGAGTGGTCGGCGTGCAAAACGGCCAGACGTCCTAGGAATAGTAGTCCGGCCCACGGCGATGAGGTTGCCGGAGAAGAACTGAACGGCCTCATCTACCGACCTAAACTCCTCGACTGAGAAAGAGAATTCAGTCATTTCCTGAAATGCAGGCCACCGCGCCCGCGCCAAGCACCACCGAGGTGGTCTCTCGGGCGGCAGTTGCCCTGAAAATGATATTTGAATGGGAAAGTGATCACTACCATGGAGGTCATCGACCACCTCCCAATCAAAATCAGGCTGTGCATCCGAACAGCATAAAGATAGGTCAAGGCAAGAAAATGAAGCGGTTCTCGGACAGTGATGCGTAAACTCATCCACGTTTAGGACGCTCATCTCAAGCTCTTCGATCAGATCGGCAAGGACTTGTCCACTGGGATTTATGGAGTAATCTCCCCAGAGAGGATGCCTGCCGTTCAGATCTCCAAGCAAGAGATAGGGCCTCGGCAACCGTGCCACGACGCGGCGGAAGTGGCCCGCGTCGAAGTCAGCTGACGGTGGAATGTACGCAGAAATGATAGTATACCTCCTATCCAGGTGCAGCTGCACAGCCACGTCCAGTAAGGAGGTATCTAAAGAGAAAGGAAGAACGGAGACATCATGCCGGGTGTAAACCGCGCATCCCCCAGCCCGGCCATCCCGCGGTGGTGGGGTCGCAAGACCCTTATACCCCGGGAGGGCAGGCAGGGGGCACGCGCCTAGCATGGTCTCCTGCAAAAAAATAGCTAACAAGGAACGGGACGAGGCGAGCCTCCGCAGCTCCTCCCAGTTGGCCCGGAGTCCACGGCAATTCCATTGAAGGAATATGCCCTCCAGGCCTAGCTCGGAGGAGACGCGGGGGCCCTCCTCGAATTGAAGACCCTCACGGGAATGGCCGTACGCTTCCCGGGGGCAGAACCCCGGGCGCTGTCGCCTTCGAGGACTTATTGGGGGAGGTTGGGCTCGCCATGCGAGTCTTTTCCTCCCTCCGCCTCGAAACCTTAGGCGGGGGGCCCTCTTTTCGAGGAACCACCGTCTCCGAGCCACTCGCTCCACCTCGGGGCGAAGGGGCCGAAGCTCCTTTCGGGGAACAGCTTTAGGAACCCCGGAAGATGGCCTAGCGACCATCTTCAGGGGTGTTGCCTCCTGTGAGTCTAACGACTCTGTGGAGGCGCGTGGCCGTTTCGCCTTGCGGGAAACGGTCACGCTGGGGGAAGAGGGGGGAGCCCTGGTATTAGCCGGGGCTGGGTGTGAACCCTTTTTGCCGCCAGGTTACCAGGGGAGCGCCCGGGTGTAGTAGAGCCCGCAGAACGGCTCCGAATGGGCGCGGAAACCACCGTGCTCGTTGGCCTGGATGGGCCAGGAGCAGAGGGTGCTTTTCTAACTATTGAGGCATATGACGTCCCAGGCAGAGCCGGGCGCGCCAGGACCAAGTCCTTAGCCTCGCGGAATGAGAGTCGATCCTGGGCCTGAACGGCCAGGATTTCTTTCTCAAGGAGATATGCACCACATTGCTTCGAAGAAGCAGGGTGCGGCTCTCCGCAATTGACACACTTGGCCACACACGATTTGGACTTATCGTGTGCGACCTTGGAGCAATTTACACAGACTTCGGGTGACCCCGATTTTGCACGTCTACATGATCGATTCGTGTGGCCGAAGCGGTGACAGTAATAGCACAGCCGCGGCAGTGGCACGAATGCCTTCACGCGGTAGCGGTACCAACCGGCACGCACCGACTCAGGGAGCTTGTCACAGTCGAACGTGACGAAGAGTGTAGGGGTGGGTCTCGAGGCCCCTCCCTGTTTTCTTAACACACGTTCGACCTTGACCGCCCCATGGTCGGCCAGCTCTAGGGTGATGTCTTCTATGGAGTAGTCAACGAGTTCCCTCGCATAAACTACTCCTTTTACAAAGTTCATGGTAGAGTGCGGCGTCACACTCACCGGGGTGCCATGAAGTGTCCGAAGAGCACTTATCTTGGCCGCCTCGGCGGGATTCGCCAGAAGGCTCCCGTCCGAGAAACGGGTTACCTTCGGCTCTCTACCAATTGCACTAGCTAATCCTCTCCTCTGATGGATCATGTTGCCCTTGGACAACATGGTGCCATCAGTGGAGCGAATAACGAAGAAGCGTTTGAAGCCAGCGGGCTCGAAAACGCCAGGTAACCTCTGAATGAGGGGCCCCGATGTCATCGAGGCTCCGCCCTGTGCATTCTTCGTCTTAGTCAGGAGCTCCGCACACGAGGGGGTAGAGGGGCCGGATTTGCCGATCTTGGCTTGGTCGCCTACCAAAGTGGCAGCAGACCCATCCGTCCCCGCAGCCCCCGCGGATGGAGAGGAGCCCCGAGTCTTTTTCTTCTTTTTAGGAGAGGAGGGCGGGGAATGAACCCGCTTCTCACCCCCGCCGGTAGAAGCCCCCAGGCCAGATGGACCGGCCTCAGCCAGGTCCTTCTCTGAAATGGAGAAGGTCCCGGTGGGCGCAGGGGATTCATCCGGAGGAGATCCCTCCCCTCCTTGTCCTGCCTGGGAATCCACAGCCGTTTGATGAGGACCTTGCGTAGGGGCGGATTCGGGTTCGGTGCTTGGCGCCAAGCCCGGATTCCCCCCCATGGAAGGCCCTACCGTCTGAGGCTGGTTTTCCTCAAGGACCATGTCTATCACAGGAGGGGCCTCCAGTTGGCCATCCCCTCCCAGGACATCGCAGGTCCCCTTGGCAGCGTCATAAGTCTTTAGTGGGGAGGCACAGGCCTTGACCCCGGCAAGGTTTAATATTTTTGCCAGCAGGTCTTTTGAGGGAAGCGACCGAAGGGGCCTGGCTTCCCTCTCCCCCCTAAGGGGGTTTGCCCTACCGAGCCGCTTGTACGAGGGGCGGTCGGCAATGGGCTGCCTGCTGGCTTTCTTGGCAGTCCCCTTAGAAAGCATAGGAGGGACTGCCGCTGGAGATAGGGAGGTGCCCGAAAGCACCTCCAGAGAAGGGGGTGAGGGGGAGTCCCCTACACCCGTAGGCGTAGGAGAGGAGTAAGCCTCCTCTCCGGTTAAAGAGGTATGGAGGGTCCCCTGCGCAAGCACAGGGGGGGGGGACCTCCATCTTTTCTGTGGAGCTGCACGAGGGCGGCTCCGTTGTTGTTATAGGGGGAATTAAGGGGAGATGTTTTTTTGTTTCATCATTGGGCATGGTGACCCTCTTTGTTTTACGGGACGCAATCGGTCACCACCTCTTGCAGTAGCCCGCACTGCAAGAGGTGCTTACAGGCCCGGCGTCGCCATTTGGGACCACCCCTCCCGCCTGGCGGCTCCACCTTGAACACGGCGTAAAACGGATAGATTTTGAAGACGAGAGGAAAAGGGATGTGAGGAAGGTATGGGTGGGGATGAAGCAGGTTGTTAAAAGCCAACCACCCCAGACCGGAGCTCAGGGGTTAGGGGACATTGTCCCCTCCCCCCTCAGCCCCGATCCGGGAGGATTGGCTGAGAAGAAGGTCAGCTTCTACCCTGTGAAATTAGAGGCTGACCAGAGAAAGTTGTGGGAGAGGTTGTATGAAAAGCGACGAGGTAGGATAGGAATACAGGCTATCTGAAGGAAGGAAGAGAGGCTAAGCTGGGGCCGGACGGGGCGCTGGATCCCGTCAGCACGGCGGCCAGGATGGCAAATCGCCATGCCCCTTACGGGGGGCCAGGATGGCAAATCGCCGCGCCCCTTACGGGGGGCTGACCAGAGAAAGTTGTGGGAAAGGTTGTATGAAAAGCGACGAGGTAGGGTAGAAATACAGGCTATCTGAAGGAAGGGAGACTAAGCTGGGATGGACGGAGTGCTGGATCCTGTCAGCACGGCAACAAACTACCATGTATTGGGGATGAAGTCCTCCGGATGATCCATATCCACTCTGCTGACTCAAAAATGTAACGTGGCAATGCGACCAGTGTCCAAAGTGAATAATATGGCAAAAGGCGCACGCATTCCGACAGAGTAACGGGCCATTAAAGGTGCAGTCAGCACAGCAATTGACCAATGAGAAGGATTTTATTGATTGGAGATTGATAGTCATTACATTTCTTTTAATTTTATTTCAACTTGACGAACCCTCATTAAGTACCTTTTTTTATTGTATATCGCTGCCAATTGGTCCCTACTAAAAATTTAGAATTAAATCCTTAAATAAAATATTTCCATTAATGCGTTTGAGCGACAACAGAGACTTCAAATAAAGGAATGCTAGAAGGATTCTACTTCTATAATTTTTGGTAAGTGGGTGGCAGTTAAAATAACTACTCCTTGTGTGTGTTTGGTAACATCGTACCAAATTTTGTTTACACAATCTTTGCCAAATATTGGCAACTATCATTTGGTGAACCTCTCTAGGGCTAAACAGTTTAATGCAAGATCCGAACCACGGTTGGTTACATGACGACAACCGCAAAATTGACCCAAATATGGATCTAATCCAATCAATAAGCACACCCAATGAGGTTTAACTTCGCTCATGGAAGTGAGTTTGGTTTCAAGGGGGCCTAGGTAATAAATAGATCTGTACACACGGTTCATATCGCCGAGGCGAGTAACACAGCAAATAAAAAAAACAAAGCATTTTTCAATCTCATAACATTGACTACCGAACCTAAGGTAGCAAATGTATATTTTTATGACCGATTCAGTGATTACAACAAATATTTGTTGATGATAGACGATAAGCTTTTCAACCCGTTCCTCAACCATAATAGTTAGTTACATGAAACGAAAATATGGATTATTTAGCAGTCACCTTTTGCACACAAAAAAGAAGACTGAAAATTCCGAAATGGACAACTTAATACTAGGTCAGATATGCTATCACAGACATTATGAAGGCACTCAATTATTCTTGCAAGAAAACGGGCTACATTCGATTTGGCCTATATCTGGGCGATTAAAAACTACCCAGCCATTTACCCCCTTTTAGGCGCAAAACAAAAACCGAAAGGTATTTGGAATTTATCCTCCCCTCCCCATCGTATACATAGAAAGAGAGCAGTTTGCGACAATATCATGTTGATCAAACTATATTAATCATCTGGACTCACGCCACGCTACATTGCGCATGACTTGCACCTAAGAATTGTGCCGACATTATTCGAGTAATAGGGCCAATCCTCACAAACCAGGTGAATTGAGGGCTAAGATTATTGATAATACTAACACGATCTATTTTATGATGAGTCTATAAATAAGGACCTCGGCATGAGAGAGACTGGGATCGCATCCTCACCAGGCCTTCCCTCGAACGCCTCTGAGCTGACGACTATCGATCGCCCCCACTCACTTGGAGACCTCTGGAGAAGAGCGCTCGCCATAGAGGCATTCCTGAGTTGCTGCTGGGTTTGACTGAAGAGATCTCGGGGGAGTGGGGGGGGAAATCATATTTCCAACATGCTAAGTGTATAAATTTGGTTTAAAAAGTAACTTACTCCCTCCATAGCCTCGAACCAGAGATTTAAATTAATGTTCCAAACACTGAGTGCCGCTAACGATTGGGTGTAAGGAAAGAAGGGCAACCTTCCAGCTCACACTGGGTACTACTGATGTGTCAATGCCATGGGGTAAAATATATTTGCAAAATATTCTGGCTATTGTCAAAATTTTGACACAAATGAAATAGAAAAAATAATATGTTGCAACTCTTTCAATAGGAGCCATCCTCATAAACACTACGATCCTACAAGTTCTCACCCCACCTTAACAAACACAAAATAACCCATCCTTTATTTTGCTTTTAAACATCACTTTTTTTTTTGCAAGTGATAAAATATTGCTTAAAAATAATTTTATAGTTCAATGAACCGCATATTGAAAAAGGTTGTAAACTGCTGCCTGAGGGGAGATAATAAGTATACAAGGGTATCGTCAATTAATAAAAATGTTCATTTTTTAAAGAAAATAGAGATAACAGGGTAACAATCCTTAAACTAATTGTTGGCGAGGTAGAGCGAGTCTTATAAATCAAAAACACTTGCAGTGTTTTCTCACATGCAAAAAAAAACGAACGGAGCAACAAATTAGTGAATCAAATAAAGAGTGGGAATGAATGTCATGTACTGCTATAGCAAAAGACTGCAAAAATACACTTTGAGAGCTGATGGGGCAGCATGGCCAATGAGAACAAAGCCTTAAATGCAATAGTTAAAATACAGTACAACGGTCCAAAGGGTCCATTCATGGCACAATCTATTTCCAACATTTGAAAATTTACAGATTTTAACACAGTACCAGCAGAGCTCCATCATTTTGGGTCAAACTGTTCAACCTGAAACTGAAATTTTACCCTAGATTTGTACAGATCAATGGGGGGGGGGGGATAAAAAAAAGGTGGGGTACGAGGGTAAAATGCCTCATTATTGCCATCATAAAGTGAGTTTCCGACGCAATTCATCAAAAGGAAGAGAGGGAATTTCGACGATATACACACTAGATTCTTCACATTTGGATAAAACATTGATCGTTAACATGGAGTAGGGGGGAATGATCTTGTGTAAAGTCTTCTCCCATTGAGCATTACTTTCTTCCACTTCCTTGACACTGAATCCTAAAAGAGAAAGAAAAAAAGAAGATCAATTTAAATACAAATACCTCTACGCAAAAGTATTAAGCACCCTATGGAATAATTAATACAATTGAACACAAAGAACTTGCATTTTGCAATAAGACCTTCGGCCTGTGGCTTACACAGCCTATCTATCTGGCTTTGGCAAAGGTCTATGTCTAAAAAACTTTGAAGTTTGCAGTACATATCTCTTAATAATTTAATTTGGGTAGATTTATTTTTAAAATGGATGATTATTTTCTAGGTCTAAAGGCCAGACAAAAAAGTCTTATCAGGTCTTTTTAAATAATGAAAGAACAATCCTCACAATTCTTTTTTGTCTACGTCTATATTTGCTCTGAAAATTTAATTTTGCTTTACATGTTTTTAAGACGTCACTCAGTAGTTATTTGCCTCGGATTAATATTTTTAAAAAACGCGCGAGAACATGCCTAAATTTTTAGAAATTTTCTGAACTTTACAATTTGTGATTCCTTTTTGTTTTGAAACATTCAAAAACATTCGATAATCATTTATTTTTTCTGAACTTCCCCATTCTGTTTTTTTTCAAACAAGAAGGAATTTGGATAAAACCTTAAAATATAGCTATCACAACCAAACTACAGTTAAAAATATCTATTATTATTATTCAAAACACCAAAAATCCTGTTTTAAAAATATAGCGTTTTTGAGGATTACACATTTGTGGTAAAATAATTTTTTAGGGTAGTTTTTACTTTGTACCACTCGACTGCACTTAATTAAGAGGACTTTCTTTATCAGGGTGGACCGACGGATTAATTGGGTATCTGAAGCATATGACAGCAACCCGAATTGAGGCTCCATTGGGTGCCTAACTACATCCAATGTGGCTTAACTTAGATAAAAATACAAGTCTAATGATATATATATATGGTTAAAAAAAGCAATGTTGTAGCTACCTAAGCTCTTCTCACAATCAGGAGATTTTTTTTTTATTAATTAAGGGGCTATCTGGCGACTGCCGACTTAGGCATAAGTCGCCGTAAACAAACAGCCTAGTTCTAGGCTACTTTAAAAAATTGAACAGGAAACAACAATAACAAAACAATAACAACAACAACAATCAAACCTGGTTAAATGAAAGGGAGAAGGCCGGCCTCCCCCCAAAAGTCAACAAGTCCACCAGTCAAAGTGCACGCACTCGTCCCGAGTACAAGGGACAGGCGGTAGCGACTCCGCACATCCCGGTACCAGGACAGGTATCGTGCGCGAAGATCACCCAGACTGGGACATTCGACAAGAATGTGCCGAACAGTCTGGGGGACGACGCAGTCGTTGCAATAGGGCGCAGGCGAGCGCTCCATCAAATAGCGATGCGTCACACGAGTGTGTCCGATTCGGAGACGACAGAAAGCAACCTGAGGCCACCGCGGCATAGGTCCATGGGAATAGTCGCGGCGCAATGGCACGCAACTTTAAGCTCCCATCTTCTTTGCCAAGCAGTCCGAAGAGCTGCCCGTATTCCTGCCATGTACTTGGTGTGAGGAAGAGCGAAACGCTGGTCCGGTCGCAGAATCCTCGCGGACTCTTTGGAGCCCTCATTCCTAGCAATTCCTACATGTTCAGGAACCCAGCAGAAGATAATCTCGACATCCACACGGCTCGCCAAAACCGTGGCGTCACGGATATCACGAACCAGGGGATGCGGAGATTCCAATGCCCGAGAGCACTCAGGGCGCTTTGTGAGTCGCTATAGATCACAATCCGGTCTCCGAACCGGGCACGTCACGTAATCTCCCGTACAGAGTGGTGTATTGCCACCAGCTCGGCCGTGAAGACAGACGCAGCGCCTGGTACAGACACGCTGACTTCAAACAGAGAGGATACGGCGTGGAAGCCGACCCCCTCTTGGGACTTGGGAGCCATCCGTATACACTGGCACGGTTCAAGCGTGACACGATGTGTGCTCCAAAAAGGTCCAGTGCAATATTCCCGGCGCCGTACAAGCTTTGGGAGCAGAGGCGTGGCGACAAATAGCCAAATGTGGTACCCTCCAGGGTGGCGTCCTGGGCAGAACCAGGGGCGCCACCGGCCCGAGAGCTATATCTACCTCTGCAAGGAGTTTCCTGGCCCTAAACCCAAAGGGCTTAGGGTATGACTGGCGTCTCTCGGCGGCATAGGCACCATCGAGATCAGCTGCGGAAGCAGTGAGAGCTGTTGGTGACTGAGGGAGGCGCCGGGCTCGCGCGTAAAGGCGGGTGATGCACTGCACGCGGCGCAGAGCGAGTGGCATCTCCCCAGCATCGACCAACAGGCTCTCAATGGGGGAAGTGCGGAAGGCACCGGTCGCAAGGCGAAGGCCGGTGTGGTGGATTGAATCCACCTTCCGCAATAAACGCTCGGCTGCTGATGCATAAAACTCGCATCCGTAGTCGAGCTTCGAACGAACAAAGGATCGATAAAAAAGTAGGGCAGTAGTCCTATCAGCGCCCCAAGCGCTGAACGTCACGGAACGGAGAATGTCCATGGCGCGGGTACAGGAGACCCTAAGGCTGCGAATATGAGCCTCCCAGGTGAGGCGTCGGTCGAATACAAGACCAAGGAAACGGTGCGACTCAACCACATCCAGGCGCACCCCATTAAGAAACAAATCTGGGTTGGGGTGAAGCCGTGGATGGCAGCAGAAGGGCCCCACCTTCGTCTTGGCCAAAGAAAACCGAAACCTGTGCGCTTCGGCATAGCGAGAGACGCGGTTCAATGCCTGTTGGAGTCGACGCTCCAGAGTTGGCATCTGGGCCGCGCCAAAAGAGATCGAATGGTCGTCCACGTAGAGCGTAGCGAGAACATCTTCCGGCAGCACCGAGGTGATGCCGTTGATGCTCAGGGCAAAGAGTGTGACACTTCCCTGCAGGACACCCTCTTCCTGCTCCTTTGGGCCAGAGAGGGCCCCCCCCCCCACCCGTACGCGGAATCGACGATCTCGCAAAAATTCAGATATAAACATTGGGAGGCATCCCCTCGCCCCCATGGTCCCGTTGTGCCATGCGGTATCATAGGCCTTCTCCAGATCGAAAAAGACCGTGGCGTAGTGCTGTCTACGAAGGAAAGCCTCGCAGACGGCATTTTCCAGTCGGAGCAGAGCATCCGACGTGGAGTGTAACTTGCGGAAGCCTCACTGTGCGGAAGACAGATGGCCTCCGCTGTCCAGGAAAAAGGCTAATCTAACATTTACCAATTTCTCCATCAACTCGAACACGCAAGAGATTAAAAAGATTGGGCGGATACCGGCCTGAGTAGAGTAATATCTCCACGGTTTGCGAAAGGAAAGCACAGTAGCGATTCGCCAGGAATCTGGGAGAAGACCCTCCACCCAGATCCTGTTGAACAAATCTAACAGAAATGCCATGCCTCACTCACCTAGGTGTCGAAGCATGGCGTACGGGACATCGTCCGGACCATGGGCGGTGTCCGCCTACGTAGCGAGAGCGGAGCGCAACTCACTTACAGTAAATTTGTCGTTGAAGGGTTCTTCGCCTCTGGAGGGAGAGTCCAGTCGGTGGCCTTCCGCGACATCACGACGTGCATTGAATGCTGGCGGAGCAGCATCACGGCTAGAGAATGCGGAAAAAGCGGTCGCTCAAGATTCCGCCACGGACGCGGGGTCCGAGATTGTGGTCCCATTCTCCTAGAGAACGGGAGGGGGTCCTGCGAGAACTTGCCCCGAATGCTTTTGATTCGCTTCCACACCTCTGCTAAATGGGTCTTCCCGTTAAGTGAAGACAAGTATGCCCGCCAAGAGGAGCGGCGGGCGTGCTTCAAAATATACCGAAACCTAGCCCTAGCCCAACGAACTTCAGCAACAGTGAAATCGTTCGGGCGGCGCTTATAGCGTATGAGGGCATAACGCTTCTGTTTGAGGGCCGTCTCACACTCGGCGACCACCATGGGAGTGGTCGGCGTGCAAAACGGCCACACGTACTAGGAATAGTAGTCAGGCCCACGGCGATGAGGTTGCCGAAGAAGAACTCAACGGCCTCATCTACCGACCTAAACTCCTCGACTGAGATAGAGAATTCAGTCATTTCCTGAAATGCAGGCCACCGCGTCCGCGCCAAGCACCACCGAGGTGGGCCCTCAGGCGACAGCTGCCCTGAAAATGATATTTGAATGGGAAAGTGATCACTACCATGGAGGTCATCGACCACCCCCCAATCAAAATCAGGCTGTGCATCCGAAGAGCACAAAGATAGGTCAAGGCAAGAAAATGAAGGGGTTCTCAGACAGTGATGCGTAAAATCATCCACGTTTAGGACACCCATCTCAAGCTCTTCGATCAGATCGGCAAGGACTTGTCCCCTGGGATTTATGGAGTAATCTCCCCAGAGAGGATGCCTGCCGTACATTTTTTTTTTTTATTTTAATTTTATGGAGCCCATCTGGCAACTACCCACTTGGGCATAAGTCGCCGAAAAACACGACAGTCTAGAACTAGGCTACTTTAAAGTAAAAATATGAAAACTTAACAATGATATAAATTGGAAAAACTCAACAATCGAAGCAATCTCCGGCAGCGGGGGGAGGTCCCCCTCACCCCGGTGCCGGAGAGTGCAACCTACAAACCAAACAATAACAAAAAAAAGGAACCTTAAATAAAGGGGAGAAGGCCGGCCTCCCCCAAAAAGTCAATAAATCCACCAGTCATGGTGCACGCACTCGTCCCGAGTACAAGGAACAGGCGGTAGCGACCTCGCCCATCCCGGTACCGAGACAGGTATCGTGCGCGAAGATCACCCAGACTGGAACATTCGACAGGAATATGCCGAACAGTCTGGGGGACGACGCAGTCGTTGCAATAGGGCGCATGCGAGCGCTCCATCAAGTAGCGATGCCTCACACGATTGTGTCCGATTCGAAGACGACAGAAAGCAACCTGAAGCCGCTGCGGCATTGGGGGATAGGTCCATGGGAACAGTCGCGGCGCAATGGCACGCAACTTTAAGTTCCCTTCGACCGTCTCCCATCTTCTTTGCCAAGCAGTCCGAAGAGCTGCCCGTATTCCTGCCATGTAGTCGGTGTGAGGAAGAGCGAAACGCTGGTCCGGTCGCAGAGTCCTCGTGGACTCTTTGGCGCGCTCATTCCCCGCAATTCCTACATGTCCAGGAACCCAGCAGAAGATAATCTCGACATCTGCCCGGCTCGCCAAAACCGTGGCGTCACGGATATCGCGAACCAGGGGATGCGGAGATTCCAATGCCCCGAGAGCACTCAGGGCGCTTTGTGAGTCGCTATAGATCACAATCCGGTCTCCGAACCGGGCACGTAGGGTAATCTCCCGTACCGAGTGGTGTATTGCCACCAGCTCGGCCGTGAAGACAGACGCAGCGCCTGGTAGAGCCCCGCAGACTTCAAACAGAGGGGATACAGCGTGGAAGCCGACCCCCTCTTGGGACTTGGGGCCATCCGTATACACTGGCACGGTACCAGCGTGACACGATGTGTGCTCCAAAAAGGTCGAACGTAATAATCCCGGCGCAGTACAAGCTTTGGGAGCAGAGGCATGGCGACAAATAGCCAAATGTGGTACCCTCCAGGGTGGCGTCCTGGGCAAAACCAGGGGCGCCACCGGCCCGAGAGCGATATCTACCTCTCGAAGGAGTTTCCTGGCCCTAAACCCAAAAGCTTACGGTATGACTGGCGTCTCTCGACGGCATAGGCACCATCGAGATCAGCTGCGGATGCAGTGAGAGCTGTTGGCGACTGAGGGAGGCGCCGGGCTCGCGCGTACAGTCGAGTGATACACTGCACGCGGCGCAGAGCGAGTGGCATCTCCCCAGCATCGACCAACAGGCTCTCAATGGGGGAAGTGCGGAAGGCACCGGTCGCAAGGCGAAGGCCGGTGTGGTGGATCGAATCCACCTTCCGCAATAAACGCTCGGCTGCGGATGCATAAAACTCGCATCCGTAGTCGAGCTTCGAACGAACAAAGGATCGATAAAAAAGTAAGGCAGTAGCCCGATCAGCGCCCCAAGCGCTGATCGATGCCGTTCAGATCTCCAAGCAATAGATAGGGCCTCGGCAACCGTGCCACGACGCGGCGGAAGTCCCCCGCGTCAAAGTCAGCTGACGGTGGAATGTACGCAGAAATGATAGTATACCTCCAATCCAGGTGCAGCTGCACAGCCACTTCCGGAAAGGAGTTATCTAAAGAGAAAGGAAGAACGGAGACATCATGACGGGTGTAAACCACGCATCCCCCAGCCCGGCCATCCCGCGGTGGTGGGGTCGCAAGACCCTTATACCCCGGGAGGGCGAGCAGGGGGCACGCGCCTAGCATGGTCTCCTGCAAAATGATAGCTAACGGGGAACGGGACGAGACGAGCCTAAGCAGCTCCTCCCAGTTTGCCCGGAGTCCACGGCAATTCCATTGAAGGAATATGCCCTCCAGGCCTAGCTAGGAGGAGACGCGGGGGCCCTCCTCGAACTGAAGACCCTCACGGGAATAACCGTACGCCCTGGGGGCCCTCTTTTCGAGGAACCACCGTCTCCGAGCCACTCGCTCCACCTTGGGGCGTGGGTGAAGGAGCCGAAGCTCCTTTGTTGCGGTCCTCCTTTCGGGGGACAGCGTTAGGAACCCTGGAAGATGGCCTAGCGACCATCTTCAAGGGTGTTGCCTCCTGTGAGTCTAACGACTCTGTGGAGGCGCGTGGCCGTTTCGCCTAACGGGAAACGGTCACGCTGGGGGAAGAGGGGGGAGCCCTGGTTTTAGCCGGGGCTGGTTGGGAACCCTTTTTGCCGCCAGCTTTACCAGGGGAGCGCCCGGGTGGAGTATAGCCGGCAGAAGGGCTCCGAATGGGCGTGGAAACAACCGTGCTCGTTGGACTGGAGAAGAGGGTGCCTTTCTAACTATTGAGGCATATGACGCCCCAGGCAGAGCCGGGCGCGCCAGGACCAAGTCCTTAGCCTCGCGGAATGAGAGTCGATCCTGGGCCTGAACGGCCAGGATTTCTTTCTCAAAGAGATATGCACCACATAGCTTCGAAGAAGCGGGGTGCGGCTCTCCGCAATTGACAATTGACCACACACGATTTGGACTTATCGTGTGCAGAGTGGAGCAATTTACACAAAATTCGGGTGAACCCGACTTTGCACGTCTACAAGAACGATTCGTATGGCCGAAGCGGTGATAGTAATAGCACTGCCGCGGCAGTGGCACGAATGCCTTCACGCGGTAGCGGTACCAACCGGCACGCACCGACTCAGGGAGCTTGTCACAGTCGAACGTGACGAAGAGTGTAGGGGTGGGTCTCGAGGCCCCTCCCTGTTTTCTCATCACACGTTCGAACTTGACCGCCCCATGGTCGGCCAGCTCTAGGGTGATGTCCTCAATGGAGTAGTCAAAGAGTTCCCTCGTATAAACTACTCCTTTCACAAAGTTCATCGTAGAGTGCGGCGTTACACTCACCGGGGTGCCATGAAGTTTCCGACGAGCTCCCTTCCGAGAAACGGGTCACCTTCGGCTCTCTACCAATTGCACTAGCTAATCCTCTCCTCTGATGGATCATGTTGCCCTTGGACAAAATGGTGCCATCAGTGGAGCGAATAACGAGGAAGCGTTTGAAGCCAGCGGGCTCGAAAACGCCAGGTAACCTCTGAATCAAGGGCCCCGATGTCATCGAGGTTCCACCCTGTGCATTTGTTGGTCTTAGTCAGGGGCTCCGCAACCGGGGGGGGGGGGGGCAGAGGGGCCGATATTGGCTTGGTCGCTTGCCAGAGTGGCAGCAGACCCATCCGTCCCCGCGGATGGAGAAGGCCCCGAGTCTTCTTCGTCTTTTTCTTTTTTGGAGAGGAGGGCGGGGAATGAACCCGCTTCTCACCCCCGCCGGTAGAAGCCCCCAGGCCAGATGGACCGGCCTTAGCCAAGTCATTCTCCAAAATGGAGAAGGTCCTGGTAGTCGTCGGGGCATCATCCGGAGGAGAGCCCTCCCCTCCTTGTACTGCTTCAGAAACCACAGCCGTTTGGGGAGGACCTTGCATAGGGGCGGATTCGGGTTCGGTGCTTGGCGCCGAGCCCGGATTCCCCCCCATGGAAGGCCCTACCGTCTGAGGCTGGGTTTCCTCAAGGACCATGGCTATCTCAAGGGGGGTCTCTAGTTGGCCATCCCCCCCTCCCTCAAGACACCGCAGGTCCCGTTGGCAGTATCGTCACTAGTCTTGTGTGGCGAAGCATGGGCCTTGATCCCGGCAAGGTTCAATATTCTTGCCAGCAGGTCTTTTGAGGGAAGCGACCGAAGGGGCCTGGCTTCCCTCTCCCCCCTAAAGGGGTTTGCCCTACCGAGCCGCTTCGATGTGGAGCAGCTGGCTAAGGGCTGCCTGCTGGCTTTCTTGGCAGTTCCCTTGGAAAGAACAGAGGGGATTGCCGCTGGTAAAAGGGAGGTGCCCAAAAGCACCTACAGAGAAGGGGGTGATGGGGAGTCCCCTTCACCCGTAGGAGTAGGAGAGGAGTAAGCCTCCTCTCCGGTTGAAGAGATATGGAGGGTCCCCTGCGCAAGCACAGGGGGGGGAAAGACCTCCATTTTTTTTGCTGGAGCTACCCGAGGGCGGCTCCGTCGCTGTTTCAGGGGAAGTTGGGGGTTGTTTTTTTTTCATCATTGGGCATGGTGACCCTTTTTGTGCTATGGGACGCAATAGCTCATGCTTACAGGCCTGGCAGAGCCAGGCGCCGCCATTTGGGACCACCCTTCCCGCCTGGTAGTTCATCGGCATGGTGGCTCCACCTTGAACACGGCGTAAAATCAAGGATAGACGTTACAGTGAGGAAAAGGGATGTGAGGAAGGTATGGGTGGGGATGAAGCAGGTTGTTAAAAACCAGCCACCCCAGACCGGAGCTCAGGGGTTAGGGAACATTGTCCCCCACCCCCTCAGCGGGACGGTTTGCTGAGAGGAAGGTCAGCATCTACCCTGTGAAATTAGAGGCCGACCAGAGAAAGTTGTGGGAGAGGTTGTATGAAAAGCAAGGAAACAAATGTTTTGAAGGAAGGAGAAGAGGCTAAGCTGGGGTCGGACGGGGTGCTGAGTCCCATCAGCACGGCGGCCAGGATGGCAAATCACCGCGCCCCTTACGGGGCACACTCAGGAGAAGATATCGATTAAGCCAACCTTTC
Source organism: Ceratothoa steindachneri (assembly GCA_963969495.1). NCBI lineage: Eukaryota > Metazoa > Arthropoda > Malacostraca > Isopoda > Cymothoidae > Ceratothoa > Ceratothoa steindachneri. The sequence goes on along the minus strand of OZ018324.1, from coordinate 184,645,874 downwards.
TAACGAAACCCTCCCACATTTGTCCCAAATCAGCTATTTTAATTGTTATCCCTACTTTTGAAGAGAAGGGAAAATTTACATTATCCATTCTAACTTGGCCTTATACATAAAAAACTATTTGCAATGGTGCAATTATAATTATACAGTTAAAAAGGCAATGTTGTAGCTTCACTCCCCCCCCCACCCCTCTTAAGGGAGAATCAGAGGGGCTAATTTATTTTTCGCGAATTTAAAGTGAAATAGCAACGATGTTGTATCACAGAAGTTTCTAAGGAGAAATCTGGAAAGAAAGTGAAGATATATGTATAGTCAAAGATTCTCGTGTCTGCACCGGGAGCGGAAGGGCAAACTGTGGGTGTGGGGCCTTCAGATATCAGTTGACATCTTGCAGGTGTGTAAAAGTATAGATAGGAAAAGGAAAGATGGGGCAATGGAAGGAAACATAGGCGGAAAGAATGAGGACACGAAAAAACAACAACACCCCAACTGAAACTTAGAGGGAGGGAGGATGAATCAGCCCCCTCCACCGACCAACGATGAATGGACAAAGCTGGTAGGCGACTACCCTACAATATTAGTCAACAAAAAATTTTAAAAAGTAATAAAAATATTGTAAAGTGGCAAAAAGGGGGTACATATATAAGGAATAAAGTCAAGTTAGATTTATGTGCTGTTACTCCAGGTACCATGTGCATCTATAGAGGACAACCCAGTGGGGGGGAGGGGGGCTAGGAGAAAGAAGTTTCTTCTTACCTTTCAATTGGCAGTGGAGGGCGATAAGGGGAAGTTGAAGAAACCGATCTACCATCTGGCAGAGGCTGCCGAAAGGGACCCAATCCATATTCCCGTAATCAACAAATATAACTAGGGCAGATTTGTCCTCCACAGAGATCGTGGCTGCCCTATACCACAACCCATCTGAAAGGAAATAATAAAAGTAGTATGAGCAACATTTTACTAAATGTGTTAGAAAAACCACCAACAACTCCCCCTTTACCTCACAATTCTTGGGAGATGAAAACAAGTGTCCTTTAATCTCGAAACGTCTCCAACTTCCCACGTGGATGGGAAAGCACATGACCAGAAGCCACCCTTTCATGGGACTGGTCGCTCTCCCCTACCCAAGCACCCTTGCTGGACTCCCGCATTTTTCTTGGGGTTGGGGTAATGCCGGGCACACCTGTCCCACCCTATAAAAGCAACACCCTTGGTTCTTGAGACACAAATCTCAATCTATCCTATCTCACACGGCTAGAAGTCTTGCCGTGCTGTCTCTCCTGAGGAACTAGACCCTACCCCCCGCCCACACATTAAATACTGTTCCCTTTCAAGGTGTAATTGGGTCGAGTGCTGTGTAATTCCCAAATTTACTGGTAAAAGTCTCTCTTTGATGAAATATTAAGGTAAGAGCATTCTCATTCCATTGAAGCTAAAACAATGTGGTTATTCAATTTCTTCAAATCTTTACTCAACCATCAACCTGTTCACCTACTCGCTGAACTAAGGAGGGTAAATCTAAATCTAAGGCTGACCCCTGAAAAGAGAAAAATATCTTTACAAGGCTCACTCAAATCGTTTAATCATTCCTTTCACTTTTCTCCACAGTATTACTCATCTCACGTAAGTTGGTTTCTGCCTATCACACAAAGGCAGTGCAACTAACAAAGTTTGAAAAGATATTTGCGTTTAAGTTTGTATAAACAAACAATAAATTGAGTCTGGTTTTCGGTTCCGCTATTTCCCACTTTAACACCCCCATTTTCCCTCTATTTATATTTTCCTGAAACCTTTCAGTCATAAAGGCATGTGAAAATACCTCCTCCTTCTGACTTTGATCCTGGTCAAAGATTTAGTGAAAGGCCAGGCTACTTTCAAAAGGAATTAGAGTCGGTGTCAATCCCTGCGGGAGACTTGCAAAGTAAATTAAAGCCTGTTAAAACTCTCCTTACTTCTGTAAATCTATTGGAAGAAAAAATCCTTTAAATGTTTTTAAATTATAACCTTGATGATGATCACTCCCTAAGAACAGAATTAAATCCCAGATTGATTTAGAACCAGTGTCCTCCCACATTAACGCTCTTTTGATAAAATGAAAAGCCCCATACCCCCACTCATCTCTTAATCTTAACTCAATCTCAAGGGGATATCGTCTTGCTTGGGAAAAACAAATTTGAACCGGAACCACACACCCTTTCTTGGAAACACTAAGCTGAACTTTCAAACTTTCATCTCGCAATTTCACACTTGTCCAATCCAAGAGTAACATTTTAGATATGTTAAGTTGGCGTACTTTAAAGGCCTCTTGTGAGAATATGCCTTTAGTACCTAAAACACCTTTGCACCACCACTAAAAAATTATGAGGTTGCTCTTAAACTTTTAAATAACAAGTTCTTGGACAAAAATGCCCTTGCCGAGCAGTATCTCACTCACATTCTCTCTGCCCCCTCAATTAAGGAATCTAACTTGTCAAAGTTAACTAGCTCTTTGTTGGCTGAATGGAAGTCAGTCCCAGTTATTCAAACTTATCCTTGAATTCAGAAATATTTGATAACTATACTTCAACAATTTCAGAATAATCATCCTTTCAAGACAAACAGTATCTCAAAACCATAAAATCTCTCAAATTATAGTAAATAAAATGTCTCGAATAATTCCAACTACTCAAATTTCTTCAATAAACCAGCTCGTCCTAATTCAAAATCTCCGTATAATTGTCCCCTTTCAATTAAGACCAACATTTCTGTAAAGTTCTAATTCAAATTTCCCCATTCTGGGTACAATGACCAAAATATTTATTGTAAACTGTGTAAAGGGTCCCATACAATATTGCATTGACCCCATTTTCAATGATGCAACAGATAAAAACTAGTTTTTTTTTCTGGGTAAAGACTTAATGCCTTCCACTAACATTTTCTCATTTTGGGGCTTAATTCTCCTTCCTTTATTCTAAACTAAATCATTAATCACCACCTCAGTTCCTTCTGATTTTGTTGTCAAACTTTGTTAATCACAACCTATCTTCCTCAAAAAATTTATTTCAAATCTAATGAGTGGACTGGGGCAGGAAGGGTTAGAACAAAGATCATGAAACTCTAATCATCCTGGTCTCAAACAACTCTTCAAAGAAGAGAATAAGTCAGTGCATTAAAACTCCAATGAATTCAAATTAACCCTGTGTATTTTTGCAGTTCGTAATGGCAGAGATTTGATTAAAATTCCCATTTTTAGCCCATTGAGATATGGGAAAAAAATTCCTTCTTATTAAGCAGTTAGTAGTCAATGAAAATTTTAATCTAGATACCCCAACATACCTGCAGCATACTTCGCCAAACAGACCTCACCACCCTTTGGAATATAGTAGGTAGTATCGAAGGAATTGCAGTATTTATTCATCTCAGTCGAAAGCATTTCCAATTTCTCAAACAAGTCAATATGAGCCTTCAAAGGGGAAAACTATGTATAAATATGGCTCGGAAAATAGTAAAATCCAACAAGTTAGCTAGGTAGAAAAAAGTGAAGGGGAGTGGAACAGTGATAAGAAAATTATATAGCGTGAATAGGAATAAGATGCTGGTTGGCAAGCTTGAAAGGCAAAAAGTGTTGGGATGAGGACGACTCCAGGAAGAAATTTAAACAATGGGAAAAGGCAATCGAGAGGTATGAAACCAGAGAAATCAGGCAGGAAGTTTGTAAGAATATGTGATGGTGGAAGATCAAGGAACACAGGCAAATCTCCCTCCGAACTTATACAATTACAAAAGATCCTGAAAGCATTGCGAGTGGAAGGGCACACAATCCTCCACTTTTATTTAAGGCATCATCTATCTGGAAACAGCCTGCAGAGCAAAATAGTTACAGAAAAAGCTTAAGCCTACAAATAGACTATGATAAAAAAAATGACAAGAAAGATTAATAATAAACAAGTCAAAGAATGAGCAAAAAAATAATAAACAAGGGCTGTAGCGACCCCACTTGTTCCATTACCAGGATAGGTAATGCACATGAAGATCCTCCAGACAGCGACATTGCACAAGAAATGTGCCTGACAGTCTAGGGGAACAAGCAGCTGCCACACTAAAGTAGACTGGAGTGCTTCATCAGATGGAGCTGTGTGGCAATGAGGTGAAAATGGCAAGGAATGATGTAATAAAATACTGTGTGGCAGTGTGGTAAGAATGGAAAGGAATGGAAAGGAATGCTAAAACAAAATAGCAAGGATGGCACTGTCATAAAAATGGCAAGGAATGCTAAAAAAATCATTCAAAATTTATGAGAATGGCAAGGTTGTAAATATTGTTTAAAAAGTAATCATTCTCAAAATGGCATCACAATTTCATCAATTATGAGAATGGCAAGTTTGTAAATAATGTTTATTAAAAAGTAATCTTCCTCAAAATGGCATCATAATTTAATCAATTACGATTTGTGAGCTTAAGTTTTAGACTTCATCCTATGTAACAACTTCATCATTTTATCTTATCTAATGGCAAGGAAGGCAGACAAAATAGGAAGTGCAGAAGTATTGTCAGACAAGCAAGCAGCGCCTGGCAGAGCCCCGCTGACTTCAAACAGAGGGCATAAGGCGTGGAAGCCGACCCCCTCTTGGACTTGGAGCCATCCGTATACACTAGGACGGTTCCAGCATGACACGAGGTGTGCACCAAACAGGCCGAACGCAATACTACCGGCGCCGTACAAGCTTTGGGAGCAGAGGCGTGGCGACAAATAGCCAAATGTGGTACCATCCAGGGTGGCGTCCTGGGCAGAACCAGGGGCGCCACCGGCCCGAGAGCTATATCTACCTCTCGAAGAAGTTTCCTGGCCCTAAACCCAAAGGGTTAGGGCATGACTGGCGTCTCTCGGCGGCATAGGCACCATCGAGATCAGCTGCGGATGCAGTGAAAGCTGTTGGCGACTGAGGGAGGCGCCGGACTCGCGCGTACAGACGAATGGCATCTCCCCAGCATCGACCAACAGGCTCTCAATGGATGAAGTGCGGAAGGCACCGGTCGCCAGGTGAAGGCCGGTGTGGTGGATCGAACCCACCTTCCGCAATAAACGCTCGGCTGCGGATGCATAAAACTCGCATCCGTAGTCGAGCTTCGAACGAACAAAGGATCGATAAAAAAGTAAGGCAATAGCCCTATCAGCGCCCCAAGCGCTGAACGTCACGGAACGGAGAATATCCATGGCGCGGGTACAAGAGACCCTAAGGCTGCGAATATGAGCCTCCCAGGTGAGGCGTCGGTCGAATACAAGACCAAGGAAACGGTGCAATTCCACCACATCCAGGCGCACCCCATTAAGAAACAAATCTGGGTAAGGGTGGAGCCGTGGATGGCGGCAGAAGTGCACCACCTTAGTATTGGCCAAAGAAAACCGAAACCTGTGCGCTTCGGCATAGCGAGAGACGCGGTTCAATACCTGTTGGAGTCGACGCTCCAGAGTTGGCATCAGGGCCGCGCCAAAAGAGATAGAAAGGTCGTCCACGTAGAGCGTAGCGAGAACATCTTCTGGCAGCACCGAGGTGATGCCGTTAATGCTCAGGGCAAAGAGTGTGACACTGAGGACACTTCCCTGCGGGACACCCTCTTCCTGCTCCTTTGGGCGGAAGAGGGCTTCCCCCACCCGTACGCGGAATCGACGATCTCGCAAAAATTCAGATATAAACATTGGGAGGCGTCCCCTCGCCCCCATTGTGTGGAGAGTTTCAATGATACCGTATCGCCATGCGGTATCATAGGCCTTCTCCAGATCGAAAAACACCGTGGCGTAGTGCTGTCTACGAAGGAAAGCCTCGCAGACGGCATTTTCCAGTCGGAGCAGAGCATCCGACGTGGAGTGGAACTTGCGGAAGCCGCACTGTGCACAAGACAGATGGCCTCCGCTGTCCAAGAAAAAGGCTAGGCTAACATTTACCAATTTCTCCATCAACTTGCACATGCAAGAGGTTAGAGCGATTCGGCGAAAACCGGTCGGAGTAGAGTGATCTCTCCACGGCTTGCAAAAGGCGAGCACAGTAGCGATTCGCCAGGAATCTGGGAGAAGACCCTCCACCCAGATCCTGTTGAACAAATCGAACAGAAAGGCCATGCCTCGAAGCATGGCGTACGGGACATCGTCCGGACCATGGGCGGTGTCCGCGCACGAAGCGAGAGCGGAGCGCAACTCACTCACAGTAAACTTGTCGTTGAAGGGTTCTCCGCCTCTGGAGGTAAAGTCCAGCCGGCGGCCTTCCGCGAAATCACGAAGTGCATTGAATGCTGGCGGAGAAGCATCCCGGCTAGAGAATGCGGAAAAAGCGGTCGCTAAGGATTGCGCCACGGAGGCGGGGTCCCAGATTGCGGTCCCATTCTCCTGGAGAACGGGAGGGCGGTCCTGCGAGAACTTGCCCAGAATCCTTTTGACTCGCTTCCACACCTCTGCTAAAGGGGTCTTCCCGTTAAGTGCAGACACGTATGTCCGCCAATAAGAGCGGAGGGCGTGCTTCGAAATATACCGGAACCTAGCCCTAGCCTGACGAAATTCAGCGACAGTGAAATCGTTTGGGCGGCGCTTATAGCGCATGTAGGCATAACGCTTCTGTTTGAGGGCCGTCTCACACTCAGCCGACCACCATGGGTTTGGTCCGCGTGCAAAACGGCCACACGTCCTAGGAATAGTAGTCAGGCCCACGGCGATGAGGTTGCCGGAGAAGAACTCAACGGCCTCATCTACCGACCTAAACTCCTCGACTGAGAAAGAGAATTCAGTCATTTCCTGAAATGCAGGCCACCACCACCACCACCGAGGTGGGCTCTCAGGCGGCAGTTGCCCTGAAAATGATATTTGAATGGGAAAGTGATCACTACCATGGAGGTCATCGACTACCCCCCAATCAAAATCAGGCTGTGCATCCGAAGAGCCCAAAGATAGGTCAAGGCAAGAAAATGAAGCGGTTCTCGGACAGTGATGCGTAAACTCATCCACGTTTAGGACACCCATCTCAAGTTCTTCGATCAGATCGGCAATGATTTGTCCCCTGGGATTTATTGAGTGAGCTCCCCAGAGAGGATGCCTGCCGTTCAGATCTCCAAGCAAGAGAAAGGGCCTCGGAAACCGTGCCACGACGCGGCTAAGTCACACGCGTCGAAGTCAGCTGACGGTGGAATGTACGCAAAAATGATAGTAGACCTCCTATCTAGGTGAAGCTGCACAGCCACTGCCTGAAAGGAGGTATCTAAATAGAAAGGAACAACAGAGACATCATGCCGGGTGTAAACCGCGCATCCCCCAGCCCGGCCATCCCGTGGTGGTGGGGTCGCAAGACCCTTATACCCCGGGAGAGCGGGCAGGGGGCACGCGCCTAGCATGGTCTCCTGCAAAAAGATAGCTAACGGGGATCGGGACGAGATGAGCCTCCGCAGCTCCTGCCAGCTGGCCCGGAGTCCATGGCAATTCCATTGAAGGAATATGCTCTCCAGGCCTAGCTCGGAGGAGACGCGGGGGCCCGCCTCGAACAGAAGACCCTCACGGGAATGGCCGTACGCTTCCCGGAGGCAGAACCCCGGGCGCCTTTGGCCGGACTAAGCGCTGTCGCCTTCGAGGACTTATTGGGGGAGGTTGGGCTCGCCATGCGAGTCTTTTGCTCCCTCCACCTCGAAACCTTAGGCGGGCGTTGCGGCTTCGGAGGCGGGGGGCCCTCTTTTCGAGGAACCACCGTCTCCGAGCCACTCGCACTACCTCTAGGCGTGTGCGAAGGAGCCGAATCTCCTTTGTTGCTGTCCTCCTTTCGGGGGACAGCTTTAGGAACCACGGAAGATGGACTGGCGACCAGCTTCAGGGGTGTTACCCCCTGTGAGTCTAACGACTCGGTGGAGGCGCGTGGCCGTTTCGCCTAATGGGAAACGGTCACGCTGGGGAAAGAGGGGGGAGCCGTGGTTTTAGCCGGGGCTGGGTGGGAACCCTTTTTGCCGCCAGCTTTACCAGGGGAGTGCCCGGGTTGAGTAGAGACGGCAGAAGGGTTCCGAATGGGCGCGGAAACAACCGTGCTCGTTGGCCTGGATGGACCAGGAGCAGAGGGTGCCTTTCTAACTATTGAGGCATATGACGTCCCAGGCAGAGCCGGGCGCGCCAGGACCAAGTCCTTAGCCTCGCGGAATGAGAGTCGATCCTGGGCGTGAACGGCCAGGATTTCTTTCTCGGGAAGGAGCCGGGGTGCGGCTCTCCGCAATTGACACACTTGGCCACACATGATTTAGACTTATCGTGTGCGGCCTTGGAGCAATTTACACAGACTTCGGGTGACCCCGACTTTGCACATCTACAAGATCGATTCGTATGGCCGAAGCGGTGACAGTAATAGCACGGCCGCGGCAGTGGCACGAATGCCTTCAGGCGGTAGCGGTACCAACTGGCACGCACCGACTCAGGGAGCTTGTCACAGTCGAACGTGACGAAGAGTGTAGGGGTGGGTCTCGAGGACCCTCCCTGTTTTCTCATCACACTCTCGACCTTGACCGCCCCATGGTCGGCCAGCTCTAAGATGATGTCCTCAACGAGTTCCCTCGCTAAACTACTCCTTTCACAAAGTTCATGGTAGAGTGCGGCGTCACAATCACCGGGTCTCTACCAATTGCACTAGCTAATCCTCTCCTCTGATGGATCATGTTGCCCTTGGCTAACATGGTGCCATCAATGTATCGAATAACGAGGAAGCGTTTGAAGCCAGCGGGCTCGAAAACGCCAGGTAACCTCTGAATCAGGGGGCCCCGATGTCATCGAGGCTCCGCCTTGTGCACTTTTGGTCTTAGTCAGGGGCTCCGCAACCGGGGGGGGCAGAGGGGCCGGATATGCCGATCCTGGCTTGGTCGATTGCCAAAGTGGCAGCAGACCCATCCGTCCCCGTAGCCCCCGGGGATGGAGAGGAGCCCCGAGTCTGTTTTGTCTTCTTTTTTTTTTTGGAGAGGAGGGCGGGGAATGAACCCGCTTCTCACCTCGGGCGGAGGGAGCCCCTCAGGCCAGATAGACCGGCCTCAGCCAGGTCCTTCTCCGAAATGGAGAAGGTACTGGTGGTCGCAGGGGCACCGTTCAGAGGAGATCCCTCTCCTCCTTGTACTGCCTCGGAGGCCCTTGCATAGGGGCGGATTCGGGTTCGGTGCTAGGCGCCGAGGCCGGATTCCTCCCCCATCGAAGGCCCTACCGTCTGAGGCTGGGTTTCCTCAAAGACCATGTCTATCACAGGAGAGACCTCCAGTTGGCCATCCCCTCCCAAGACATCGAAGGGCCCCTTGGCAGCGTCACCAGTCTTGTTTGGGGAGGCACAGGCCTTCACCCCGGCAAGGTTTAAAATTCTCGCTAGTAGGTCTTTTGACGGAAGCGACCTGGCTTCCCTCTCCCCCCTTAAGGGGGTTTGCCCTACCAAGCCGCTTCGATGTGGAGCGGCTGCCTGCTGGCTTTCTTGGCAGTTCCCTTGGAAAGAACAGAGGGGACTGCCACTGGAAAGAGGGAGGTGCCCGAAAGCACCTCCAGAGAAGGAGCTGAGGGGGAGTCCCCTACACCCTTAGGCGAAGGAGAGGAGTGAGCCTCCTCTCCGGTTAGAGAGATATGGACGGTCACCTGTGCAAAAACAGGGGGGATGGGGACCTCCATTTTTTTGCTGGAGCTGCCCGAGGGCGGCTCCGTTGATGTTACAGGGAAAGTTGGGGGGTTGGGTTTCTTTTTTTTTATTCATCATTGGGCATGGTGACCCTATTTGTATCACGGGACGCAATCGCGCATCACCTCTCGCAGTAGCCCGCACTGCAAGAGGTGCTTACAGAGCCAGGCGCCGCCATTTGGGACCACCCCTCCCTCCTGATGGCCTGGCAGTCCATCGGCATGGCGGCTCCACCTTGGACACGGCGTAAAAAAAGATAGATTGTGAACAGGAGAGGAAAAGGGATATGAGGAAGGTATGGGTGGGGATGAAGCAGGTTGTCAAAAACCAACCATCCCAGACCACAGCTCAGGGGTTAGGGAACATTGTCCCCTCCTCCCCAGCCCCGATCCGGGGCGGTTGGCTGAGAAGGGCAGCATCTACCCTATGAAATTAGAGGCTGACCAGAGAAAGTTGTGGGAGAGGTTGTATGAAAAGCAAGGAAACAAGTGTTTTGAAGGAATGAGAAGAGGCTAAGCTGGGGTCGGACGGGGTGCTGAGTCCCGTCAGCACGGCGGCCAGGATGATAAAAAAGCAAGAATGACAAGGAATGTAAAAACAAAATAGGAAGTGTGACATTCTGGGGAGAAGGGCAAGAAATGCTCAAACAAAACGGCAAGTGTGGTGAGAATGGCAAAATATGACTATGGGTGTGAAAGATGAGAAAAGAAATTCTTATGTAAAACATATAAATAAACTGAGTAGTTTTTAATGGTGTTGATGTATACCGACTCCACTTTGTGAGAAAGCAATTATTGATGAAGACGAGTCCAAACTTGTGTACATATTGAGGCTGTAACCAGCGATCCTGAAAAACCTACCTTCGCTATGAGGAATATGCTGAGTGGGTTTGTAGGTTGTAGAATCACCACTTCAACCCCATTCTCCAGAGGCAGGGAGGTTGACTCGCATTCGTCATACATGCACAAAAGGGGTTTCACGGAACCTGCAGGAAATAATCAGCGATGAGGAAGAATAAGAATAATCAAATGGGCAAACACTGATAAAGAATAAGATAAAAGAGGCTGCAAAACACTAATCAATATCCTATACAAGGCAGCTCCAGTTCCCCCTCACAGCATCCTCTTCCATAATCTATTCCTAAAACTCGCAGGGAGGCCATGTCTATTATATGACTAGTGAGCCTTATTCCATTTACTTACCATTTAATTTGTAAGCCAATTTCGACCAATCGCTTTCCTACACCTAAATTTGTCCAGCACACACATTCAAAGCACTATGACCCATCCATGGGTCGCACTGAATATTTGCAATAACGAACTATTTAATAAAAAGGAAAATTAAACCTTTTATAATTAAAATACAGATTAAAGAAGACGGTGACAGAATGAAAAGTGGATAATGTTGTGCATAGAGGGGAGCAGGATTAGGGTCTCCTACCCAAGGATCAACCCCAAATGGAAAATATATTATAGTACAAAGCATCCCATTGGTACTTATACCGCATGAAGAGGGTGGGTAGTTTTGCTGGCGTGAGGGAAGGGGGAGGGGGGGCAATTTGTTGAATCACCTTTAAGGTGATCCCTCACCTATAACCCTACATTCCAGCTCTGCTCCCTCACTGTTTATTCTTTGCAGTCGCCTGTGCTGCATGAGTGATTGTGTTTCCTCAATATTTACTGCATAAATGAAGAAGGCCCTACCTGGCGCACACACTTTCTCCCTTCTTTGGTGCCTTGAAGACCCACCTATTATCTCAAGGCTTTCCTTAGTTGGTAAACAGGCTTTCCAAGAAGCATTGTGCATTTGAATTGTGGCATATAGAAATACTTATTATTATGTCGAGTGCAATGACGTGAAGAATGCACCTACCACCAATGAAACCTTTGGGTTGTAAAATGCTATGCCCAAATCATATCAAAATGAAATACCACCACAATGCTCAACTTACCGAAAATAAAACTATTGATATCCATGTTGCAGTTGAGAACTGCAGCATCCAATTTTAAAAGTTAAGTGCTGGGGTCCAGGCTAGCACTGTGGAAAAATCAATTGCATAAACTGGAAAAAAATGCTGAGGGCTGAGAGTAGGCAATAGCTATCAATAAATGGCTTACCAGACTTTAGAAGGGTGACTGCATCAGTTCCTGGACTCTTGTCAACACCAGTGACACATGTCTTCGGCTTGGATAGACCCGTTGGGGACTTTAAGAGAGGAACCTTGTTCATATCCATTAATTTGACTCTCAATGGCTCTAGTGCCTCAACTTCCACCAAGAAAGTGAGTGAATTTTCAATATATGGCTTCATGATTGTCTGCATCTGTTTATAGGATGCAGGCGTGCCATCAGGGGAGATGGGCTGCGAGTTCAAGGCCATGACCGGTATGGTGGTAAGAAATGGTGCAAAGGTACGAAGGTTCACAAAGGCAATTGAGTCTGTGTTTCCAAAGTCGAAGAAATGGACCTTGGCTTGCTTCTGTTCCTCATCGACACCAGTTACTTGGCACCGGTACCACGCATCATCTTCAGACACGAATGCACACACCAGTTCCCCTTCAATTAGATTGCATGGTTGGGGGGCTGTGGGAGAATAATAATAATAAAAAAATTAATATATTGGGTGCTTTGAGCTTATCTGGTGGTCAACACCACCATTGGAGCGAAAGCATCAAGTTAAATTTTTAGAAGTACAATTTAAAAATGAAAATAATATGAAAGACCAAATGACTCCCCAAACTCTTGTCACAATATGGGGGGCAAGAGGCAGACACCGCCATCTTTGATAATTGGCAGCAAACCCATTCATTGCGGGTCTGGTATTGTGCATGAAGCTACACCATTCAACCAAAATATTACAATTTAAATAGTACCGAGGACTAAGCAATATTTACAGAAAGGCTCAACAGTAATATATCAGGTGGAACTTGCAGGACCCAGCAACCACCATTTGCCATCCGGGTGGTCCCAATGCTTGCACAGGGATTTGCCACTATTGATCTTAACCATTCTTTAAAGATCTTCCCTTCCAAACTTTCTGGGGATTCACCCTCATTGATATGCTTTAAATACACCCTGAATGACGCTGATAGATTGGTAGGGAAAGTTAGGATTTCTCGGTTCTCTGTGAATCAATCTTTATGTTGTGTTATGCCCTTAAATTTTTATTTTAGAAGTTTTTGGAGTGAGCCACGCTAATAGCTTTTGAATGAATGTAGGATGTAGCCCATCTAAACATATTTTGGAGAAAATGAATGATGGTTATAAACATTGAGCACATACATTTAACAGAATACTATAATTATAATACAAGATTGATGAAAATGATGTATTATTTGACCACATGGGTGCCATTTCTAAGGTGACTTCAAAAACCATATCATGCATGGAATCTGCCAAATCTTAATATTAGCAGGTTGGAAAGCTTCTGCTGCAGCTTTGATGGTCGCGCATAAGACTTCTTTAGGCCAAACTTATGTCCATTGGCATAAACATCTTGTTTAATGATTCATCTTCATATTTTCGATTGGGTTGTCACCTTGTATGCATGCAGTAAGAGCCTTGGAACGCTTGGGTGGCCCTGGCAGAGTAGGATGGAGAATTCTCATGCATGAAAACTAGTCCTTCGAGTAACACTGGTATTTAATTCAGCCAGGGATCCAGGACATCCTTCAGGAGATTGCAGTAGATGGCAACAGTCGCTTTAACCCCAGGAAGCAAGTTGATGGGGCCAGTCGCCGTGGTTCACCAAAAACACAACAAGACTCCTCCGATCTGCTGTTAACGTCGCTCATCTCCAAAATAGACCCAACCATCAGGTCTGTAGAGTCGCCCTGGTCTCTCACTCAAGAGAACGCAACCCATGCCCAATGTCATGTACTTCCAGGCCGAATGAATCCTCAATGTTTTGTGATGGGGCGGTAAAGGAGGTCGTTTCAGAGGAGCTCACACGGAAGCCATGGTCCCTAGGATACGATTCCAGTGGCAGTGAAAATGACTGCTCATTTGTCTGGGTTTCCCATGTAACTGGCGGCCAATATACCTCAAATCCTGTGTCACAGTTTTGGACATCCCACAATCAGATTCCTTCTTTCTTAGCAAAGGGTCATTCAGAAATCATCAACTGTGTCCGCATGGTGAACCAACTTCTCTACACTAGCATGAATAGAGGTGCATGCAGCACTTTCCTTGATGATGAAAGAATTTTCTTTGTCATTGAGACCTCTGCGACGCCCATTGTTTTTAAAGAGGATAGATGGTATTAGCATGGTTCAGCAAAATAACAACGAATCTGAAATACAAATTGAAGGACATAACACATCATAATTAAAACATAATCTTAGTGTTGCCATATTGTGAAGACCAGCTGGTAAAAGTTTCATCAGGATTGATTCACAGAGAAGAGATAAATCCTAACCTTCCATACTAGCATGGTTGAGGGTGTGTGAGAAAAAAAGCAGCAAAAATTTCAGGGAAGGCTACAGAGCCCATGGAGGTATGCTGGGTGATGGCTGGCTACCCCGTGGTTCAAATCAGATGGTGATCGGACCGACCTACTACCAAGAGAAATAAAATGGAAGAGACCGGACTCCTCCAAAAAGTCAGATAGTCCGTATACACGAAAGCGTCGCAAGTACAAGGGACAAACAGTAGCGAATCCGCTCGTTCCGAAACAGGGACAGGTAATGTGTGGCAAGCTCACCAAAACTGGGCCATTCAACAGGAGGGACAATGCACTCGTCGCACTAAGGTGCCCTAACTCAAAAGACGACAGAAAGCGACCTGAAGCCATCGCTGCCTTAGGAGGGGGGGAGTTTCGATGGGAACAGTCGCGGTGTAATGGCATGCATTTTAAGTTCCCATCGACAATCTCTCATCTTCTTGGCAGCCAGAATTCCTGCCATGTAGTCTGTGTGAGGAAGAGCCAAGCCCTGGTCTGGTCTGGTTGCTCACGACTCGTGGGCTCTTTAGGACGGCCATCGGTGTCCTCATCTCCACAGCTCGCGTCAACCGTGGTGTCCCAGATACCGCAAAACAAAAGGTGTGGAGATTCCAATGCCTCCAGGAGCAATGAAAGCGCTGAGTCGCTATAGATGACAATCCAAGTTCTGAACTGCACATAATGTGTTATCTTTTGTCCTTAGCTGTGTAATGCAACCAGCTAGGCCGTGAAGACAGAGGCAGCGCTTGTAGAGCTCCATGATTAAAAAAAATAAATAAAAATACGAGCCCATCTGTCAAGTGCCTACTTGGAGCATAAGTCGCCGTACTTCAGCAAAGCCTACTACTAGACTACATTAAAAACAAATTTATAAATATCAATGATAAAAACAACACAAAGGTGAAAAAGGCAACAAGGTAGCGGGCTCCGGCGTCGGGGTTAGGCCCGCCTTTCCCCGACACAGGAACAGGTGACCTACAGTCAAATAAAGTGGAGGAGGCCAGCCTACTTCAAAACGTATAGTCTACAAGTCTTGTGTGCACGAACCCATCCCGAGTACAAGGGACAAGCGATAGCGACCCAGGTAAGGTCGCGAAGATCACCCAGACTGGGACATTCAACAAGAATATGCCAAACAGCTTGGAGCGTGCGAACTAGAAAGAAAACAACAAAACCTAGTTAAATAAAGGGAGAAGGGCCGGCGTCCCCCCAAAAGTCTATAAGTCCACCAGTTAATGTGCACGAACTCGTGGGACAGGCGGTAGCGACCCCGCCTATCCCGGTACAGGCAAATGGGGGCAAAGATCGCCCATATTGGGACATTCAACAAGAATGTCCCGAACAGTCTGGGGGGACGACGCAGTCGTCGCAATAGGGCGCAGGCGATTTTTTTTTTTTTTTTTTTTTTTAAGGGCTCATCTGGCGACTGCCTATTTGGGCATTAGTCGCCGTATTAAAACTGGCCTAGTTCTAGGCTACTTTAAAATAAAATTAAAGAAAAAAACAAAACAAAACACCCCAAAATGGGGAAAGGAAGCAAGCTGGTGCGTCGGGGAGAGGTCCCCCCGGCGCAGGAGCGTGCAACTAAAGGAAAAAAAACAAACAAAAAACAAAACAAAACAAAACAAAACACAAACCTTGCTTAAATAATAGGGAGAAGGCCGGCCTCCCCCAAAAAGTCAGCAAGTCCACCAGTCAAAGTGCACGCACTCGTCCCGAGTACAAGGGACAGGCGGTAGCGACCCCGCCCATCCCGGTACCGGGACAGGTGTCGTGCGCCAAGATCACCCAGACTGGGACATTCGACAAGAATGTGCCGAACAGTCTGGGGGAAGACGCAGTCGTTGCAATAGGGCGCAGGCGAGCGCTCCACCAGATAGCGATGCGTCACACGAGTGTGTCCAATTCGGAGACGACAGAAAGCAACCTGAAGCCGCCGCGGCATTGGGGGATAGGTCCATGGGAACAGTCGCGGCGCAATGGCACGCAACTTTAAGTTCCCTTCGACCGTCTCCGATCTTCTTTGCCAAGCAGTCCGAAGAGCTGCCCGTATTCCTGCCATGTAGTCGGTGTGAGGAAGAGCGAAACGCTGGTCCGGGCGCAGAGTCCTCGCGGACTCTTTGGCGCCCTCATTCCCCGCAATTCCTACATGTCCAGGAACCCAGCAGAAGATAATCTCGACATCTGCCCGGCTCGCCAAAACCGTGGCGTCACGGATTTCGCGAACCAGGGGATGCGGAGATTCCAATGCCCCGAGAGCACTCAGGGCGCTTTGTGAGTCGCTATAGATCACAATCCGGTCTCCGAACCGGGCACGTCGCGTAATCTCCCGTACCGAGTGGTGTATTGCCACCAGCTCGGCCGTGAAGACAGACGCAGCGCCTGGTAGAGCCCCGCTGACTTCAAACAGAGGGGAAACGGCGTGGAAGCCGACCCCCTCTTGGGACTTGGAGCCATCCGTATACACTGGCACGGTACCAGCGTGACGCGATGTATGCTCCAAAAAGGTCGAACGCAATACTCCCGGCGCAGTACAAGCTTTGGGAGCAGAGGCGTGGCGACAAATAGCCAAATGTGGTACCCTACAGGGTGGCGTCCTGGGCAGAACCAGGGGCGCCACCGACCCGAGAGCTATATCTACCTCTCGAAGGAGTTTCCTGGCCCTAAACCCAAAGGGCTTAGGGTATGACTGGCGTCTCTCGGCGGCATAGGCACCATCGAGATCAGCTGCGGATGCAGTGAGAGCTGTTGGCGACTGAGGGAGGCGCCGGGCTCGCGTACAGGCGAGTGATGCACTGCACGCGGCGCAGAGCGAGTGGCATCTCCCCAGCATCGACCAACAGGCTCTCAATGGGGGAAGTGCGGAAGGCACCGGTCGCAAGGCGAAGGCCGGTGTGGTGGATCGAATCCACCTTCCGCAATAAACGCTCGGCTGCGGATGCATAAAACTCGCATCCGTAGTCGAGCTTCGAGCGAACAAAGGATCGATAAAAAAGTAAGGCGGTAGCCCTATCAGCGCCCCAAGCGCTGAACGTCACGGAACGGAGAATGTCCATGGCGCGGGTACAAGAGACCCTAAGGCTGCGAATATGAGCCTCCCAGGTGAGGCGTCGGTCGAATACAAGACCAAGGAAACGGTGCGACTCAACCACATCCAGGCGCACCCCATTAAGAAACAGATCTGGGTCGGGGTGAAGCCGTGGATGGCGGCAGAAGTGGAGCGCTCGATCAAATAGCGATGCATCACACGAGTATGTCCGATTCGGAGACGACAGAAAGCGACCTGAAGACGTCGCGGCGCAATGGCACACAACTTTAAAGTTCCCTTCGACCGTCTCCCATCTTCTTTGCCAAGCAGTCCGAAGAGCTGCCCGTATTCCTGCCATGTACTTGGTGTGAGGAAGAGCGAAACGCTGGTCCGGTCGCAGAGTCCTCGCGGACTCTTTGGCGCGCTCATTCCCCGCAATTCCTACATGTCCAGGAACCCAGCAGAAGATAATCTCGACATCTGCCCGGCTCGCCAAAACCGTGGCGTCACGGATATCGCGAACCAGGGGATGCGGAGATTCTAATGCCCCGAGAGCACTCAGGGCACTTTGTGAGTCGCTATAGATCACAATATGGTCTCCGAACCGGGCACGTCGCGTAATCTCCCGTACCGAGTGGTGTATTGTCACCAGTTCGGCCGTGAAGACAGACGGAGCACCGAGCACAGCCCCGCTGACTTCAAACAGAGGGGATACGGCGTGGCAGCCGACCCCCTCTTGGGACTTGGAGTCAGCCGTATACACTGGGACGGTTCCAGAGTGACACGAGGTGTGCTCCAAAAAGGTCGAACACAATACTCTCGGCGCCGTACAAGCTTTGGGAGCAGAGGCGTGGCGACAAATAGCCAAATGTGGTACCCTACAGGGTGGTGAACTGGGCAGTACCAGGGGCGCCACCAGCCCGAGAGCTATATCTAGCTCTCGAAGGAGTTTCCTGGCCCTAAACCCAAAGGGCTTAGGGTATGACTGGCGTCTCTCGGCGGCATAGGCACCGTCGAGATCAGCTGCGGATGCAGTGAGAGCTGTTGGCGACTGAGGGAGGCGCCGGGCTCGCGCGTACAGGCGAATAATGCACTGCGTAGAGTGAGTGGCATCTCCCCAAGCATCGACTAACAGGCTCTCAATGAGGGAAGTGCGGAAGGCACTGGTCGCAAGGCAAAGGCCGGTGTGGTGGATCGAGTCCACTTTCCGCAATACACGCTCGGCTGCGGATGCATAAAACTCTCATCCGTAGTCGAGCTTCGAACGGACAAAAGATTGATAAAAAAATAAGACAAAAGATTGATAAAAAAATAAGACAGTAGCCCTATCAGTGCTGAATGTCAGGGAATGGAGAATATCCATGGCGCGGATATAAGAGACCCCAAGGCTGTGAATATGAGCCTACCAGGTGAGGCATCGGTTAAATACAAGAACAAGGAAACGGTGCGATTCAACCACTTCCAGGCGTACCTCATTAAGAAACAAGCAAGGGTGAGGGTGGAGCTGTGGATGGCGGCAGGAGCGCACCACCTTATTCTTGGCCAAGGAAATCAGAAACCTGCGCTTTGGCATAGCGAGAGAGCGGGTCAATGCATGTTGGAGTCGACTATCCAGAGTTGGCATCTGGGCTGGGCGTGCCAAAGAGATAGTAAGGTCGTCCACGTAAAGCGTAGCGAGAACATCTTCCGGCAGCACCGAGGTGAAGCCGTTGATGCACAGGGCAAATAGTGCAACACTGAGGACAATTCCCTAAAGGACACCCTCTTCCTGCCCCGCCCGTACGTGGAAACGACGATCTCGCAAAAATTCAGATATAAACATTAGGAGGCATCCCCTCGCCTCCATCGTGTGGTCTCCATGATACCGTATCGCCATGCGGTATCAGAGGCCTTCTCCAGATCGAAAAACACCGTGGCGTAGTGCTGTCTACGAAGGAAGGCCTTGCAGAAGGCATTTTCCAGTCGGAGCAAAGCAGCCAACGTGGAGTGGAACTTGTGGAAACCACTGTGCAGAAGACAGATGGCCTCCGCTGTCCGGGAAAAAAATGCTAATCTAACATTTACCAATTTCTCCATCAACTTGCACACGCAAGAGGTTAAGAGAGATTGGGTGGAAACCGGCCTGAGTAGAGTGATCTCTCCCCAGTTTGCTAAAGGCGAGCACAGTAGCGATTCGGCAGGAGACCCTCCACCCAGATCCTATTGAACAAAGAGAAAGACCATGCCTCGCTTACGCAGGTGTCGAAGCATGGCATACGGGACATCGTCCGGACCATGGGCGGTGCCGCGCATGAAGCAAGAGCGGAATTTTACGGCGATTTATGCCTAAGTCGCCAGATACCCCCTTAAAAAAAAACAAAAAAAAAAACCGGACCATGGGCGGTGCCCGCGCATGAAGCAAGAGCGGAACTCAATCAGAATAAACCTGTCATTGAAGGGTTCTCCGCCAGTGGAGGTAAAGTCCAGTCGGCGGCCTTCACGACGTGCATGAATGCTGGCGGACCAGCATCCCGGCTAAAGAATGCGCAGAGAGCGGTCGCGAAGGATTCCGCCACGGGCGTGGGGTCCGAGATTGAGGTCCCTTAAAAATCACAGGACAAGATTACCCAACCCTGATATTAAGGCTGGACTTGTTGGCTACCCCAAAAAATGAACTCTCACTGGAGGTCGATATTAAAGCAGCCAAGTATGTAAGTGTTCCACCACTAATACTTGATGTATTAATAACTACAGGTATAATACATTTGTTGAGACAGGGGCCTCTATAAGCTTGATTTCTCAATCAATATGAGAGTGTGTGAAAAGAAAAACTTTATTACAGTAGATTTAGAAAGTCCTAGGGGAATTAGATGTATAGGGGGTAGGGTTATTAAAGTAACTTGGTTTGTCTAAGTAGAAATTAATACATGGATTAACCATTCTTACTAGGTGCAAATTTCCTGCATGCCAATATAATTATTGGAATTTTACCTTGTGAAAGTGGGAGCCTATCCAGAGCAAGCCCAAGAATGACCTTGGAGGGGTGGAGTGGGAAGAAATCGGGGAGTGGCACGATGGCCTTAAGGATTAGGTTGAGAATCAGCTGGGATCTCTCCAATAGTCCCCACTTAGGGAATTTCCACTTGGGCAGAGAAACCATTATTTACATACATGATGCATATGCTGAACCCCTACCTTGACTACCACCCACTTGAGTTAGTGCATAGGGTTGTGGAAAAACAGGCTCGAAGCCACCTATCCTGCTTGGGGGCCAAACCTTTTTTGGAGTGGCAATGCCAATGGGACTTGTGGGTAAAAATATGGATAGCTGAGAAGATGGGAAGGCACAGTTAAAAACAGCCCCCTCCTCCGAGCCAACCAGCAAGAGGCAAAGGAGGGGGGGGGGGGGGAATCTACCCTAGACACAGGTTTGAATAAATAAAAGATGGTTGGCCAAGAAATATGGGTAAGAAGGGGCTTGTGAGGAAGTGGAATAAAGCAAAGGTCTAGGAGATTATAGCCAAGGTAGTCTAATTTCAGACATACCAAGGACAGAGGATGAGAGGGATTTTTTTTTTAGAGCCCATCTGGCAACTTGGGATGAGAGGGAATGCCACTCCTTCAAGTATTAGGTAAGTCTACATGGGGGTTCCCCCTCGGGAAGCCCCTAGCATCTAGCACCCTCTGGTTGAGTTTCTTTGAGAGCATTCATTTTTCCTTTCCCATCGTATCCAAAAATGATATTTCATTTTTTTTTTTCAATTCTTCCATCACTAGTGGATAAATAATGCTCAACACTCATATCTAGTCTAAATTAAGCCTCAAATGTGTTCACGGACGTCATCCATACCTTTGCTACAATGCTGCTCCACACTGCGAATGAGTTGCTGCATCAGCTCCATCTCCTCTTGAGAATATTCTTGAATATAGAGGCCATCTTGCTCCAACCAGGTAGGAGTAACAGTATAAACCTTCCCAACCTCAACTAATTTTGTCCTTAAATTTTGGTGCAATATTTTCTGACTTTGCACTCCACTATCTGCATGCTTATGAGTGACCTTATTCTCCGGCTCAGTTTTAGGTGGTGACTGGAAATCACTTTTTTGTTGTCTTATCTCTTCTAAACAGGAAAAGACACATGGTTGCATGATGAAGTGAGCTACATCATTTTTGCTGCCATCCATCATCGCAACATGGATACACTGTGCATTCTTTTCAATCACCCGAAAGGTGATTTGGGCCTCAGGTTGAATAAATGTTTCTAATTTGGAGACCTTTTCTGTCGGGAGATCTGAGTGGAGAGTGGTTTTGAGAGCCAATCCAGGAATGAAAAATGTGTCTAATCTCTTTGGCAGAGTCTTAATTGTAGTAACCAACTCATCATTGCCAAAATCGATGTAGCAAACTCTGGCACAATGAGGATCAGGAAGTTGACACACCATAGCTCTATACCAAGTGTTGTCCGAGGGGGAAAGAGCCATGATGACATCGCCTATCTTGGTCTGAGAAATGAGAAGAGATTCTCCACTCTCCAATTCCTTTGGGTGGGTCAACAAAACTTGATCAGAAAAGTCATTCAACAACATGACAAAGAACGACTCCCTAGATTTACTGAAGGTGACCACAGCATCGAAGATACATTCGGGTTTCAAATGTGTGGTGACATTAGAGAAAGATTGGACCACTTCATCAGGCGAGGTTTGTCTGTGGTCATTGCCTCTCCCCTCCAGTTTGGGGGGTATTGTTTGCTGCATTGGTTCTATAAATGTGTGTACTTTGCTGGGAGAGCTTTGGCCTTTTGGCTCTTCAATTGGATCTACTTTACTAGGTGTTGTTTGTTGCTTCGGCTCTGCAAATGTGTCCATTTTGAGGGGTGGTGTTTGCTGCCTGGGCTCTGTAAATGTGTCCCCTTTTGGGGAGAGCGTTTGCTGCTTGGGCTCTGTATCCTGGCTAGGAAATCCATTCAATTCTGGATGGGATGTTTCTTGCTTTTGAAAAGAACAAGTGGAAAGTTCCACAGGTGGATTGTTTGGCCTTAGCTCTTGAGACCCATCTATTTTACTGGGGGATATGCTCTGCCTATGAGTGAGAAATTCCATCACTCTATTGACCTGTGCTTCATTTTTCAGCTCAGAACTTCTTTCCACCTCTCTAAATAAGGTTTGATGGCTTTCCTTATAGAAACTCTCCCCTTGGGACATTGGATTTTTCAGTCTTTCTTCAAATAAGCTGCTATCTTTGTTAGGTGATTGTATTTGTTCTCTTTCTTCAAATAATTCTCCCCCATTGGTCAGTGATAGATGTCGTTCTTTCGAGAATTCCTCGACTTTAGTCGTTCGCACTAGTTTGTGTCCTTTTTCATCAAGGAATTTTTCTACCTTCACCAACGGTGTAAACACTCTCTGATCGGAGGATACTTCCCCTGCAGGTGAAGTTATTACTTTTTCTTCAATGCATTTGACCATTCTTGGCCAAACCACATCATCTCGATGATTCGCTGGAATCGAGTGCGCCTTACAACTGGGTGGCTCATTTTCTCGCAATCCCAAAGCATCTAGTAGTACATCTTCCAATGGTCTGTAATAAAATCAAATCATTAAAAGTGAAAGCAATATAGTAGATGAAAGAAATAATGTGCCCAAAACTATTTCAAAATATATTAATCCTTTGGCACCTAATGATTCTATATGGCATCATCAATAGTTATCCTCATAATTTTACTCTTTAATGTGTCCAATGAGTTTGTGTGGCATCAAATTGTTTTCATGAGTTGCCAATTGGGGATATGAAATAGTTGTGACTGTCAATGCCATTGGGATCGGTGAGTTGCAGATATCTGAGTGATGAATACGATAAGGTAAGCATACTTTTAAAATTTCCATTTCTATTTTATTACATAGAAGAAAGTTTATAGATGAGATGCACTGGTCAGCCTTCGGGGGGGGTCCCCTGCGCAAGCACAGGGGAGGGGGGGACCTCCATCTTTTCTGTGGAGCTGCACGAGGGCGGCTCCGTTGTTTTAGGGGGAATTAAGGGGAGATGTTTTTGTTTTGCATCATTGGGCATGGTGACCCTCTTTGTTTTACGGGACGCAATCGCTCACCACCTCTTGCAGTAGCCCACACTGCAAGAGGTGCTTACAGGCCCGGCAGAGCCAGGCGCCGCCATTTGGGACCACCCCCTCCCGCCTGGTGGACTGGCAGTCCTTCGGCATGGCGGATCCACCTTAGACACGGCGTAAAACAGATAGAATGTGAAGAGGAGAGGAAAAGGGATGTGAGGAAGGTATGGGTGGGGATGAAGCAGGTTGTTAAAAGCCAACCACCCCAGACGGGAGCTCAGGAGTTAGGGGACATTGTCCCCTCCCCCCTCAGCCCCGATTCGGGACGATTGGCTGAGAAGAAGGTCAGCTTCTACCCTGTGAAATTAGAGGCTGACCAGAGAAAGTTGTGGGAGAGGTTGTATGAAAAGCGACGAGGTAGGGAAGAAATCGGGCTATCTGAAGGAAGGAAGAGAGGCTAAGCTGGGGCCGGACGGAGCGCTGGATCCCCTCAGCACGGCGGCCAGGATGGCAAATCGCCGCGCCCCTTACGGGGGAGGGCGGCTCCGTCGCTGTTACAGGGGAAGTTGGGTTTTTTTTGGTTGTTTTTTCATACATGGGCATGGTGACCCTCTTTTTTATATGGGACGCAATAGCTAATCACCTCTTGCAGTTGCCGGCACTGCAAGAGGTGCTTACAGGCCTGGCAGAGCCAGGCGCCGCCATTTCGGACCACCCCTCCCGCCTGGTGGCCTGGCGGCTCCACCTTAGACACGTCGTAAAAATGGATAGAATGTGAAGAGGAGAGGAAAAGGGATGTGAGGAAGGTATGGGTGGGGATGAAGCAGGTTGTTAAAAAAAAACCATCCCGAACCGGAGCTCAGGAGTTAGGGAACATTGTCCCCTTCCCCCTCAGCCCCGATCCGGGACGGTTGGCTTGAGGTCAGCATCTACCCTGTGAAATTAGAGGCTGACCAGAGAAAGTTGTGTGAAAAGAGAGGAAACAAGTGTTTTGAAGGAAGGAAGAGAGGCTAAGCTGGGGCCGAACGGGGTGCTGAGTCCCGTCAGCACGGCGGCCAGGATGGCAAATCGCCGCGCCCCTTACGGGGCAATGCCTGCAAGATCTGCCACAGCAACAAGCAGAAGTCCTCCATCAACTGGGTGGGGGCATTAGGAAGGACTGTAATATGTATGTAGCCTAAGGTCTTGCTTGGAGCTTGTGCTCGCCACCAAGGGCAGCCAAATTGATTAATATTACAATTTTAAAACATTTATATTTTAAAAGAATAAAAATGTATTTAACTGCATCAAAACTATCAAGTGTCTTTTGTCGAGAATAGGGTAACGAGTGTAACAGGACTTTTGTAACACCTGGTATTAAAACAAGAGGAGAAAACACCAATAATTAATATAACAGAGGGGAAAAAAGGAGAAAGGGATATGCACAGGTGCTGTAGGAAGAGCTGCATCCCTCAGGGTGGCCTAAGCGTGCACCCAACAAGCAAAAGCTAAGCACTCTGGAGGTGGCTCGCCTCCCCCAGAAACAATGTCAGAGTTCAGTCTGCACAACTACATCCTGAGGGCAAGGGGATGGTAAATAACATGCAACCAAAGAAGGGGGGGGGGGAGAAAAGTCAGCACAACCTTGACAATGAAAGCAGATCTGTTGGTGGGGTGGGATTACATGTTTTGCTTGACACAACTCATTAGTCACAATCGGTTAGGTGAGATGTACATGCTTTTCATTATGCCATTAGTTCCTGCTATTTGAAATAGACCCTCTCTATCCCAACAGGGCCCTTCATTCTTGAAAGTAGCCCAAAAAGTTGAATCACTTACGGGGGTGGCTCACACTTGTCGCGGTGGTAGTACCAATCATCCTCCTGGCACTTCTTAGAACAGTACCAGGCTTTACAGACAGAGCACCGTTTTGAGCCCAGGTAGTTGCAGCGGATGCAGTTGGGTGGTCTGGGTGGCAACAGGCCATTTGACAAAATTTTAGCCCCTGAAGACGCAGGCGAAGGTAGAGTGGCAACAGCTGATGTGGTTGAAGGTGTGGGAGCAAGAGATGAAGACTCAGCACTCTGGGATGAGGAGCAGCTTTCACTTTCTTTGGACGATGAATTCACTAAACTGCGAAAATACAGAGTCAATATTGTTTCCCTTTCCTGGGTGTCCCTATACATGATTTATTCTATGCTGAACCAGACCCGGGTCCTGGATGACAAGGTCTTTCAGTAAAACAGTAAAATCAATCCATGATGTCATCCAGGGTTCACCCCCCCCCCTCTTCTTTTTTGTTTGCCCTCAGCTCTTTCTGTGGTCCATTCAAAGGCCAGCCATGGTTAGTGAAAGCAAATTCTTTTGTAATCATGGGCCAGGACACAAATGAACTGACCTTAAGATAATGAAATCAGCCAAGAATGGGTAACTCTACATTTAATGATAAATAATGAATGAACTAAATAGACCTGCCATCATCATTGTAAGCCAATTTCCCATTAATTGGGCCTCAAAGAGATGTATGTAGTGCAGAGGTTGTGTGATTTGGGTAGTCTATAACAAGGCATTTGATATATGGGCTTTGATTGCATCTGGTACCTTAAGTGGCCTGAGCTGAGTTGAGAAAGGATTACTAGGTGTTGTGTGTACTGATTTGACTGGCTGGATCATTAAGGGAGGTGGGGGTCATTTAGGATGTTGTTTAGTGGTAGTGTGTGCAATATCTTTAGGTGAAGATAGTGTGGATGTATGTGATTAAATTAGGGGTTTGTGATGGTGGAGGAAAGCTAATGTAGAGGTATTGGAATAGTGTGGTTGGGATTTTTTCTTGTCTTGGAGATAGGGCCATTACCGTAATTATTAGTCGGGGGGGGGGGGGGGGGCATTAAAAAAAACGCTGCTCTGGAACAGTGACAGGTGCATATCAATACCACTAAAAGTATTCACTCATCTCTTTATGCCCAATTAAGCACAAATTCACTAAATATGTTTTTAGCTATAAGCTCTTCATGGTATAGGAGTCCATGTGTTGTATATTTCATCTGGGTTTATACCCAGTACCGCACATAAGGCCCTGAGTATGCCTCATGACAAAGCCCTTGAATGCACTTATCATCCACTTGTCCCCTAGTCCTCCTATTCTCAGACATATAATCAATCCATCTTTTATGTGTCCTTCCAAACTTTCAGATACCATCACAAATTCTTAATTGGACCCAATGAGTGAAAAAATTAATTTCATGGAATTCGGTCACATTTATGGGGTAAGTGAAGATGCCTATATAAGAAAAATACAGAAGGATATAATTATGGTAATAGTTTTACTTTGTTGCTCCCTGGTTGATTAATATGGCCAGTCAGCATCTCTCAGGAATGACATCACCACAGATGGGTGAACTCAAAAGTCATGGGATTCGAGGTTTGGTTATGTTGATAAATGGGAGTTTGCTGAAGGGTGGTTACAGCATAGGCAGTTTTGGTTGTCTATTTGCCTTATGTTTGTAGAACAGAGGACTTTGCTTATTACATACAATTATTATTACCACTTTTTCTGATCTTCCATGTTTGATACCATCAATGGACTACTTTTACTTTTTACTTGCCAGCCCCCCTACCACTTTTCTGCTAGTTGGCGTTCCCTAGGAAGTACAGCACGCTCCATGTGTGCGAGTCCACAGGCCTCAAAGAGATGAGATGTGTGTAGTGCAGAGCTTGTGTGAAGTTTGGGTAGTCTATAACAAGGCATTTGATGTCTGGGCTTTGGTTGCATCTGGTGCCTTAATTGGCCTGAGCTGAGTTGAGAAAGGATTACTAGGTGCTGTGTGCAGTGATTTGACTGGCTGGATTATTAAGGGAGGTGGTAGCCATTTAGGATGATGTTTGGTTGCAGTGTGTGCAAATTATCTTTAGGTTAAGGTAGTGTGGATGTGTGCGATTAAATTAGGGCTTGGTGGTGGGGAAAGGAAGCTAATGTAGAGGTATTGGAATAGTTGGGATTTTTTCTTGTCTTGGAGATAGGGACTTTACTGACAATCAAAAGGTGCTATCCTCCAGGGTGGCATCCTGTAGGATAGCACCGAACCCGAGAGCTACATCAAGTTCTTGAAGGAGTTTACTGGTCATAAGCCCAAAGGGTTTAGGGTATGAATATCAGCTGTGGACAGCAACGGCACCATCAAAATTGGCCAAAGATGCAATGAGCTAAGAGCCAGTCTCATGTGTACAAGTGCATAATGCACCCAGCACTTACAAGTAGCTCTCAATGGGAGACGTGCAAAAAGCAATGGTTGCAAGGATCAGTAGAAAAATAAAACAGTAACTCTATCAGCACTGCACAAGCTGAACGTGGCAGAAAAAGGAATGTCCTCCATGATGCGGTGCAAGAAACCATAAGGTTACGAATATGAACCTCCCAGGTGAGGCATCGGTAAAAAACAAGACAAAAGAAATTATGAGAATCCACCACTTTCCAGGCAAACCTTTTTTAATAACAAGTCCAAGGGCCAAATGGAGCAGTGGATGGTGGCAGAAGTGCACCACTTTAGTCTTGGCCACAAGAAAAGCAACCCTGAGCACTTAGGTATTGAGCGAGATGTGGTTTAAGGCCTGTTTGAGTCGACGCTACACAGTTGGCATTGGGGCTGCACCAAGAGATCAAAAGTTCATCCACGTTGAATGTAGCAAGAACATCTTTCAAAAGCACAGGGCAAACAAAGAATGCGGCAGAGGACATCCTCCTCCGGTTCCAATGGGGCGGAGAGGGGTTCTCCTACCCATACAGGGAATCTACCATCTTTGAGAAATTTAGAACTAAAGATTGGAAAGCGTTCCCACGCCCCATCACGTGGAGAGTTTCCATAATACTGTAAAACCATGCAGTTATTATAGGCCTTCTCCTTTTTTTGAAAGTCCATCTGGCGAGTGGCTACTAGAGCAAAAGTCGCTGTACTCAAATAACAGCCTACTAATGTGTAGATAACAAAAAAATAAAGACAAAGGGTAAACACAGGCTTTAAGAAAAAGGCAGCAGCAACAGGAAGGAAGCATGCTCTGGCAGGGGATCATGCGACTAACAACAAACAGTCAAATAGAGTGGAGGCCAGCTTCCTCCAAAAAGTTGTATAGTCCACATGTCTGTGTGCACAAACCAGTCCTGAGTACAAGGGACAAGGTAATATGCAGATCACCCAGACTGGGACATTCAACAAGAATGTGCTGAACAGTATGGGAAATAACGCAGTCTTCACAGTAGGGCACGCAGGCGAAGGCTCCATCAAATGTTGGTGCATCCAATTCGGAGATGACAGAAAGCAACCCGAAGCCAGCATTGTATTAGGGGGTAGGTCCATGGAAATAGTCGCGGCAAAATGTCATGCAACTGTAAGTTTCCCTTGACCGTATCCCATCTTCTTTGCCAAGGAACAAGAAGAGCCGCCTGTATTCCTGCCATGTAATCAATGCGAGGAAGACAAAACACTGGTAGACCTTCTACAAATCAGAAGCACTGTGGCATAGTGCTGAAAAAGAAGGAAGGCAATGCAGCCAGCATTTTTCAGTCATAGTGGAACTTATGTACAAGCTTCAGTCTGTAAAGACAGGTGGCCTTCACTGCCCAGGAAAAAGGCTAATCTAACATTCCACAATTTCTCCATCAACTTGCACATCCAGAAGGTAAGAGAAAATGAGTACCTTGAGCGTGATGTCATCTGCATGTGTGTATGTGGGTCATGTGTGCACTGGTTGAATAGTAGGGGTGGGGGTATGGCTCTTTGTGAGACTCCATTGTAGAGTAGTTAGGTGGGTGTGATTTAAGAGTTCAATGGGTGACTTTGGCCTCTGCTAAAGATGAAGTTTATGATCCATATACATATATACACTACTGATCAATATAATGATTTTCCTTTATTAAAATATTTTCAGGTAAATATATAGATAAAAGAAATTACCATGGTACATGAATGCATGCATTTAATATATATTTTGTGAATATTTCATATGATACAATCATATATTCAAGAAATTACACTATAACTAAAATATTGGCATGCAAAATAGGGGAAATATTTTTTCAGGAACATTCTAGAAGTTTCTTGAAATCATCTCGCAACATTTTGCTCAGTAGTTAAGAACTCTACAACTGCCATTGTTGTCATAGTCACTCTAAAGATATGCCACCACATGTGAAAGTGACCTAGCTCTGTCAGAGAATGGTTTGCTTGAAAACTTCAGAAAGGGCTCTTTCTGCAATTTCAAGAGTGTGATTTTGCACATTCTAAAGTTATACAATGAAAACAAAACCTATAAATCTGTAAAAGTTGGTCTACCCTGCATAATCACCGTCTGAGAAGAAAGCTATTAGGCGCTTCTCTATGAAGAATCCCTTAGAGACTGCAGCAGGAAATTCTCAGAAAAATTAGGACCAAGTGGCAAAGAAGTAAGTCATTTCTCACAGAGTCCCATCACCTTAATGATCTGATTTAAAAGCTTGTTCTCCAGCAACCAAACCAATCATCAGTAAGAAGAACCAGAAGGCAAGACTCGAATATGCTGAAACTCATTTGTTTGGAGAAATGAAGATTGGGAGAGAATTCACTTCAGTGAGGAAAGTAACAATAATTTGGTTGGATCTGATGGCAATGCTTTTTTTAAACGTGCTGCAGGTGACAGACAATGGAGGAGGAAGCGTTATGGTATGGGAAATCTTTACGTCTGAAGGAGTTGGTCCACTAGTGTGAATAATTGGAATGGTAAATACCAATCTGTACCTAAACCCCGTAAAACATGTTATATTCTCACTCCGAACATCTCTGATCCAACAATAATAATAATAATGTCTTTTATAATGTGCTCTTCAAGGCCTGAGGAGTATTTATGTAGGACAACAAACCATACCTTACTGTAAAGTGAGAAAAATACTATTTCAAACAAGAAAATATCAAACTAAAGTAGTGGCCTGTTAAGAGCTTGGAACTGAAACCAATTGGAACCTCTAGAAGATCAATGGAGACAAAGTTGGAGTCCAGCCGCCTTCAACTGTGACAGATTTATGGATGAAAATTTAGCAAGAATGTAACAAAATAACACCAGAATTTTGCAAGGAACTGGTGAGGCCCTGTAGTTATTGTTGCGCCGCAGTAATAGGAAAAAAGGCATCTACACCTTCTATTAACCCCTTCCGCGTGAGTCCTTGGCACCCATGTATGGTGGTGTATACATTTTATTTAAATTTTGCATTTATTGCATTATTCATGTTGTTATGTCTAAATTTTGCCTATTCTTTTGATGTTTGTTCATGCTGAAAATATCTTTCAAGTAATTAAATAAAAAATGACATATTGCTTACTCACCTAAATGCAATGTTTATTTAGTAGGCCTACTATGAAAGATTCTTCATCACTGATTGAAATATAGGTGTTACTATCACTATCATTTGATTCATTTTCCCCCTGCATGGGTTTGAAGTCACTATCTTCATAATTATCACTATCGCTTGAAGACACCAAAATATACAACAAAATTAAAAGTTTATGCTATATATTACATGCCGAGGAATAGGTCACCTCCCCAGACAATACGTCTATGTATACACTTATATCCTCTAATGTATGTACACATGCTTTGTAAAAGTACGTTAACTTTGTAAAAGTAATCTGTTGATTACGAGGTATAAGAGTGCGATTTTAATACAGGGACCGATATTGTTTAATGAGTTTACTAAGTTGCAGTTCAAGGATGTATTTAGAGTGAAAACCAAAAATACAATTTTAATAAGTCACTAGTTAACATATATATACATATTGGAAATATAGAAAATGTAAATGAGGATAATACTGACTGAATATAGATAATTGGCAATCGGGTAACGTTATTACTTGTTAATTAGCTTTTAAAGGGGATACTAATCAGTTATACAGAAGGAATATTTAGAAGTCGGAAAGTGAATCGATTAACGGGACATACAATCAAGGGTCGTTTTACCTTAAAAGGGGTCCTCGAGTCGGCGCGGGGGAATAGAGACGGAAAATGGTCGTGATTCTCGGCCGAATATCCTGATGGTGATGAGGATGAACGGGTGGGGAGACCAGAAGACGAGTTCACGATCCTCCTTGAAGACTAACGATGGCACTTCTACTCCAGAGAAGTGCAACCTCCAAACATCGAGACTGACGTGGCTCGGCGCGAAATCTCTCACGGAAAACTGGAGATCGTTGAGGGAGGGGGAGGGGGGGGGGGCAGATGAGACGAGAGGAATCCTGGCACATCCTTCGGGGACGAAAACAATTCGAAGCTTGCTCTGAACAGAGTAAGCCTTCACAAAAGAGATGGATCTGCCTGGTGAGATCCAACCTCGATGGTATAGGCGAATACCAGGGACTTGGGGGAAACAGACACACGATCTGAACGGAAGGTGACTGGTTGTCTAACTCAATCTGCCGATCTTCGAAAAACCCAGGGTATTTATATGACGGCCATTTTTTTGGTACTTAATTGCTGGAAGGCACAGACGTCTGTGAGAAGGCTTCCAGCGCCTAGAGGGATTGGCTTTTGTCGCCCAACACAGGTCTTAATCGTCTCCAACGATGTGGGTAGGAAACTTTCGGCCAACATTTTCCCAACTACAGAGATTAGCATTTCATCGGTGCTGACGGATATTCAAATTCTTTCTTCTTTTATTTTTCTCTTTGGATACAGAGCTTACTCCACATGGAGTTATACTTAGGAGACATAGGAAGGGAAGGAATTCAAGAAACAAATGAAAGGGGTATTCTTCTTGGGGTCCCTTTCTCTTACATTACGCAATCAATCACAAGTAATTTCCAACTGGCATAGAACATGGTTTCAACCTTGAGGGGATAAACAAACCAGCCCACAAAGTGTTTTTATTGGCCAGTTGAGAATGGCAAAATTATAAGACAAGACACTTCGAGTAATGCTCAAGAATGTCCATAGTGTAATCCGGCAAAATTACAGAACAGAAAAACAATCATTTATTTCATGACGATAACCCTTTGATCATCAGACACGAGCGACAGTCGGTGTGATGAAAGCATCGTAGTGAAGGGGTTAAGTGTTTTAAGTTTCATCATTATCAAATCTTGCTTGTTTCTAGTGTATTTCTTTGCTAAGAAATTCTTATTTTACATGTGTCAATATTTTATCTTGTTGGTTTATTTAAAATTTCTTGAATGTACAATTGTATATGAAATCTTAAAATATATTAAATGCATGCCTTTATGTACCAGGCAAAATTCATTTATCTACATCATATTTTTAAAAATATTCTAATAAAGGAAAATCATCCTCTTATTTTGCTTGGTAGTGTATATACATTTTTTGAGGCAGGTTATAGCATATTTGTTTTCATTCTAAAACTACTCAATTCTGGACATCTCCTTTTAACAAATTTTCCCCCTGTTATATAATAATAGTTAATGCAACATGACAACTCCATTAAAACATTATTTATTAATGTACTTTTTCACAAAATTTTGCCTTAAGAAAAAGTTGGAAATTTGAGTAAAAAAAAAAAAAATTTATAACCCTTCTTTCAAATGAGCTTATATAGATAAAATTCTTATGCTTCAAGTATCTGGTCTAACTTCAAAGAGCCCCATAACCTAGAAGTGTCATCTTTTGATAATTAAGTTTCTCTAATAATGTTTTCTAACCCTACAAAATTAAAAGAAAAACTGAAACTTATTAGCAAAATTTCCTAAGAAAATTGTTTTAGGTTTGTTCATCTCCAAAGAGCTATACAAATAAGAAATTGCTTTACATAAGACAAATGCAAAATGTAATATGCTAACCCCCCCAAAATTATTCTCTGCTCTTTGTTTTAAGGCTGCACAGAAGTACAGAATAATCTGCATAATAGCAGAATAATGTATTGCAGTTATGTATGATGGCCACATCTGCGTCAAAAGACAGTAGTCTTTTGTACAAGATTCTTACTTTGATATGCCACTGGTACCATTAAACAGCAATCAATGGGATTCTTCTTAGTCAGGAATGAATGCATATTAACTTACCCATTTGTGAGACTTCTTATACTGCCAGGTTTTCTTAACTCCTGCACATTCCTCTCCTGCAAAAAATATATATTTTTTTTTAACACAATATTTCAAGGATTGATAACAAGCAACTAAATTAATTAAAATAGAACAATGTTAACACAATTTCCTGCTACCTCAGACTCATGTGTCACAGTATTCCATTATACATTAAATTCAATACTAGATTAGACACAAAAGTGCATCTATGACATACAATAAGACAGCTAATATTCACACAGGCTTGACAGTCAATGTGGTGTGCAGAAAAACTAAATAAATGCAACTATCCGAGATATACAAAGCAATAGTCACAGGACCACATTCCAGAAGATGCTATAATACCAGAAAAAGCTCACCAGACATACCTACAAATCTGCAGGAACAGACAGGTATGAACTAGCCATTCCCAGCTCACAACTGTAATAGTTTTTACCCTTTCAAACCAGTAGTGCATTCCTCTTTTATTGTCCTTTATTTTAAGGGAAAAATCAACTCAAAACAGGGAGCAATCAACAATGAGAGACACTAAGTAAAAAAAAATATTGATGGGAATGAAGGATCAAGCTAATCTTGAACATTTACCCTTAAGGCAGATACATAGCACCATAGAAGACAGGACTCAAGGGAACAAATTGAAAGCTCCCTTGCAGGAAGAGGGGTAGGGTATCCCTAACGCTAGGAAAAGTCAGGGTGGGGTGGTGGTAAATTCTAACAGTCCCAAATGGCAACAATGTGACCTCGCTTGAGGAATTTTTTGTTAAAAAGGGCAATAAATGACAAAGACAATGACAAAATTCAAGTCAATAGAAAAATGAGATAGCATATTAAAGTGGCCCAGGGGTATAGTACTCTTCCGAGGACTTAGGGACCTTATTAATTTCAAATAGTATAGGGAAAGAGTACCATCTTAAAAAACTATCATAACCTGGCATGCAAGAGCCAACCCCCATAATCAGAGGAAAGTGGCAGTGAGCACACTCGTTACAGTACTAGGACAGACACACGAATGAAGCTCAGCCTAGGAAATACAACCAAAATATAGTGTATAGATATAGTCGAGACAACCAGTCTTCACAGAGGGGTTCAAGGGAATACTTCATCTGATGTTGCTGCATCCTTAAGTGTTCTTCATCTGGAGATGACAGAAAATGAGTTGATACATTCAAGGGATTTTGGAATGGGTTCACAGGGAAAATATAGGCACAAGGGCAAGCAAATTTAAATCCCTATGGTCCGGAATTTTGGCAATACAGCATTATGGTTGCCCTGATACCAGTGCACTTAATCTGTGCATGCAGCCCTGGCCCCTTTATCAGTGTACTTGTTCCTAGCAAAAAAAAACCCGAATGAGGCCAGCCACCTCCAAGAAGTCTGGAAGTCTGTATGCACAAAATTGTCCAGAGTTCAAGGAACAACAAGCAGTAATGTGGGCAAAGCTCCCCTAGAGGAGGTAGGACATTAACAAGAATGTGCCAAATACAAACAGTCTGGAGGAGGGAGGGAGGAGATGCAGTTGAGCGTTCCTTAACTGTAACTGCATGCCATGAGTGTGCACAATTCAAAGATGATAGAAGTGACCTGAGGAGGGGAGGGCACATCATCGGTAATGGCGCGATGGCATGCAATCAGCAGTTTTAGATCTTTTGGGGAGGAAGGACAAAGGGCAGACCTGATTGCTGCCATGTAGTCAGTGTGAAGAGCAAAACGCTGATATGGTCATCCTTTCCTCACAGGCTCTTTGCCTCCCTCATTCCCAGCAATCCTTACTTGTCCAAGGATAATCTACAGATCCACACAGCTCATGGCAACCATTGCATGATAGATTGATCTCAAAGATGTTAAATCACATCGAGACTGAACAGTCAATGAACCCCTCACAGATAGGGATCCGGAAGGGTTTTTGTTGTAACTATATTCAAATAACCATTAAATATTAATTTGGGTTTATTTTAGAAAACCTTTCATTTGTGTATAGTTTCATACCTATACAACAAAATTCAAACAGAATATTTAGGTTAGTCCAACAGTTGACCCCATACCATGATGTCCCCAGAAAGCCAGGCTCACCAAACAAAAACTGATTTTAAGATAAAAATTACCTTTGGTAACAATTTTCAGCTTTCTATCTTGTCTAGAAAAAGAATTATTGCAGGTCAAAGTAGGTCATAATTTCATGAGATGAATCATGAGTGCAAAAAATCGGTGTAGCACCAGAAATTAAAATGACCATAACTCAGAAATCCTGAGGAATATTTGAATGAAACTTGGGGCTATTTATTGCACCCCATAAAGTCCATTTTGTGAATTTTTCATCAAAATCAAAGATGGTTACCATGGAACTTTTCTGGAAGATGGTGGACAGTGGGTGCTGTTTTCTCCACCTGTGGAAGGGGCCCCAAGGCAGAACAAGCCAACCTCTGCCATGTCCTTCTCTGAAATGGGGAATAAACCCAGGAATGAGGCCACTCCTTTCGTCCAGTCTGTGCTCTGTCAGGGATATCTTTCACATGGGTGGATTTGACTTGGAGGGGGGAGGGGTCTCAGTCTTTGTTCACCCTCATGGAAGACCCTGCCATATGAGGAGGACGGGGGGGGGCTAAGTGCTTAAGATGGATGTTGTACATTTTGGCTGGACCAATGGATTTAGTTGTGTTTTTTTTTTTGTTTCTTTAGGAGCTCATCTGGCAACTGCCTACTTGGGCATAAGACGCAGTACTCACGACAGCCTAGTTAGTACTAGGCTAAATTAAAAAACAATATGACCCCTAAAAAAAAGCAGGAAGCGTCTTAGAGAGGCCCCAGCGCAGAAACATATGACTGACAGTGAAATCGTTCAGGCGGTGCTTATAGTGCACGTAGGCATAACGCTTCTGTTTGAGGGCCGTCTCAGACTAGGCTGACAACCACGGGACTGGTCAGCGTGCAAAACGGCCAGACGTTCTATGAATATAAGTATAGCCAACGGCGATGAGATCGTCAGAAGAACTTAACAGCCTCATCAACCGAAATAAACTTGACTAAGATAGAGAAATCAGTCTTTTCCTGAAATGTGGACCATCGTGCCTGCGCCAAGAAACACCGGGGTAGGCTCTCGGGCGGCAGCGGCCTAAAAAATATTTGAATGGAAAAGTGATCACTACCATAGAAGTCATCGACTACCCCCAATCCAAAATCAGGCTGTGGAGCCGGAGAGCACAAAGATAGATCGAGGCAGGAAAATGAAGGGGGTTCTAAGGAAGTGATGTGTAAATTCTCACAGTTAGGACACCTATTCCAGTTCGTCAATAAGGGCACCGAAGACCTGACCCCTGGTATTAATTGAGTAGTCTCCCCAGAAGGGAGTGTCTAACGTTCAAATCTCCGAGCAAGATAAACGGCCTCGGCAACCTGGCTACCTCCTTTTAGGCAGTACCTGTGCACCTGCATCTGGATAGGAGGTATATCCAGGTACAGCTGCACAGATATTGAGTGAAAGGAGGTAATTAAAGGAAAGAGAAGGGAAACATCATGCTGGGTGTAAATGGCGCATCCCCGTGCCCGACCCCCATCTTGTGGTGGAGGGGTGGAAAAACTCTTATACCCATGAGAGTGGGCAGGGGGGCACGCACCCAGCATTGGCTCTTGCAAAAAGATAGCTAATGAGGAACAGGACGAGACAAGCCTCTGTAGCAACTCTAAGTTGACCCGGAG
Source organism: Ceratothoa steindachneri (assembly GCA_963969495.1). Lineage (NCBI taxonomy): Eukaryota > Metazoa > Arthropoda > Malacostraca > Isopoda > Cymothoidae > Ceratothoa > Ceratothoa steindachneri. The sequence goes on along the minus strand of OZ018324.1, from coordinate 184,609,004 downwards.
TCCGCGGCAATTCCATTGAAGGAAGATGCTCTCCAGGCCTAGCTCGGAGAAGATGTGGGGGGGGGGGGGCCTTCTTCGAAGAGAAGAGCCTCAAGGGAATGGTCGGAGGCAGAATTCTGGGCGCTGTTGGCCGGACATATTGGGTGAGATTTGGCTCGCCATGAGAGTCTTTTCCTCCCTCAGCCTCGAAATCCTAGGTGAACAGGGAGGGTCTTCAGAGGTGCGCCCCCCCCCCTTGAAGGATCCACCGTCTCCGAACCAGCCAGCCTGCAACTAGGTGAACCCTTTATGCCACCCGCATTGCCAGGGGAGCGCCGAGGGTGGGTAGAGCCTGTAGAAGGGTTCCGAATAGGAGTGGAAATGACCGTGCTTGTAGGCCTGGAGGGTCTTTCTTAGCATTGAGGCATAAGCCATCCAGGCAGAGACAGGCGTGCCAGGACCAAATCCTTAGCCTCGCGAAATGAGTCAATCCTGGGCCTGAACAGCCAGGATTTCCTTCTCATGGAAAAAAGCACCACATTGCTTCGAGGAAGCACGGTGCGGCTCTCCGCAAATTGACACACTTGGTCACACACAACTTGGAAATATCATGTGCGGCCTTGGAGGAACTAACACAGACTTCAGGTAACCCCAACTTTGTGCGCCTACAAGAGCGATTAGTATTGTCGAAGCGGTGACAGTAATAGCACCTCTGTGGTAGTGGCACAAATACCTTCAGTTGAACGTGACAGAGTATAGGGGCGGGTCTCGAGGCCCCTCCCTGTTTTCTCATCACATGCTCGACCTTGACCGCCCCATGGTCAGCCAGCTCTAAGGTGATGTCACCTATGGAGTAGTCCACGAGTTCCCTTGCATAAACTATTATTTATGAAGTTCACGGTCGAGTGCGGCATCACATTCACAGTTGTGCTATCAAAGTGTCCAAAGGGCACTAATCATGGCAGCCTCATAGGGATTTGACACATTCGCCATAGGATAGCGTCCGAGAAATGTGTCACCTTCGACGCTCAACCAATCATACTAGCTAGAGCTCTCCTCTGATGAATCATGATGCCCTAACCAACAGGCTGCCATCAGTGGGGCGTATGATAAGGAAGAGTTTGAAGCCAGTGGGCTCGAAAACGCCAGGTAGCCTTTGAATGAGGGGCCCCAAAGTAATCAAAGCTCTGCTCTGCACAGTTCTGGTCTTCGTCTGGGACTCTCTACCAGGGAAGCAACGGGGATGGATGTGTCAATCTTGGCCTGGTCGCTTACCGAAATGGAAGCATACCCATCGATCCCTGCAACCTAGTAAATGGAGAGGAGTCTTTTTTTCCTTTCTTTTTAGGGAATGAACCCGCTTCCCTCCTCCGTCGGCAGGAGCCCCGTCCAAATGGACCGACCTCAGCAAGATCCTTTTCCGAGATGCACAAGGTCCTGCCTGCTACAGGAGCACCAGCCGGAGGAGATCCCTCTTCTCCTTGTAGTCTTGGAGACCCGAGCCGTCTGAGTAGGACCTCGAACACGGGCAGACTCAGCTTCGTTGCTTGGCACGTGCCCAGGTCCACCCCAATAAAAAGTCCTACTGTCTGGGGGGCTGGGTTGTCTCAGGCAACATACCCATCTGGGGGGGGCAGGGGCTCGTTATGACCCCCTCCCCCCAGCAGGACATCACATGTCCCATTGTTTATAGTGTCTTTGGGCGGGAAAGAGAGGGGGGGCACTGTAAGCTCAATGTGTTTCTGAGGGAAGGGGCCGACAGTGCCCTATCGTGCCGCTCCAACCGGGAGCAGTCAATTATGGGCCACTAGCAGCAGGGTGTCTGAAAAAAAAGAAAAAAAAAGAGGCTAAGCTGGAGCCAAACAGGGGGCTCAGTCCCACCAGCACGGCAGCCAAGAAGACAAATCGCCGAGCCCCTTAAAGGGATAGTGGATTTAGAAATTATGAGCAATTTGATGGATTGTTGAAAGTTTTCTTTAGTAAAGGGAGGTGCTTGGTCTTTGGGTGGGTGTGTGCTATTGATTTTTTTGTGGTTTTGTCTGTGCAAGGGGAGCTAATGTTGGGGTAGTGTTTCATGAAAATGCCATCTAGGTGTTGCAGTTGTTTCTAGTAATTAGTGATTGACTCATGTGTGGGAGCTGGCTAGTAAGTGATGTAGAAATTTTTTTTATGGTCCTTCATAGTTGGGTTGAGTTTGTTTTGTGCGGGTACAAGAGACCCTAAGGCTGCGAATGAGCCTCCCAGGTGAGGTGTCGGTCGAATACAAGACCAAGGAAACGGTGCGACTCAACCACATCCAGGCGCACCCCATTAAGAAACAAATCTGGGTCAGGGTGAAGCCGTGGATGGCGGCAGAAGTGCGCCACCTTAGTCTTGGCCAAAGAAAACCGAAACCTGTCGACGCTCCTGAGTTGGCATCTGGGCCTCGCCAAAAGAGATCGAAAGGTCGTCCAAGTAGAGCGTAGCGAGAACATCTTCCGGCAGCACCGAGGTGATGCCGTTGATGCTCAGGGCAAAGAGTGTGACACTGAGGACACTTCCCTGCGGGACACCCTCTTCCTGCTCCTTTGGGCCGGAGAGGGCTCCCCCCACCCGTACGCGGAATCGACGATCTCGCAAAAATTCAGATATAAACATTGGGAGGCGTCCCCTCGCCCCCATCGTGTGGAGAGTCTCCATGCGGTATCATAGGCCTTCTCCAGATCGAAAAACACTGTGGCGTAGTGCTGTCTACGAAGGAAAGCCTCGCAGACGGCATTTTCCAGTCGGAGCAGAGCATCCGATGTGGAGTGGAACTTGCGGAAGACAGATGGCCTCCGCTGTCCAGGCAAAGGCTAATCTAACATTTACCAATTTCTCCATCAACTTGCACACGCAAGAGGTTAGAGAGATTGGGCGGAAACCGGTCGGAGTAGAGTGATCTCTCCCCGGCTTGCGAAAGGCGAGCACAGTAGCGATTCGCCAGGAGTCTGGGAGGAGATCCTTCACCCAGATCCTGTTGAACAAATCTAACAGAAAGGCCATGCCTCGCTCACCCAGGTGTTAAAGTTGATAAATAAAACTATGTATTTACAATTTAAACAAAACGCTCACAATGAAATTTGGATGGATATTCGTAATATAATGGGACATTGAAATATTGGCGTTAAATTTCTACCGTTCCAATTATTTTGTCCAACCCCTGCATACATATATATATATATATAATGTCAAACCTATCCTACCCAACTTCTTAAGCTAACCCTCCTATACTCTTCTTTCACACACAGAGAAAAGTAGAATAAAAAGCAAGATTAAGGCAAAGTGGTTAAAGTACATAGATAAAAATTGGGGAGAATGGCTCCCACGTACCCCACACAGACACTCAAAACAACATTCATTGCACGCTAGAATGCTGTAGGGTCATTTGCCAATCCAAAATTTGATTTCTTGTAGAGGGAAAACAGTTACAACCCAACTTGTTTTGGTTTTTTTAAATCTAATACCCTAAATAACCGTATTACATATTATACACTTTTCTATAAGCCACACACTTCACTCACTCAAATCATAATTCTGCTCCCTCACAATGCCCTTTGATCTCCACAACTAGAGGGAAAATGCTGACATTTTAGCTACATGGCAATATTGCCAATCAACAAATTATGAATTCAGGTAAATGACCTCTTCCAAAGTTTAGCCCTTACTTATCACATCCTTTCTTTCTAACACCCTTCTATACAAATGTGCTCTCTCCTCCTCAACAAATCATGCTTCAATCACTCAATTATTCATACCAAAATTTGATGCCCTAGTTTCAAATTCACTCCAACCACAGCATAAATGTAACCCATTACATCAACTTTTACACTAACAGCCTGACCCTTCAATTCTTAGAATTACTTGTATGCACATCAAAGGATCCTTCATTTTCTCCAATTAACTTACTTTACTTGCTGGCTTCCCTACTTGCATTCTAACTGTTAAACTGACCCATGCAGCAGTACAGGCAAATTCCCAATTCCTATTAAACTACCTGCACAATATACAACAGTGACATCTGTTTAACCCTTCCATCATTATATATCAAACTTCTTGCATTGCAAGTCAGAGACAAACCCCTCAATCATTTTATTCAATCATGACAATCACATATCCATAGCTAAATCCAGTCAAAACTTTTGTTCCTGAAAATCTAGCAGTTCAATTATAATCACACTAGGAGAGGACAAATTATCATGCACCCCCTCATTTCTAGTTTGCCAATACCCAAGGTCATTTGATTTATATTTGCTCCAGGTTGGTTAGTCACAATGGGACTTGTCTAGAAGATCAACTATACCAGCTTCCACAAATCTGCCTCAAATCCATATTCTTTCAAAATGTCCAGGTTGTCCACAATTACTACATACAGTGCGAACAAAAAATATCGGATCACCCTGAAAATTTGTATTATTTTCAATGATATTCACTTTCTATTTGTTCTAGTGACATCTGATAGCTTTCATATAATGCTCAAATATGACAGCTTTCCAATGCAATCTTAAGTTAGTATTGTGGTAGTGTTCATTGCATGTTTGTGCATCAAAATTGTCCACTTTTCATGTTTTTTGTCATTTCATTATTATTTTAAGATTTTTTACAGAAAGTGGTATAAATAAAATTGATTTCTAATGTGTGCTAAGAAACAATTTGAATGTGATTGTCGAGGTGCTATCGTTGCTCTTCATAAATGTGGCAAATCTCAGAGACAGATAGCTAATGAACTAAACAGACAAAAGTACTGTTAATTTATGGGTTTCACATGCTAAAAACAATGTTAGCCTATCTACGCTAGTACCTAAAAAATGATCTGACAGACCAAGAAAAACAAATTTGTGGACAGACTTGCTTATGAAATGCTTAGTAGTGAATAATCCAACAAAAACTGCGAAATAACTAAAATTTAATAAGAATAATTTATTATCTGATTTTTCTCACCATGCTGCAAAGAAACCATTCAATAAAAAAAAAGTGTAACAAACGTGTCTCATTTTGTAAAAAAATACATTCATTGGACTGTTGAGGATTAGAAAAAAGTTTTATTCAGCAATGAGTCAACATTTTTAACATTCAGAAGCTGTCCTAAAAAGATTTGTTGTTGGCCCATTGACTCAAAATAGAATGAACCCTAAATACACCCAAAGGACAATGAAACACACTCCAAGTGTGATGATTGGGGGATGTTTCAGATTCCAAGGGAGAGGAAGCTGATACTGTAGGTAGCTACTATAAAAAAAAAAAACAACATTCATACCATTCAATTTCTTAAGCCACTCTCTAACAAATTGTATCTATGACATCCAACTAAAACATTCCAAAATCCTTCACTACATGCCAAATCTTAGGCAATTGTCATCCAACCAAATACACTGTGCCTGATTTCTTGCATTCATTTGATTTATGTCTTCCAGTATTCCTCCCATTTATCTATAGTACAGCACTCCTACCTTGTCTATGTTCATTATAGCCCCCACATTCACTCTTTCATATCTATTCATTCCTAAATGATTTCCATAATAATGGTGAAGGAAACTTGCCAAAACATCAACTGGGTTTGCCTTAAGTATCTTGATTACTGTTGTTGAATTGAGCCCATATCTTTGATAAAAAAAACAATATCCACAATGATTCTATGCTTTCACTTGTTACTTTACACTTCAGTCTATCCTTACTCATGAAGCACACCAGTCTCTCTCTTACAGCAGCTTCCTTAAATGCATCCAGGGCCAAAAACATTCTCAGTCCCTTCTGTCATCTAAGTAGACTTAAATAAAATTTGATTTGTTTGGTTTCCCCATCTCCAACATTGCATACAAATCTACCACTTTTGATTCATTTCCCCCTGCATTCTTTGGGAACTTACTAGACTTAGGTGGTTAAAGGGAAAGCCTATTTAATGGTTGAAACTGGTGTGTTGGGAGCACACCCGCACCTCATAAACCAAAGGTGTGATGGCAGCACAAATACCACACTAGCCTAGTCTTATTCCTGCCATCAGATATGACAGTTCAACATTTACAACATGGCCAACAAGCACAGCTGAGACAAACTCAAAATCCAATCTAAACTCACCGACAGACACAATTTTGAGCCAAACAGCATCCTACAATTTCAACAACTAAGTTTAGGCTGCCACTATTCAATTCTCAAATAAACACTGCTCTACTGCCACAACATGTATCAGATGTACCAAAACCAATAAGATATGAAACACCTTGAATACCCTAACTCTTCTCCTCATTGAGCCAATGTGGCAATATTCCAGAGACCATCTCTCTCTCATTGAAAAGAGGTAAAGTCCAAAAAGTTGAAATCCTCAAAATATATATAATTTTTTTTGAAACAATAACAACCACAACGGTAAATTCACTAATGGCTAAAACAAACAGTTGCTTCAGGGGAGGCATGTGACCTAAAAGTCTGTGCTCAACATCAAATGGCAAGTCCTTCCAAACAAACCTCTCTGCAGTAAAAAGGGACAGAAAACATTTGTTCCTCACCTGTGACTGAAGCAAGAATTTTCCTCGACCAGCACTACTCTTGACTGGGGAATTGGGTGTTGGTTGGTGTTGGATGTAACCATTTCCACTAATACCACTCCCGGAGACAATGGGTTTTATTTGATCAGTGGTGCTCTAGAAATAATGGGCATACTTTAAGAACATTCTTTATTATTTGTGTAAACATTCAAAGGTATATTTGCTCAGTGGGAGAAAGAACAAATGAGCACAAAGTTAAAACTTACCAAAGAGCATCAAACAAATACGTACTCAAAAGTAGACTTTAATTACCAGTTTATTTAATGTGATACAAATCACATTTTTAACAGATCATGGCTCAACCATGCTTCTTTGGTGCAGCAGGATTTATAGGAATATTCATATTGATAAGTAAATGGCAACCTGATTATTATTTTAGGGGATAAGCTGCATCTACAGACTCAGAGGAAATGAAAATATTTGGAAAATCTATAGCCAAAGATTCACCAGCAGGTAAAATTGGATGGATGGATGGATGGATTATTTACAAGTCCCTTGGTGCTCACTGCGAGGTGATTGCACCGTAATTTGTTTTGTAGTAAAAGTTTTAAACACGAGTTATAAAAGTTGTGTCTGATATCATGAGGTTGTGATTATGCAGTGATGATTGAAGTACTAGATGAATAAATGGTATGATAATGTGTTAAAATAATTAAAATTCATTAAAACTTAGATCGTGTACTGGAGACGAATCTATAGCTTCTTTAATAGTCCCGTCTCCTCGAGGTAGGTAAAATTGGGACTAGAAGAAACAAACTGCTGGCATTGGAGGAGGGGAACACTTATGGCTCTCTGATAACAGAATTAAGCAGCCCCCAATTCCATAAAGCAACCTTGTTAAGTCCAAATGAAGAAAGGCACATTTCAAAGGACCTAGAAACAATATTGCAGTCATTCTATCCTCAAACAAAGGCTTATAATAACTTAAAACCAAGAAATTTGGAGAATTAAAAGAATAAGACTAAATACATGTGCTGACAGACAAAAATGAAGCAATAAAGACACAAAAGACCCTCTTTAGATCCCCCCACAAACACAACTAACCAAATAGAATAAACCTTATATAAAGGAGTGTCTTACTGGTGCCATGGTAGAGGTCGCATTTCTCTGCATCTTATCTCCGTGGGTCAATGCCAACTCAACCCCGAGAGAGAGTGGAGGCTTCTTGTTTACATTCTCAATGACACTAAGGGCATCCCTGAGGGAAACAAAGGAGACCAAACACAGGAACAATTAACACTGGGACAATAATTTTATTTAAAAATTGAGAAGCCACCAACAAACGCATCTACATCAATCAGTCTGTGAGGAGGGGTTTGTACAAAATGAAGTGAAAATGGAGGAAATGTAAATGTTTTGAAGTAATATAGTCACAGTAGTAGGGAGATTCATGGTTTTGTTAATATGTCAATATAAATATAATCCCTTTGTTCTTTTTTAAGACCTATAAAAACAATAGATTCTTTCTAATTTTAAGTTTATTTTCTCATAATATTAATAATACATTCTTATATTTGAATTGTACCATTTGCTACTCTTAATAATTCAGTTACTATTTCTGAAGTTAAAATACAAACATTTTTTTTTTTTTAAGAGCTCATCTGGCGACTGCCTACTTGGGCATTAGTCGCCGTATTAAAACTGGCCTAGTTCTAGGCTACTTTAAAATAAAATTAAAGAAAAAAAAAAACAACACCCCAAAAGGGGAAAGGAAGCAAGCTGGTGCGTCGGGGAGAGGTCCCCCTGGCGCAGGAGTGTACAACTAAAGGAAAAAACAAAACAAAAAAAAAAAATACAAAAAAAACAACAAAAAACAAACCTTGCTTAAATAATAGGGAGAAGGCCGGCCTCCCTAAAATACAAACAAATGTGTCCCTTTATTCCTATTAACAAAGAATTCCATCATTCACTCTACCAACACATAAGAGTTCTCTGGTTAACTCCAACTCCCCCAAGCTCTATCAAATGTTGAAGTGAATGTACCAAGATGAGTGGGAAAATATTCAATTTATTTATACAGGGTGCAGAGGGTAAGCATTTCAATGACTGTCTGAAGAAAAATCAACAATTTTTATTTTTTTTAGATATATTCATCAAATTTGAGTCAGTTTGGTTTGTTTTCACAATGTGTTCAGTCAATCTCACTTGATGAACCCACCTGTGGACTTGATGAAAGCCTCCAGGTGACTTCAGAACTGACCACTGGCCTTCACTATCTCACACATTTTGGGTCTCTGAAGGAACTGAAAATCCTTCATGTTGCAGCTGAATTTGTTGGTCTCTCAGAACCTCGCTACACACAAAGTAGTCAAAGGGTTTGTAGTCAGACCAAGTGTCATGTGCTGTGTGATCGAGGAATTATTCTCACAGACAAGCCTGGTTCTTACTGCATGTTTAGTAGTACGCAGTCTTGCTGCCTCACATAAGGCCTGCAGCTACCCGTTTGATGTAGGGCTTCATCACCTCGCGCTAAGAACATGGATGTAGCATCGGTGTTGAGCTTAAGATCCTCAGGGAAAAGTAGCATGGCACAAAGTCACCTTTTCTGCTAATGACACTGAAGAGCAGAATTGTGGCTGGAAATTTCATCTGCCTGAGTCAGGGCACAACCTTAGATGCGACAGTGAGTCACCTGTTGCTGTGGGAGTTGATCTTCTGGTCTTGACAGAAATTCTTATTGGGAGAAGAACTGCAGCATGTCTGGGTCCAACTGGTGTTTCAACTTCTGGATCATCATCTTGGGTGTGCTTGAGTCACTTTTCATGCATTACCTTGAACAAAAATTGTCCCTTCCTCATCTAGTATGAAAGGTCAGGAATGTCTGTATGTACCACCACCCCCGATGAGCTTTTCATCAACATCATTCTTCCTTGCAATGGCAAGCATAGACTTTCTGGGATAATTGTTGATCTCCTGGATTTCAGTGATCAATTTTAGCATTCTGATGGCAGCAGAGCAATGACTGTGTTTTCCTCTCTTGTGCCAAGGTCTTCTTATAGTTGAATCCTCAATCTTCTAGCATCTTCTGACATTTTCCACCATCTTTATGCTAATGTTGAGGAAGTCTGAAATCTCCTTGTTTGACCTTCTGGCGAACATTCCAAGGATGATTCCATGCCTCTTCCTCAAATTAGGGATGGAGGGGTTAAAAATTTCCTGTCAATTATTAGCAGAATAAATGGTTATTGTTTTTAATAAAGACAGACAACAAAGGTATAAAGAGAGAGTAAAATTAGCAATTGAGATTTGTGAATGAATACCATCTGCACCCTGTATCACACTTTTTATGGTTTATAGATTATCTACTAATCTTTTGCATAAAATTGTTTATTTAGCCATCTCTTTTGAGATTAGATTTTCAAATAGGTTCAACATCAGCTGCCTGCGAGTGGCAAACTTGGCTAGGAAAGAGAACTTTGGACAAAGAACTCTCCAGCCCTCCGGCAAAGGCAGAAGAAACTCCCCTATTATGTCTGGAAATGGATGCACTTTCAGGTTGTTACCCATGCTATCTGCCCATCTCCCTCCACTTTGTTCTTCACAATGAGCTCTACCCAAGGAACCACTAATCTCCTCGCCTTGGCTGGTAACATAAAATAAAACCTGGTCTCATCACCTACATAGGCTACTTTTAGACCAACATGTAACTACTCACAAGCTTCCATCCTAGGCAACTTGTGCAACAAATGGCACCACCTCCAATGCCCATAAACAGTCCCACAGCTCAGTGGACCTGAAACTATGCACAACTACCCACATACTCCAACCTACACATCCTGCCTAGAACCAACTCCCTCAACAATCAAAACCAATGGACATGTGTAATAAGAGGTGAAAATTATAAAAATGTTCAAACACCTATAAGATCAACTCTACAATCATACCTAAAAAGTTTCCAAAACTACACAAAGATATAGATACTCAGCATATAATCATAGTTACTCACATTGATGGTATGAAGTTAGTATAGCAATGTTAAGGGTTCATGTTATGTGCTGGACTACCCCCCACCCCCCACCCTTAATTTAAAGTAGAATACCAAACCAATGGGGAAGTATCTCACAGTTTACAGAATTGACCTGTAAAGAAAGTGGTGAAGCTAGATAATAGTGTCCGGAAGATATATAGCTGTAGATCCTTCCAGGGTGGCAAAAAACCAAAAATTTTGAAAAAGCCCAATAAAACCTGGCTTTTATTCTGATTTTTTTCAAAAAACAAATGCTAAAAGCACTAGAATAACAGAAAAAGAATAGCTATCTCTATTTTTATAAAATATTAATAATTAATTAGTTTAATAATTATATTATAGTGAGAACAGATCACAGTAACAGACCACTGATTGAGAATTGTGGCTACCATGATAGCCATAACCTGTAGATTAAAAAAAAGAAAAAAAAGGAGCCTATCTGGCGACTGCCCACTAGGACATAAGGCCGGAATCATGACAGCCTAGGACTAGGCCAGTTTAAAATAAGAATATGAAAACAATGATAAAAAAGGGAAGATCGTAACAAATAGGAAGCAATCTCCGGCGTTGAGGGGAGGTCCCCCTCACAACAGCACAGGAGCATGCGACCTACAAAGAAAAAAAATAACCCCCCCAAAATAAAACCTAGTTAAATAAAGAAGCCCAGCCTCACCCCCAAAGTCTATAAGTCCACAAATCAATGTGCACGAACTCGTCCTGAGTACAAGGAACAGGCAGTAGCGACCCCGCCTATCCCGGTATCGAGACAGGTATCGTGCGCGAAGATCAACCAGACTGGGAAATTCGACAAGAATGTGACGAAGAGTCTGGGGGGCGATGCAGTCATCACAATAGGGCGCTGGTGGGCGCTCCATCAGACAGCGATGCGTCACACGAGTGTGCTAGATTCGGAGACTACAGAAAGTGACCTGAAGCCGTCGAGGAATTGGGGGATAGGTCCATGCGAACAGTCGCGGCGCAATGGCACGAAACTTTAAGTCCCCTTCGACCGTTTCCCAAAACCGTGGCATCACAGGTATCGCGAACCAGGGGATGCGGAGATTCCAATGCCCCGAGAGCACTTTGCGAGTCGCTATAGATCACAATCCAGTCTCCGAACCGGGCACGTCGCGTAATCTCCCGTACCGAATGGTGTATTGCCACCAGCTCGGCGTGAAGACAGACGCAGCGCCTGGCAGAGCCCCGCTGACTTCAAACAGAGGGGATACGGCGTGTAAGCCGACTCCCTCTTCGGACTTGGAGCCATCCGTATACACTGGCACTGGATCGGATGCCTGCCGTTCAGATCTCCAAACAAGAGAAAGGGCCTCAGCAACTGTGCCACGATGCGGCGGAAGTCCCCCGCGTCGATGTCAGCTGAGGGTGGAATGTACGCAGAAATTATAGTGTACCTCCTATCCAGGTGAAGCTGCACAGCCACTGCCTGAAAGGAGGTATCTAAAGTGAAAGGAAGAACGGAGACATCATGCCAAGTGTAAACCACGCATCCCCCAGCCCAGCCATCAAGTGGTGGTGGGGTCGCAAGACCCTTATACTCCGGGAGGGCGGGCAGGGGGCACGCGCCTAGCATGGTCTCCTGCAGAAAAATAGCTAACGGGGAACGGGATGAGACTTATTGTATAGTGTATGCTTATCAATTATGGGTTACTCTCTGCCCCTTCCCCCATTGCAAAAGATATCACTAACCTCATGCTCTTAACTTTGACAATGGCAACTGCAGTTGTAGAATATAGGTACTGCCTGTTGGGCAGCAAGATTCGAGTTGATACAATTGATCCGTATTTCCCAAGTAATGATGCCAAGGATTCCTGCATTTAGATAAAAGCTACTAAATATTGCTGTTATACAATGATAGGTTCATCTTACATGTTGCAAATATAACCAGTATAGTGTCAAGAAAATGTAGCTTACAACTGTGAAATTTAGTGGTACACGGCGAATATATAATCCAATCGGTTCTGTTGAACTACCGCTAGCAGATGACCTAAAAATAAAAAATTTAGATTCATTAATAATGTAGTTTTGTATTACTACCAGATAGTGTTGGACATTTCAAATTAAAAATTCTTCTCAAAAATCTGAACAAAGATACTAGATTTAAATTTCCTAAATTAAAAGATGTGTTTAAAACCAAGTTTATGAGATAAAGGAAAAATTCAAATTTGTAGATCATGATGAGACTTCATTCAAAATACATGATTATAACCTCATAGCTGCCAAAAACACAACATAGCCGCCTATCTTTGGGTAAATTTAACCAACACAACAAAATCAGCACCCCCACCCACACTCAATTAACAATAAAAAAAGTGAGATATACCAATCTCTCAGGAGACTGGGTGTGCACTCAAATATTAAATAAAATAATCCAGTCAGGGGTGTACGCATTTGTTTCTGAATATGACGTAAAAGTGGTAACAATACTGCTCATCCTGTGACAGGTGCAGAGCTCCCCCACAATTAGACATTTGACAAGATTGTGCTCAAGTCTAGGGGAGAAAGCAGACGGAATTGAGGAGGAATATTGTAAGTTTTTGTTTTTTTTAAGGGGCTATCTGGCGACTGCCCACTTAGGCATAAGTCGCCGTAAAAAAACAGCCTAATTCTAGGCTACTTTAAAAAATTTGAAAAGAAACAACAATAAAAAGAAATAATTAGGAAGCAATAACAATAACAAAAACTAAACCTAGTTAAATGAAAGAGAGAAGGCCGCCCATCTCGGTATCGACACAGGTATCGTGCGCGAAGATCACCCAGACTGGGGCATTCGACAAGAATGTGGCGAACAGTCTGGGGGACCACGCAGTCGTTGCAATAGGGCGCAGGCGAGCGCTCCATCAAATAGCGATGCGTCACACGAGTGTGCCCGATTCGGAGACGACAGAAAGCAACCTGAAACCGCCGCGGCATTGGGGGATAGGTCCATGGGAACAGTCGCGGCGCAATGGCACGCAACTTTAAGTTCCCTTCAACCGTCTCCCATCTTCTTTTCCAAGCAGTCCGAAGAGATGCCCGTATTCCTGCCATGTAGTCAGTGTGAGGAAGAGCGAAACGCTGGTCCGGTCTCAGAGACATCGCGGACTCTTTGGCGCCCTCATTCCCCGCAATTCAAACATGTCCAGGAACCCAGCAGAAGATAATCTCGACATCAGCACGGCTCGCCAAAACCGTAGCGTCACGGATATCGCGAACCAGGGAATGCGGAGATTCCAATGCCCCGAGAGCACTCAGGGCGCTTTGTGAGTCACTATAGATCACAATCCGGGTTCCGAACCGGGCACGTCGCGTAATCTCCCGTACCGAGTGGTGTATTGCCACCAGCTCAGCCGTGAAGACAGACGCAGCGCCTGGCAGAGGCCCGCTGATTTCAAACAGAGGGGATACGTCGTGGAAGCCGACCCCCTCTTGGGACTTGGAGCCATCCGTATACACCGGCACGGTTCCAGCGTGACACAAGGTGTGCTCCAAAAAGGTCGAACGCAATACTCCCAGCGCCGTACAAGCTTTGGGGGTAGAGGCGTGGCGACAAATAGACAAATGTGGTGCCGAGAGCTATATCTAGCTCTCGAAGAAGTTTCCTGGCCCTAAACCCAAAGGGCTTAGGGTATGACTGGCGACTCTCGGCGGCAAAGGCACCGTCGAGATCAGCTGCGGATGAAGTGAAAGCTGTTGGCGACTGAGGGAGGCGCCGGGCTCGCGCGTACAGGCGAGTGATGCACTGAACGCGGCGCAGAGCGAGTGGCATCTCCCCAGTATCGACCAACAGGCTCTCAATGGGGGAAGTGCGGAAGGCACCGGTGGCAAGGCGAAGGCCGGTGTGGTGGATCGAATCCACCTTCCGCAATGAACACTAGGATGCGGATGCATAAAATTCGCATCCGTAGTCGAGCTTCGAACGAACAAAGCATCGATAAAAAAGTAGGGCAGTAGCCCTATCAGCGCCACAAGCGCTGAACGTAACGTAACGTAACGTAACGGAGAATATCGATGGCGCCGGTACAAGAGACCCTAAGGCTGCGAATATGAGCCTCCCAGATGAGGCATCGGTCAAATACAAGACCAAGGAAACGGTGCGACTCAACCACATCCAGGCGCACCCCATTAAGAAACAAATCTGGGTCGGGGTGAAGCCGTGGATGGCGGCAGAAGTGCACCACCTTAGTCTTGGCCAAAGAAAACCGAAACCTGTGCGCTTCGCCATAGCGAGAAACGCGGTTCAATGCCAGTTGGAGTCGACGCTCCAGAGTTGGCATCTGGGCCGCACCAAAAGAGATCGAAATCTCGTCCACGTAGAGCGTAGCAAGAACATCTTCTTGTAGCACCGATGTGATGGCGTTGATGCTCAGGGCAAAGAGTGCGACACTGATGACACTTCCCTGCGGGACACCCTCTTCCTGCTCCTTTGGGCCGGAGAGAGCTCCCCCCACCAGTACGCGGAATCGACGATCTCGCAAAAATTCAGATATAAAACTGGGAGGCGTCCCCTCTCCATGCGGTATCATAGACCTTCTCCAGATCGAAAAACACCGTGGCGTAGTGCTGTCTACGAAGGAAAGCCTCGCAGACGGCATTTTCCAGTCGGAGCAGAGCATCCGATGTGTAGTGGAACTTGCGGAAGCCGCACTGTGCGGAAGACAGATGGCCTCCGCTGTCCAGAAAAAAGGCTAGTCTAACATTTACCAATTTCTCCATCAACTTGCACACGCAAGAGGTTAGAGAGATTGGGCGGAAACCGGTCGGAGTAGAGTGATCTCTCCCGGTTTGCGAAAGGCGAGCACAGTAGCGATTCGCCAGGAGTCTGGGAGGAGACCCTACACCCAGATCCTGTTGAACAAATCTAACAGAAAGGCCATGCCTCGCTCACCCAGGTGTCGAAGCATGGCGTACGGGACATCGTCCGGACCATGGGCGGTGTCCGCGCACGAAGCGAGAGCGGAACGCAACTCACTCACAGTAAACTTGTCGTTGAAGGGTTCTCCGCCTCTGGAGGTAAAGTCCAGCCGGCGGCCTTCCGCGAAATCCCAACGTGCATTGAATGATGGCGGAGCAGCATCACGGCTAGGGACTGCGGAAAAAGCGGTCGCGAAGGATTCCGCCACAGACGCGGGGTCCGAGATCGCGGTTCCATTCTCCTGGAGAACGGGAGGGGGAGTCCTGCGAGAACTTACCCCGAATCCTTTTGACTCGCTTCCACACCTCCGCTAAAGGGGTATTCCCGTTAAGTGAAGACACGTATGCCCGCCAAGAAGAGCGGCAGGCGTGATTAGAAATATACCGGAACCTTGTCCTAGCCCGACGAAATTCACCCACAGTGAAATCGTTCGGGCGGGGCTTATAGCGACGGTAGGCATAACGCTTCTGTTTGAGGGCCGTCTCACACTCGACCGATCACCATGGGAGTGGTCGGCGTGCAAAACGGCCAGACGTTCTAGGAATAGTAGTCAGGCCCGCGGCGATGAGGTTGCCGGAGAACTCAATGGCCTCATCTACCGACCTAAACTTCTCGACTGAGATAGAGAATTCAGTCATTTCCTGAAATGCAGGCCACCGCAACCGGGCCAAGCACCACCGAAGTGGGCTCTCAGGCTGCAGTTGCCCTGAAAATGATAATTGAATGGGAAAGTGATCACTACCATGGAGGTCATCGATCACCCCCCAATCAAAATCAGGCTGTGCATACAAAGAGCACAAAGATAGGTCAAGGCAAGAAAATGAAGCGGTTCTCGGACAGTGATGAGTAAACTCATCCACGTTTAGGACACCCATCTCAAGCTCTTCGATCCGATCGGCCACGACTTGTCCCCTGGGATTTATCGAGTAATCTCCCCAGAGAGGATGCCTGCCGTTCAGATCTCCAAGCAAGAGAAAGGGCCTCAGCAACCGTGCCCCGACGCGGCGGAAGTCCCCCGCGTCGAAGTCAGCTGACGGTGGAATGTCCGCAGAAATGATAGTATGTATACCTCCTATCCAGGTGCAGCTGCACAGCCACTGCCTGAAAGGATGTATCTAAAGAGAAAGGAAGAACGGAGACATCATGCCGGGTGTAAACCACGCATTCGGCGGTGGTGGGGTCAAAAGACCCTTATACCCCTGGAGGGCGGGCAGGGGGCACACGCCTAGCATGGTCTCCTGCAAAAGGATAGCTAACGGGGAACGGGACAAGACGAGCCACCGCAGCTCCTCCCAGTTGGCCCGGAGTCCACGGCAATTCCATCGAAGGAATATGCCCTCTAGGCCTAGCTCGGAGGAGACGCGGGGCCCCCGTCGAACAGAAGACCCTCACGGGAATGGCCGAACGCTTCCCGGAGGCAGTACCCCGGGCGCTGTTGGCCGGACAAAGCGCTGTCGCCTTCGAGGACCTATTGGGGGAGGTTGGGCTCGCCATGCGAGTCTTTTCCTCCCTCCGCCTCGAAACCTTAGGCGGGTGTTGCGGCTTCGGAGGCCCCTCTTTTCGAGAAACCACCGTCTCCGAGCCACTCGCTCCACCACTAGGCGTGGGCGAAGGAGCCGAAGCTCCTTCGGGCGATAGCTTTAGGAACCCCGGAAGATGGCCTAGCGACCAACTTCGGGGTTGTTGCCTCCTGTGAGTCTAACGACTCGGTGGAGCCGCGTGGCCATTTTGCCTTACGGGAAACGGTCACGCTGGGGAAAGAGGGCGGAGCCCTGGTTTTAGCCGGGGCTGGGTATGAACCCTTTTTGCAGCCAGCTTTACCAGGGGAGCACCCAGGTTGAGTAGAGCCCGCAGAAGGGCTCTGGTTAGAGGAGATCCCTCCCCTCCTTGTACTGCCTCAGAAACCCTAGCCGTTTGAGGACCTTGCATAGGGGCGGATTCAGGTTCGGTGTTTGGCGCCGAGCCCGGATTCCCCCCCATGGAAGGCCCTACCGTCTGAGGCGAGGTTTCCTTAAGCACCATGTCTATCACAGGAGGGGCCTCCAGTTGGCCATCCCCTCCCAGGACATCGCAGGTCCCCTTGGCAGTGTCACCAGTCTTGTGTGGGGAGGCACAGGCCTTGACCCTGGAAAGGCTTAAAATTCTTGCCACCAGGTCTTTTGGGGGAAGCGACCAAAGGGCCTGGCTTCCCTCTCCCCCCTAAGAGGGTTTGCCCTACCAAGCCGCTTCAATCGGGAGAAGTTGGCTATGGGCTGCCTGCTGGCTTTCTTGGCAGTCCCCTTGGAAAGAAAATGGGGGACTGCCGCTGGAAGCAGGGAGGTGCCTGAAAGCACCTCCAGAGAAGGGGGTGAGGGCAAGTCCCCTACACCTGTAGGCGTAAGCCTCCTCTCTGGTTAAAGAAGTATGGAGGGTCCCCTGCGCAAGCACAGGAGGGGGGACCTCCATTTTTTCAGTGGAGCTGCCCGAGGGCGGCTCCGTTGATGAGCAAGGGGAAGTTGAGGGTTGTTTCTTTTTTTTTTTAGGTTGTGCATCATTGGGCATGGTTACCCTAAATTTTCTGCGGGACGCAATAGCTCATCACCTTCGCAGTTGCCCGCACTGCAAGAGGTACTTAGAGGCCTGGCAGAGCCAGGCGCTGCCATTTGGGACCACCCCTACCACCTGGTGGCCTAGCAATCCATCGGCATGATGGCTCCACCTTGAACACGACATAAAAAGATAGATTGTGAGAGGAGAGGAAAAGGGGATATGAGGAAGGTATGGGTGGGGATGAAGCAGGTTGTTAAAAAAAAAACATCCCTAACCGGAGCTCAGGGGTTAGGGAACGTTGTCCCCTTTCCCCTCAGCCCCAATCCTGGACAGTTGGCTTGAGAAGATCAGCAACTACCCTGTGAAATTAGAGGCTGACCAGAGAAAGTTGTGGGAGAGGTTGTATGAAAAGCGACGAGGTAGGGGAGAAATACAGGCTATCTGAAGGAAGGAAGAGAGGCTAAGCTGGGGCCGCACAGAGCGCTGGATTCTGTCAGCACAGTGGCCAGGATGGCCGCCGTGCTGACGGAATCTAGTTTCATGATTATAGAGTGAACTTTTTACATCCATCTGGGTCATCAGGAGCAAGTGTATGTCATTATCCATCAAATAAGGATTCATGTGCAGTGCCACGACATCATATATTAACTGTCATGAGTTGTCCTACACTAAGAGGATGTAGCAGAATTAAATCTATTTTTCCTCAGAAAGAAATTGCTAGCTAAAATAAATTCCTAAATTGACCTGTAATTTATAAATATGGTGTCAACATAAGTTAATTATATGACAAGTAACAGCATAAACAACCTTTTGATGATTGTTTCTAATGGCCAAAATCTGTGCCTTTTTATATGACCCCCCAAAAATTATAATTTCAATTTCTATAAGTCTAGAATTAATGGACGACTTAAAAATATAGTGCTCATTTATGTGTTAATAACTTGAAAAATACTAGCTTAAACAAACTTTTTTAACTGATTCTAATAGCCTAAGCATATGCCTTCATTTTTCTCATTTATAAATTTTTTCCAATTTTTATACCCCTCAAAAATTTGACCAATGTATGATTTATTTTTTATTTTTCAACCTAGAGTTCTAAAATTTTTATATTTGGATTCCTCATCTTTTTCTGATATTATATATATATATATATATATATATATATATATATATATATTTATATAATATATATATATATAATTATGACCATTATTACCCTAGTTATGGGTTGCTAAATGTTAGTGACCTCAAAATACCTGAGGTCATATCTCCTGAACCATTGGTTGGATTGACCTTAAAATATCAGAAATGAGTTTAGGGCCCCAAAACTTCCTATAAACCAAATTTCAGCAAAAATCTGAGAGGTGAGGGTGTTACGCAGTGGTAAGAAAGATCCCATTGAAATTTAAAAAAAGGCGGTAGAATACCCTCACCTTTACGAACATGCTCGCCAATTGATTTCATGCTTTTCTATGAGTGTTTTGAATCCAAATTCTCATACTTAACACAAATCAAGAATTTATTGAGATGCAACATTTACCAAGATGTTGCATTTATATGTGATATAATTATAAAGCAAACTGAGTTAAATATTTTGATTGATGCAAAGCAAAAACTAAATCTATATTTATGTGGCAAAAAATTCTGGCATTTAGAAAGTTGTTTTTCAAGTCTCCTCTTGCTTAGCTGAAACTTTCAGAAGTTTCCCCAGTTAACAAAAATAATTAATGAAAATGAAGAATATAACTGCGAATCCTCCAAAAAGTCATAAGGTCAGTGCACACAAATCCTCCCGAGTACAAGCGGTGGCAACCCCGGTCATCCAGGTAACATGCATAAAAATCGTCCAGACAAGAGATTCATAAAGAACGCAGTCTTCAGAATAAATCGCAGGCGAGTGCTCCAAAAATGGCGGTGCGTCCCATGGGGTGTCCAATTCAGGGATTACAGAAAGCAACCTGAAGCCGGCGTGGCATTGGGGGTAGGCCCATGGGAACAGTCACAACACAATGGCATGCAACTTTAAGTTCCCCTTGAACGTCTCCGATCTTATTTGCCCAGGAAGCCCAGTGAGCTGCCCGGATTCTTGCCATGCAATGGGTGTGAGAAAGAGTAAAATGCTTGTCTGGTCGCCCAGTCCTCACAGACTTTTGGTACCCCCATTCATACATGTCCAGGAACACAGAAGATAATCTACTTCCGCCCGGCTTGACAAAACCATGGTGTCATGGATATCGCGAACCAAGGGATGCCCCTAGCAAATATGCAGCCATCAGTGGGGTGAATAACAAGAAAGCGTTGATGAAAGGGTTTTTTTTTTTTAATTTCATTTATGGGCATGGTTACCCGGGTATTTTCACAGAACGCAACACTCATCACCCCATGCAGTAGCCCACTCTGTGAGAGGTGAATGTGGGTCAAACAAAGCCAGTTGCCGCCATTTAAAGCCACTGCCGATTAGTGACCTGGCTGCCCATCGGCATGGGGGTTCCACCTTTAGCACGGCACAAAATTGCTAGATAAGAAAAGAGGAGGAAGGTGAGGGTGGGGTTGAAGTAGGTTGTTAAAAACCAACCACCCAGACCAGACTCAGGGGTAAGGGAATGCTGCCCCCTCCCCCTCAGCCCCAATCCAGGATGTTTGGGTGAGAGGAAGCTGATCGGCATCTACCCTGTAAAATTAGAGGCCGACCAGGGAAAGTTGTGGGAGGTTGTATGGAAAGTTCAGGAGCAGGCTAAGAAGACGGTGTCAGAAAGAGAAGAGGCTAAGCTGGGGCCTGGATAGGGTGCTGAGTCTTGTGAGCATGGCGGCCAAGAAGGAAAATCGCTGTGCTCCTTATGGGCATGATAAATTGAATTAGCTTGCCAAATCATTAATGCTTTTCATAGTCTGCTGTATTTTTAGCTGCACTTATTTCTTCTCATGCCCTATTAGTAACACATAATGCTTTGCATATTTTTTTATTGTTCTTCGTCTTGCATGACACTGATTAATTTGTAATTACATACGTGTATATATATATATATATATATATATATATATATATATATATATATATATATATATCATTCATTGTGTGTTCTGCCAATAGTTTAGTTTAAGTAAAGATAAAAGCAAATTATTTTTCATTTCTTTTTTTCTTAGGGCAATGAAACTTGAGCAACGTTTGTCACTTTCACTGATTTCAGGAAATTTGAAAATTGCACCAAATGTTATCTCTTTTCACGGTTATTTTGAACGTAGGGAAGCAGTGGATTGATAATTGATTCCGGTTGAGGAAAGTGCCATCAATAAGTCAGAATACTGAGCTTATTTGTAATCAGATCTTATTCATGAAACTAGTCTTGTGACTATGCGGTAGTTATGGCGTTTCTGTTGCATATATTAAGAGAAATGTTCACTGGCTAGGTTAAAATTGCACACACTCATCTGACTTTTCTCTACATGATTAGTAGTTACTAACCAGTTGCAATCCCTCTTGCCTTTCACCTCTGCCTATTCTGATTCCTGGTATGTGCATCAAAATTGAAATAAATATATATATATATACACAGTGGGTGCAATAAATATCCGATACATGGTCAAAAGTTTATTTACCATAGTTACACAACAGCAAAGTATTGAACATCTTATGTATTTTGTACGCTGAATACAAATTGGTATCATATTGCAAAAATAGTAAAACATTACTATGATTACGGCAAAAAAATCAAACAAACGTTTCAAAAAGTATCCGATACATCTATGAAAACGAGTTAGTATTGGGTGATATGACCTTTCGTCGCTAGTACAGCTTCCAACCGTTTTTGGGATATTTACTTATGAGGTTGTTACAAATATTTGTAGGTATCTTGGCCCATTCTTCTTAAATCTGTTAGATTTCTTGGGTCCCTTTTCTGAATCTTTAGTTTTAATTATCCCAACAGGTTATCGATAGGATTTAGGTCTGGTGACTGACTTGGCCATCCCATAACCTTTATTTTCTTCTGCTGAAACCACGCTGCAGTGCCCTTGGCTGTGTTTTGGATCATTGTCCTGCTGGAATGTCCCTACATCCTCTTGGCAACTTCAAGTCATCTGCAGACTGTAAGAGATTATCATACAGAATCCTGAGATACATCTGAGACTTCATTTTCCTTTCAATAATATGGAGTCTTCCAGGATCTACAGAGGAGAGGCAGCACCATACCATTATGCTGCCTCCTCCAAACTTCACTGTTGGGATTGTATTTATAGGATCATGTGCTGAGTTTTTCTGCCTCCAAATGTGACTAAAAAGTATTCCACCCATGTAACTCAATCTTTGCCTCGTCAGACCATACATAGTACAGCATCCCCCAAACTTGCAGGTTTCTCTAAATGTTTCCTGGCAAAATTCAGACAATTTCTGACATGAATTGGTTTTAACAAAGGTCTCTTTCTTGGTGTGCGAGAATGGAATCCCTTTTTCCTAAGAACTGCTCTAATTGTATTCTTGCATACATTTGTCCCAGCTGTTCCAAATCTTTATGAAGTTCAGATCGAGTCACTTGAGGATTCTTCTTTACTTTACGGACTATATATTTAGCCGCACGGTTTGAAATTTTAGATGGATGCCCTGAACGTGGTAGACTTGCAGTGGACTGATATGACATGAACTGACAAATCATGTCACCAATGGTTGAGATTGGTATTTCTCTATAGCTCAAACCACTTTTATGTAACTGAACAATTAATTCTCTGCTTCTTTTTGGCAATTCTTTAGTCTTCACCATATTAGAATTAGTGTTGAACGATGACCTCCTCATGCAGATCTCAGACAAAGAATGAAGTCCACTGTTTCACGCGGATGAAGTAGATTATTTTTCTAGAAAGTTCTACAGCATTCCTGTCACGTAAACCAATCTGGAATGTTCGAGAACTATTTATAATCACTTCAAAACTAATTTTGTGGGTGTGTTAGATACTTTTTGAGGCGATAATCTAAAATTTTGTGCAATATAATAATAATGCTTCACAATTTGTGTATTCTAATACCAAATTTGTATTAAATGTACAAAATACAAAAGATGTTCAATTTTTGATTACTTTGCTGTTGTGTAACTATGGTAAATAAACTTTTGACCATCTATTGGATATTTATTGCACCCACTATATATATATATATATATATATATATATATATATATATATATATATATATATATATATAATTGTTCTGGTTTCTAAATGCAAATAGTTGTATATAATTGGTAGCCATAAATTGAATTGTATATATGTATTGGGGGGGATAAATTTTTTCTAATTAAATTTAATTTTAAGGATTCCAATTTTTTTCTCTATCTAATGTTAGGGATCTGGAGGCAAGTAGGGACTAAGTATTGCCTAACTTGGTTGCTTTAATGTGGGACTATGAAGGTGGTACCCAGAGGATAAGAGGCAGATTTGCCAACCTAAATCTTTGGATTGAGTTGGGGCTTATGTTGAGGTTTGTGCTAGTTGACTAACCAGCGCAAAATACTACACCATTGGTGACTGAGGGAGAAACCTGACCTGTCTACAGTGCAGAGCAAATGGCATCTCTGAGGCATCAATAGGTAGGCTCTCATTGCTGAAAGTAGACTCAATCAACCAGTGTGGTTGATTGAGTCTACTTTCAGCAATATCCAGTCAGCTGTAGATGCCAAACACTAGCCATGTGCATTTATTTGCCTTCTGCAATTCTAACAAGTCAGTAGAGAGGCATAATGACTTCACTCATTATGAAGAGGTCATGCAAGAAATTTTTTTCTAAGCCACCTATCTGCCGATTGACACCAAGGGCAAAAATCAGCTAATAATGGGCTATGTTAAAAAAACTAACAAGAACCAAAAAAGGGGCAAACCCCAGTCCCAGAAGATCATGCACCCAACAACAAAGGCAAATAAAATGTGGCAGGTCAGCCTCCTACAAGAAGTCTGTCCTTAGTCAGGAGTGCATGAAACTGCTCAGTTTGGGAGTGCATGTGCAATATATAACCCAACTGTTGGTGTACTACCACTTGTGGTTCCCATGCCTTTAACTGAAGGTACGTCCAACGACTGAGTGCCAGGCAGTATAACCCAGGCTGCTCTTGCAGAGTGAGGGTATTGGGTGTCTTCTACCTCCTGAGTCTTTTTTTCTGAGAAGTGAATTTTTGCAATGGTGCCATAGTCACACATCTGATCTTCCACTATTGCTTCATTTCTCTTTACTCAGGTTGATGTGAATCTGAGTATCTCTTTTCTATCTTTATTTCTCCAGTTCTCCTTTTTCACTTCTTCCCCTCTGCTTCCTTTCATCCTCCCATGGCGAAGCTGCCCATTATGACCATTGTCACAGCAACGCAGCTCCTGCTGGTGATCAGGTTATAAGACTGGGTAATGGCAGTTATCCTAGTTGCCATGTGCTAGCAGGGAAGGTCTTTTGACCTATTGTGAGGTAGCACCCATCTAAGCATGGGGGCCTCATGCCAGTAGGTTCCTCTCCTGCCTGTCACCTCTGTAGAGTATGAGCTAGCTCTTCTAGGCCAAAAACCGAAAAGGTTGACATTAAATTGATAGCTTACTGCACATAATCTAATTCCAACCATCCTTTTCCTAACCCCTTCTCAGACTCTTGCTTTCAATTGGCTGTTTCTAATTTGTTGTGGCGATATTCATGTGAATCATGGCCCTACTCTCTGCCACACTGGTCGAGTTCTTTACTCCAATGTAAGAGGGCTACACAAGAATCTCAGACCTGACTGTTGTCAGTCAGTCCTATGAAATAATTATATGTACAGAAACTTGGTTTCCGACTATTGCCACAAATCTGAGCTAAAGACCCCAGGGTTCTGTCCTCCCCTGCTTATTTGCCATAACCCAGGAAATCATCGGCGGGGAATGTCCTTCTATATTCGTGATGGTTTCTCCACTCATAGAAAAACTAACTATGAATGTGGCTGCCATGAAGTAATGGCCTTGCACGCACATTTGTACCCAAATCCTCAACTTTTATATTTTGGCACTTATCGCAACTCAGATGAGACCATATATGATTGCCTATTAACAGTCATGGCCACCATCCAGTCTCATGATGGCAAAGTAGTTTTTGTTGGTGATTTCAATGCTCACCATCGTGAATGGCTTGAGTCTGCATTACCAACAGATATTCATGTTCATGCAGCATATGATTTTGCTAGTGTTTCGGCTGTTCACAGTTGGTGTCCAGCCCTACTCATCATGCTGGTAACCCTCTTGACTTAGTACTTACAGATGTACCTGATATTGTTAATGCAGAAATTAATGCACCTATAGGTACATCCAATCACTCTGCCATCAGTATCAAACTTGATCTTAGGCAACCTGTCCCTTCTTATACTATCACAAAGATTTATCTAAAAAACAGGGTTAAGTGGAATAATGTCTGTGATGATGTTTCCAGGATCCGATTAAGGGCCATTCTTCGCAGTGCTGAGCCCATGTCCACTTTCAATGAACAGATACTTAGTATTATTTCTTGTTGAGTCCCTGTTAAAAGGATCTCATACCAGTTCAATGATAAAGCCTGGTTTAGTGGAATGCAAAACTGCTCGGGATACCAAACAGGCAGCATACTGCCACTGGTCTCAGCTAGACAAGAAAATCTTGGAATGAGTATGTTCTAGCAAGATCTCAAGCAGAAAGGATTTATCATGATGCGGAAGGGGAATATCTCAGCTCTGCCAAGGATAAATTGTTAAGCACCACTAATCAACATAAATGGTGGTCCACCCTTAAATCAGTGGTCTTTGGCTGCAGCTCATCACTTCCCCCACTGCTCTCTGAGAGCAGTCCACTTATCACAAGTCCAAAGGAAAAAGCAATTAATTTTCAATCAAGAAATGGCCATTATGCTTACTTTTAATAAAATTGCATTTTGGTCCAAAGAAAAGGAGAAACTACTCAATGCTCTTGATCCATATGGGGGCACAGATCCCTTTAAGATGTTTCCTTTGTTTTTCAAGGAAACTTCTGCTATAATCGCAAAAAAACTGAGTGCAGGATTTAGATACCTCATGTGATCTGGATTGTTCCGCCGAATGCTGGAAGGTGGCTCACATTACACCTATCCCTAAGGGCACTCCTTCCCCTTATCCCTCGAATTATCATCCAATCTTTATTACACCCCATTGCAGCTCGCCTTTCCCGCTTTCTTGAGAGATCAGGTGTTCTCCCTTGTAATCAATTTGCTCATCGAAAAAAGCTTGGTACAACGGATGCACTTCTTATGATCTCTCACTAGATCCAGTTAGCACTAGACCAGGGGCATGAGGCCCGCATAGTTCAACTGGATCTCTCAGCTGCCTTTGAGAGTAAATCATAATGGCTTGCTGAAGAAGCTAAGATATATTGGTGTTAGTGGATGGAATTTATCTATTTTAGAGCAATTCCTGGTGGGTCGCACCCACAGGGTTTGTGTTGATGCCAACTTCAGTGACTGGCATCCTGTCCACTTGGGCGTTCTGCAGGGCAGTGTTCTCGGACCTCTTTAGCATCACAAAAAATATTATGTATGGTTATGCAGATGATGTAACTCTGCTCGCAACTATTGACTCCTCTCACTCTACCAGCATTGCATCTAATTCCCTAAATGAAGATCTTCGATGGTGCCATATATGGAACATGAAACTTAACCACTAAATCAAAATGTATGTGTATCTCACGATCTTGTAGCCCTTTTCCTCAACATGAACTCTACTTGGTGATGGTTTAGCATTGAACGATGTGGACGAACTGGACATTTTGGGTGTTTAATTTGTTTCCAAATTAACTTTTGAGTGTCACATCAGATCTCTTGTGACTACTGCTTCACAGAAATTGGGAATCATGAGAAAGGCCTATGCCACCTTCAATGATGCTTCCAAAGCTTTATTCTTCCAGCTTTGGAATATTATGCCCCTGTCTGGTTGTCTGCTGCTACCTCACACTTGCATCTTATTTACAGTCTCTCTTATACTGCCAGCTTTCATGTGGCAGTAATGTCCAATGGAACCTTGCACATCGCCGAAAGATCAGCAATGTGTGCATGCTCTATAAGATACAATCCAATCCACATCACTCGCTGTATATTTCCTCGTCAAATAACTTTGTAGCAAGGAGAAACACTCATCAGGCTTTGGCCCGGCATCCTCTTTGTTTTCAGTCTATCAGATGCAGTATTAACCAGTTTCAGCATTGCTTTCTGCCAAGTGCTGTCCATCTTTGGAATTCCTTGGACGAAGAGATTTGTGCATGGAATAGTGTAGATGCCTTCAAAAAGAAAGCTAATAAGATCTTGTGTTCATCATGAGCCATTTTCTTGTTATTTTATTGTTTTTTCTTGTTTGAATATTCTATATACAGTATATCTTGTTTTGTTTGAATGTTGCTATATACTGTTTTTCAAAATTTTTATTTAATTTAACTGAATCCATAGATAACTGGAAGCCTTGAGGTTTTTCTTTACCTATCTTTTCCCGTTTGTTCTTCTATCCCACTTCCTTTTCTTCTTACCATCGTTCCCTCTTCGACGTTGCAGGTGTGCGGGGATTGCTAATTGCAATCTATAGTGCTTGCACTCTTCCCATTCTACCAGTCTCATCTTGTGTAATATTAATAAGCGGTAGTGATCATGCTGATCCTGGTACTGGGACCGCTAACATGCGTGAAAATCCCCAGCGAGGAACAAATATGTGCCAAACAGCATGGGGGACAAATTAGTCCATGATACTAATCAGCTCACACTGACTCAGGGATTGTATGTATGAAACGAGTAGCAGTGTCTCAGGGATCATGCTACCACCATTAGATTAGTTATAAGAAAATGATTGAAGCCACCACCAAGCTCAAAAAGACTGGGAAGCCTTTCAAGGAGGGCACTAGACATTAGTGAGGTTCTGGTCACTACTATCTAGTATAGGACATGCTATGTTCAACTGTTAGGTTGGCAGAGGACCTGCCCTTGTCTGGGGGTGATTCCCAGTGTCATTCTTTCCCCCTGGGGAAGACTTTTATTTTTAAAGTTAAAGAGTCCATCTGGCAACCTCTCACTAGGACCAAAGTTGCAGCAATCATGCTAGTCTAATAAAAGTAAATAAAGATAAAAAAACAGGAAAAGGATAAGAAACAAGCTAAAAAAGAACAAACAAAACACAGATAAGTAAAAAAGTAACAAGACAGAAGCAGGCTCTTCTGGCATTGGGGGTAGTCAAAGTGGAGGCCAGCCTCCTTCCTCATCTGGGATGAGGGGACGTTGGGTCCTTATTCATCTGGGGAGGGAGGGAGGGGCTTTATCACAGTTTGGCATGTTATGGAAATATGCTATTGAGGTTGGCAAGTCAGGAAAGGATGGGAGCGGTGGGGCAGGCACACTGGCTCCCAACACAGTCATGATAAGAGGCTACTGCCCCTTCAAGAGAGAAAGGGTACGATCACCACTGTTCTAAGGGGGAAGGGAAGTGCAGGGAAACTGCCTTGCCCATAAACAACACTCCTGCTCCAATAGAAGTTGTAGAGGCCCCTGAGAAAGCACAGGGGGGGGGGGGGGGGAGTGCACCTCCATTTTTACAAGTGGAGATTTCCAAGAAAGGTTCCATTAGTAGTGGGGTTGAAACCCATTTACAAATAGGGAGTAATGAGAGGGGAGCCCCTCCACCAGTTAGAAGCATAATGAATTCCTGACCCACCTCAACATTAAGGTTTCACTAATAGGAATGTAGTCTTGACTCATCCTTCTTGTTTCTAACCCTAAGTATGGGCAATTGTATAGACAACTGGACTATCCCTGAACTTTTCTTTTAATCATGATACCAAGGTGAGAAGAGAGGTAGAACAGCACCTTTATATTTAGGACAATGCACATTAGGTGCAATTATGTACCCACAAATGCTAACATGAATCCCTTTGTTAAAAGTGTATACCTAATTATAAAACTAACAAGTATCTAGTACTTACAAAGAGCGTGAAATATTTTTGCCAGGGCCTTCTTTATATGTTGAAAAGGTGGGATCTTTGTAATCTTCCTCCCTTGGATCCCAATGTTCAAATATCTCATTTTCTGAGCCCATAATGATACTACAAGGGAATAATTACTTTCCTCATATAAAAAAAAAGCTAAATAATATGTCAGATATTCTTAATATCCTGTAAATTTAAACTGATTAATCATTAGATTATCAAAATCCAAAGGTGGGCAATAAAATTAAAATCATGCATTTAATTTGACCTTTGATTTAATTAGGATACTAACTTCATAAAACAGGAAGGAAACAAACAATGGATGATAAGGATTGCTATGATAAAAATTGCTTCCTTCATGGTGGAAGACAAGGGAATCTTTACTCCCCAAAAGGCTGAGTAGATTATGTGTAAAGAAACAATTTAAAACTAGGTTTTAATTCTTAAGTCTCTTCAAGCAACCACCAGCATGATCATAGTTGATAAAAAACATTAAACTAGTTTAATTTTAGGCTACATTAATAAAGCCAAGAGGAAAAAAAGCTTTAACTACAAAAAAGCAAACCAAATGACAGTTAAAGGTGACTCACATTCCCTATTGTCCAAGAACCCATTAGAAGATAATCATGACATCTGCCCCAGTCATGGATACCTTCAAACAGGAGTTGGGGGGGGGGGATTGCAATGCCTCAAGAGCAATCAGAGAAGTTTGTCAGGCAAAAAAATTACAATCTAGTCTCCAAACTGTGTACAATGCGTTGATCTCCTGTATTGAGCCTCTATGCAACAAGCTCAACCATGAAGATAGAGCACCTGGTAGAGCCAGACTGACTTCAGAGAGGATACAGCATGGAAGGCAACCCCAAATCAAACTTGGAAGCTTTGTGAGGAGAGGCATGGAAGACGGTCGCAGGTGGCATTAGTCCTGAGAACTACCCATGACATTTGAAGGAGATTCCTGGCCAAAAACCAAAAGAGTTTGGGGTATGACTGTCATCTCTCAATCTCAACAACATAGGCACTTTTAATATCTGCCGCTAATTCAATGATAACAATTGGCTAGGCTACGTTAAAATCAAATAAGTGAAAAGAGCAAACACAGGAGGGAAGAATGAGCCAGGGGCAGGGGGAGACCCACCTCCCCAGAGCACATGATTGTGCAACTAACACCAAAAAGTGTCAAAATAAAATGGAAGGAGGCCAGCTGTCCTGAATATAAGAGACGGGGATGTGGAGGCTTTGCAAGCAGAGGCATGGCGACAAATCGTTAAAGCTGGTACATTCCAGGGTGGTGTCCTTGGTAGAACCATGGATGGGTACCACCAGCCCAAGAGCTACACTGAAATCTCAAAGGAGTTTCTTAGCCCTAAACCCAAAGGGTTTAGGATATGACTAATGTGTCTCAGCTGCATAGGCATCAAGATCAGCCACAGTGAGAGCCAATGGTGACTGAAGGAGGTGTCAGGCCTGCATGTACATGTGAAAAATATGTAGCGCAGAGTGAGTGGCATCTACCCAGCATCCACAAGTACCCTCAATGGGGGACAGGCGGAAGACACCAATCGTCAGGCAGAGAACACTGTGGTGGATCAAGCCTCCTTTTGCAGTACATAGTTCTGCATCTGTACTCAACCTTAGAATGTACATTGGATCGATAGAAAAGTAAGCGTTTCTAATAGAGATGGGACGATTAATTGGAATTGGGAATCATAATCGTTAATTTGGGGAGGGGGGGAATCAGCACCGCTAAAAATAATGCCAGTTTTCAGATTCAGAAAATGATTCCTTCAAAAGTTCAGGGAACGGAGACTATTTCAACAGTGATTTTTTTTTTAAGATTTTAACTTTCTTCCTACTTGCCAAATAGCTGAATCAAAATTTTAAACATGGTTTATTTCCTGTTTGTGTCAATCAAGTTATGTATCTACTCATCTGTTCTATTATTCAGTGAAATTATAATGTTAATAAGTTATTTACTAATAGATTTAGATTAGTCGACAAGAATGCATCACTATTTAATATCAATTAATATTGAAGCTCTTACTGTATAAGAAAGGTATTGTATGTTTAATTGTTTATATGCATGCAATGAAAGCCTGATCAGGGTTCAGGCATTATTTAGAACAGCTGATGCAATTGTAAGATGTTAAGAACTTTGTTCAGCAGTGCTGTCAAAGTTGGCATGTTCGTACAAATTTGCTACCATTTTGCTGTAAAGAAACACTTTTTATACCATTTTACTCTTGTTTTATGTTTTAATTAGACTTGGTACCATTTTACCAATTTTGATACATTTTCAGAGTTTTGGTACTATTGCTTAAATTCTTTCAACAGCGGGCAGACCTGTTTTTCAGTTGACTAACAGCCACCATAGAGATAAGTTATGCTGCACACGCTTCCTACTCCCAGCCTATGTTAAATATTGTAACAATATCATAATAGCTGAATAATAATAGTATTTAATACATTAGTCATTATTGACATCAAATTAGTCTGCTTTGAATTACAATTTCCACATAAACTGTGCATTATTCACTATCAAAGATCTAAATTCACTTGGTTGTGATGACCAACGATACCAAACTCCCAGCATAAGGCACTGTATTAGAAGATTAGTTGTTAGCAGATACTATGTAAACTTAGGCAAAATGTTCATCTTACATTTATTTGTTTACTATATTCTATTTAGTTTATGTAACAATTAACTTTATTAATTATTATTGAAGTATCAAGTATTATTATTATTACACAGAAGGCATTATGAATAGATGGTACATAAAGAAATTAAATATTCTACTTTATGAAGGAATCGGAATGGTAACTTATAACTTGAATCAGAATCACAATTTTTTTTTATAATTGTCCCATCTCTAGTTTCTAAATAAATGACTTTGACCAGTTACATTTTCTATTTTGTCTTTGAATCCTCAAATTTAACCAGCATCTCCCTATATAGCACTTTCATTAATTTAATTAAGGCATACAAACTTCTAATTATGATATGACTAAAAATAGATTGGCAGCCATCTTGTTTTAAACCATCAAAAGAATGGTTTATGTGGTAGTCTAGCTAGGGTGGTTACTTTTTTAGTTATTAATTTTTACATAGGGGGAGGGGATAATTTTTTATTTTCTATTTTCCTACCACAAAGGAATAAAACAAAAAACTCATTCTTGTGACACAGTGTAGCATAGCCTAGTATAACTGTTCTTGCATTCTTCCATGAATATTATAGTCATTTCAAAGCTATGATTGATTTTTGTCAAAATCACAGCTTAATCCATAACAAATTTGTTTGTTAATGGTATGGGAGGTAAAGCTGAATTAGATTTAACGAGAAGGATATGGAGATGCTAGTTAAATTTGAGGATTTAAAGACAAAAAAAAAAAGAAAAAGAAAATATAAGTGGTCAGAATCAGTTAAAACTAAAGGTGCTTGAATAACCTAATACACCAAACCCTCTATATTGTAGTTAAATTTCTATCATTTTACAATATCTATTTCTGAATCGGTGCAATGAAACATATTTTCATGAAGCTTATGCCATCACAGCTGCAGCAAATAATGGATTTATGTATTGGGAGGGAAAAAAATGTGCTAATAACTAGTGTTTGCCTGCTGAAAAACTAGCAAAATGACTATTCAGATAGGCTTGTAGAATAGATTAAATACCTTAACCCATTAGTTGCCCGAGGGTCTTTATACATCCTTGATTCAGGGCTATGTAATCCCTCCCTGAGGGCCTTTTGTGGCCTTTCACTATAGGCTAGTATTTGCCTGGTGTAGGAATGGTTAAGATCAGGTGCGAATGCAGTGAGAGATGTGGCAACTGAGGGGCGCACCGGGCTCGCCCTTGCAGGCGAAAAATGCACTGTAAACGGCGGAGACTGAGTATCATCTCCCCAGCATTGACCAATAGACCCTGAATGGGGAAAATGCAGAAGGCACCGGTCACTAGGCGAAAGCTGGTGTGGTGGATCGAGCTCACCTTCTGTAGCACATGCGGTCAGCTTTGAACGAACAAAGGATCAGTCAAATACAAGACCAAGGAATGGTGCGGGTCCCCCACCTCCAGGAGCACACCATTTAGAAACAAGTTTGGGTCAGGGTGGAGCCATGGATGGCGGCAGAAGTGCACCACCTGTCTTGGTCAAGGAACGCAGAAGAAGTCTGTGCAATTCAGTGTAACATGAGGCGTGGTTCAATGCCTGTTGGCGTCGACATCTGGGCTGTGACAAAAGAGATTGAAAGATCGTCTACATAGAGCGTAGCAAGAACATCTTCCAACAACACCGAGGTGATGTCATTGATGCTCAGGGAAAAAATTGTTACACTGAGGACATTCCCTGCCCAAATGGGTTGGCGAAGGTCCCCCCCGCACCTATACACGGAATTGACAATCTTGCAAAAATTCAGCTATAAATAAAGATTGGGAGGCGTCCCGTCAACCCCATCGTGTGGAGTCTCCATGATACTGTATTGCCATGCAGTATCATAGGCCTTCTCCAGATCGAAAAACACAGTGGCATAGTGCTGTCTACGAAGGAAGCCCTCGCAGAGGGAATTTTCAATTTGGAGCAGAGAATCTGACATGGAGTGGAACTTGCGGAAGCAGCACTGTGCAGAAAACAGATGGCCTCCGCTGTCCAGGAAAAAGGCTAATCTAACATTTACCAATTTCTCCATCAACTTGCACAGGTAGGAAGTTAGAGAGATTGGGCGGAAACTGGTCAGGATAGAGTGCTCTCTTCTGTTTGCGAAAAGCGGGCCTAGTAGCAATTAGCAGGAATGTCGGTGGATACCCTCTACTCAGATCCTGTCTGGGTTAGCACTTCCCCCCCCAAAAAACCGGCTTTTATTCTGGGGGGTTTCAAAAAACTAATACTACAAGCATTATAATAACATAGAAAAAGAATAGCTATCTATATTTTTATATAATATTAATAATTACTTAGTTTAATAATTATATTATAGTAAGAATAGATCACAGTAACAGATCACTGATAGAGAATTTGGGGTACCCACTTCCCACGCTAGCCATAACCTGTAGGCGGAGATGAATTATGAGTCAGTATCAGAGAAAAAACCTTATTTTGATACATATTAGTTGAAATTATAAACATAAATATGAATTTTGAATAAAATAATGATAAGTTGCATTCATTTCTTGAAAAGTGTAATTTTGAAAAAAATAAAAAACAATTCAGTTTTATTGTGGGTTTAAAAAAAAAAAAAAAAATGCTACAAGCACTAGAATAACATAGAAAAAGAATAGCTATCTCTATTTTTATATAATATTAATAATTAGTTAGTTTAAAATTATAAAAACAGATCACTGATTGAGAATAAGAGTATAATTTTGAAAAAAGAACCCAAACCTGGGTTTTATTCTATGGGTTTTTTCAAAAAACAAATGCTACAAGCATTAGTAGAATAGCATAGAAAAAGACTAGTTATCTCTATTTTTATAATAATTAATTAGTTTAATAATTATAGTAAGGTAAAAACAGATCACTGATTCAGAATTAGGGTGCCCATGATAGCCATAACCTGTAGAAGGAGCGATGAATTATTATGAGTCAGTATCAGAGAAATAACCTTAATTTGATACATATTTGTTGAAATAATAAACATAAATATGAATAAAATAATAAGTAGCATTTATTTTTTGGAAAAAGTTTTTTTTCAAATTTCACTTGAAAAAGCCCCCCCCAAAACCGGTTTTTTTATTTGCCCACCCTAGATCCCGTTGAACAAATAAAGGCCATGCCTCCCTCAACCAGGTGTCGAAGCATGATATATGGAACATCGTCCGAACCAGGGGCGGTGTCCACGCACGAAGCGAGAGCGGAACGAAGTCCGGCCTTCCACATTATGACGTGCATTGAATGCCGGTGAAGCAGCATCCCGGCTAGAGAAAGCGGTCGCAAAGTATTCTGCTATGGAAGCGGGGTGCGAGATTGTGGTCACATTCTCCTGGAGAACAGGAGGGGTGTACTGCGAGAACTTGCCCGGAATCCTTTTGACCCGCTTCCACACCTCTGTTTGAGAAGAGGCGGCCGTGCTTCGAAATATACCGGAACTAGCCCGAGCAAGACGAAATTCACTGACAGTAAAATCGTTCGGGCGGCGCTTAGGGGCATAACGCTTCTGTTTGAGAGCCGTCGCACTCCGATGACCACCACCGGAGTATTCGGCATGCGAAACGGCCCGACGGTTTAGGAATAGTAGCTAGGCACACGGCGTAGAGGTTGCTGGATAAACAACAGTCGTATCAACCCACTTACACTTCCCGACTGAGGTTTTTTTTTAAGAACTCATCTGGCGACTACCTACTTGGGCATTAGTCGCCTTATTAAAAACTTGCCGAGTACTAGACTACGTTAAAATCGAATTCAATAACACAAAAACACCAATAATTAAAAAGGGAAAAGAAAAAGAGGAGTAAGCAACAGGCTCCTGCGTCGGGGAGAGGTCCCAAGGCGCCAGAGCGTGCGACCTATAAGGGTGAAAAAAACCTGGTTAAATAATAGGGAGAAGGCCGGCTTCCCCCCCCAAAGTCTACAAGTCCACTGGTCAATGTGCACGCAATAGTCCAGGGTACAAGGGACAGGCGGTAGCGACCCCGCCCATCCCGGTACCGTGACAGGTAACGTGCGCGAAGATCACCCAGACTGGGACATTCGACAATAATGTGCCAAAGAGTCTGGGGGACGCGCAGTCGGCGCAATAGGGCGCAGGCGAGCGCTCCATCAAATAGCGATGCGTCACACGAGTGTGTCGGATTCTGAGACGACAGAAAGCGACCTGAAGCCGTCGCGGCATTGAGGGATAGGTCCATGGGAACAGTCGCGGCGCAATGGCAAGCAACTTTAAGTTCCCTTCGACCGTCTCCCATCTTCTTTGCCAAGCAATGCGGAGAGCTGCCCGTATTCCTGACATGTAGACGGTGTGAGGAAGAGCGAAACGCTGGTGCGGTCACAGAGTCCTCGCGGACTCTTTGGCGCTCTCATTCCCCGCAATTCCTACATGTCCAGGAACCCAGCAGAAGATAATCTCGACATCAGCCCGGCTCGCCAAAACCGTGGCATCACGGATATCGCGAACCAGGGGATGCGGATTTCCAATGCCCCGAGAGCACTGAAGGCGCTTTGTGAGTCGCTATAGATCACAAAACGGTCTCGTCACGTAATCTGCCGTACCGAGTGGTGTATTGCCCCGCTGACTTCAAACAGAGGGGATACGGCGTGGAAGCCGTCCCCATCTTGGGACTTGGAGCCATCCGTATACACTAGCACGGTTCCAGGGTGACACGAGGTGTGCTCCAAAAAGGTCGGACACAATACTCCCAAGCTTTAGAAGCAGAGGGGTGGCGACAAATAGCCAAATGTGGTACCCTCCAGGGTGGCGTACTGGGCAGAACCAGGGGCACCACCAGCCCGAAAGCTATATCTAGCTCTCGAAGGAGTTTCCTGGCCCAAAACCCAAAGGGCTTAGGGTATGACTGGCGTCTCTCAGGGGCATAGGCACCATCGAGATCAGCTGCGGATGCAGTGAAAGCTGTTGGCGACTGAGGGAGGTGCCGGGCTCGCGCGTACAGGCGCTCGTCTACATATTTACCAAAATGACTCCGAATGAGGATAATAAAAAGCTATTAAGTGGGAAAAAAATTGAAATCAAGCATTTATGATGTCATAAACCCCCCCAACCCATATTATAATTCGCAAAACGATTAAAACGCTGACATGATGTAGTTAAAGCATTCACCTCTGTAAACGTCAGAACATTATAACAATTAGGATTATATACTGGGGGCTGTGCCCCCCAGAACACCCAATTTAATGAAACTCAGGATATTCATAGTGTGGTCCCCCTCTTATGTTTACTTCCACACAAGCCGTCCCCTTAAATGTACTCTAAAAACGTGAAACATTTTGGAACTGGACGGAAATAGTACATTTATCGGCCGGGCCGCTCATCTACATATTTACAGTCATTTTTATTTGTCAATATATTTTTCCCCATTTTACTATTTTTATTATATTCTTTTATACATTTAAATGTAATTAGCTAGATCATTTCAAGGAACTACTCTTTTTCAGCAGTTTGGGTATCAAACATTCCCTATTTTACGCAGTTTGAAAATGATCAATCAGACGTGAAAATAGTATCGAATTGTGAACTTTGTCTGTCATCTATTGCGGAATTATTAACCCTAGTTTCTGATAAAGATAAATTAAACATCTTTTTGGATGTTCATAATTTAGTGCGAATTAAAAGCGAATGCGACATTTGTGGCCGAGCATTAGATGTGAACCCTAACTTTGAATTTAGATGCTTGAAAATAAAATGTGATTCAAGTCAGCTAGATTTTGAATTGGACGCAGACGCGCAAAATAAATAGGCTTTCCTCTTCTCTATTTGAAGTATAACCACTGCAATTAGTACAGAAACAGCATGTTTCGTTTGTTTTGGGGGGGGGCAATTTTGTTTAAAAAATGGCCTACGTAAACATTTTCAGTTTGTTTACTTTTGAGCATTTTTTTAATACAAAAAATGGCAGCAGCTATCATTCGAAGAAAACTCAAATGCGCATGAATATTCAAACACGGGTGAACGATAATATGGTAAATATGTAGATTATCGGCACGAACGATGGGAGGTACTATTCCATCCGTGTTCCAAAATGTTTCACGTTTTGGGAGTACATTTAAGTTGACGGCTCGTGTGGGGGTAAACACAATGGGGGGACTATACTACGATGATCCTGAGTTTCATTAAATCATAATTGTTTATAGAATAATAATTCGAAAAGGACTCAAACGCGCATGAATATTCCTACACGAGTGAACGATAATATTTACACACAAATTTTTTTTCCGCCCGGGCCGCTAATCTACATATTTAACGATAATATTTACACAAAAATATTTTTTCTGGCCAGGCCGCTCGTCTACATATTTACCAAGAATCAGCCCTAGGCCTATTTTTCATACCTCAGGAATATTCAGCAATGCGGTCACTCCAATAAACATTTAAATGCCATAGCCAGAAGTGAGGGAAAATGTATTTGGCCAGAGGATTGTCAATGACTGGATATTCTCTTCCAGATCAAGTGATCACAGCCACAAGTCTCCAGTGCTTTAAGAACAAGTTGGATAAACACTGGGAGGCCAACATAGCCAGCAACATAGAAGTTTTCACAACAAAGATCGGGCAACTACAGGATTACCTAATGAGCTCGTACCATGATGATGATGATGATCATCATCATCATCTTCAAGAAAGACTCGTCAAAATCCAAATCAATCATAATATACAATAATAAAAAACTGCATCCACAGGAATGAGTACCATCAGCCTATCTTCATATTCAATAATTAATTATTCTTCAAATAGCGCCTTTTTCCAGTTGTGCTTTGGAACAAATCGGCTTCAAAACAGAATTTAGTAAATTGGTTGGTTTTCATGCAGAATGTATATAAACAATGGGCATCAAATTTATGGAGTGAAAATATTTCCCCATCTAGCCTAGTCACGATAAAAGTGGATATAAAAAATAAAAATGATTTATAGGGACAGAAAAAAAATGAATGCTCGTAATAATAAAGAAATTATTTGTACAATAGACTTACCCTATATAGGAGTAAAATCAAAAGATATCAAGGTACACTAGAAATAGTAAAACTACAAATATTGTTTAAACACATGTTCTTTGACTGTTGCCATAGTCATTAAGATATTTTTTTAATCGTTTCCGGGTGAGATTTATAATCTTATAATAAAGAATCCTACCTAGAATTAATTTTGATAATTGGCAGGGCTTATGTGTGACAGAAATTTCTTGATGATTTTGCTAATAGCGTAGAGTACATGTAAAAAATATAAATTTTATTTATTATGTATTTTAGGTGTTATAGATGAATCTGGCTACTTTGGAAAATGTTAGGCGCATGCGTTTTACCAAATCTGTAATACTTCTTCACATTGTTGTAATAGTGTCCAAGGAGTGGTAGACTTCTGGAACAAATTGCCGCGGAGGGTAGTAGGTAGTCCAAATCTAAATGTATTTAAGAGTAGGTTGGATGAGTTTATGGGGAGGGAAGGTTGTGATGGTTCCTAAGTTTTGTATATATTAATAGTGTTTGTATATATCTAGAGCTGCATGATTTAGTTCTTGACAAGCCTTGATTGGTGATACCCTTGTTTCTGGATGCAATCCTCTGGATGTAGTTTGACTCGGATGACCCATGATGAGCCATTGTGGCTTTTGTCATCTGTTATATTATATTGTGAGGGACTTTGATTTTGTTTTCCCCTGGTGATGGTGCTTTTTGTGGGTGGGTTTTGACGGTGGCGGATGACCTTTGATAGGCCTTTGTGGCTTTTGTCATCCGTGAAATTATGTTATGTCATGGGAGAGTCTATCACCGTTTGTAAAGTCAAAAAGAGAAAATATTCCAACCCAAATCTGCAACGTCAGAAATTTTCCACCACTTCATCTTAAAATGCCATGGGATTGAAACGGTTTAAATATATGGGGCTCAAGTCCCCACTTTATGGCAGGGAGGTAAAGTTAACCGTCACCAGTTATTAGGGGAATGAAGAAACCCAGTTTATAGGAGAGGAAGGACGTCACCGGTTTGCAGGTTAAAATGACGCGGATATTTTGGATAGGTCCCTCAAGTGGCAACGGGTGAGGTGATAAGTGGCGGTAATTACGTATCTGACACCAAAAGATGCTCAAATAATATTCCTGCTTGGCTGGGCTTACTGAAGGATTGTGATCGAGAAGCAACTGAGAGGAATCACGCAAAACAAATAACTTTTTAATTCTACCAAATTAATCAAGCAAAGCAAAAGGGATGCTCGCGTTTACACGATTACAGTCAGGAAAGCGAGGGTTACGAGGACAAGACTTAGGCGGGTATAACGGGAGCTTCGCTACGCTAAATGAACCGTAATTAGTTCGTTACTATCGATCGTCTATCAGACTTAACTGTCTACCCAAGTGTAAATGAATCTGCTTCTCAGAATTCTCCATTTTTCTTCTATAAATAGTATAGGATGGGTGGCCTTTGGGATCACAATGTTTTTAGCTCCGTCCACTGGGCGGAATATTCCTAATCCCATGGTCTCCGAAGGTCATCGATTCATAGCGCTTAGCCGCCTAAAAATTTACACTTTCTTCATATAATTTTATCATCCTGAGACGCAGACATCTGTCTCGGCTTAATTCCATTTCCAAACGAGAAATTTTCGGTTTTTATTTCCATGTCACTAAATTTTACTGCTATCTGAATTCTCGGTTTCCCGCTACTTCCTTGACCGGTTTAAAAATAAATATATATGTATATCCGCGAGAACATTTGTTACAATTCTTCCTATTCCTGCGAGGCACTTTTCTGGTGCAATTTTAGTGCCAGGGCCATGCTCTCCACAAAGTTACACTCGCGTGCTTGTTTGTTTTTATGTTAATATTAGTTCATTTTTATTTTCCGAACAACAATGTTATTGTCAGGTACTGTTTATTTTCCATATAAAAAGATAAGAAGAAGTATTACAAGATTTAGCAGCCTAAAATGCACGAGCCCATCTAATACAAAATTACCTTACTTTTTGTCACAAATTAAGTGTTCAAATCAGATGAAATGTATGTTCCGGTCCTGTTTATTTTCAACAGTAGTGGACTTCACGTTTTCAAATTGTTAAGCTTCCTACTGTTCTCTTCGACGTAGCTATTTTAGTAATAATTTTCTTTTATTTCTCATACAGAGAACTAAATTATTTATGTTTTTCTATATTGTTACATATCTGCTAAAATAACACTATTTTACTGATCGAGTATATATCCACTATATAATTGATTCATTTTTTACTGTTAAGAGTATGCATCGAACACCTTACAGGTTGCGGTAAGAGATGCACCCATTGAAATGAAGGTGTGTCATTCAAACCTCACTAATAGCTAATTAAAATTTGGATCCCTGTTCATCCAAGCGAGCGTGTCCCGTCTTTACGAGTATTGTATTATGGAATAAAAGACTCAACGAATTATAAAAAATGAGAAGTTTGATGTATCTTATGATATATTATGATGGGATCGCGTATATCCGTTAAACATTTGACTTATGGAGTGTCCCAATAGATAATAATGTTATTAATATGGCTGGTTCCCTACGCTATATCTCTCTTGTGGAAATCTCCGAATGGACATTGTGGTGAAATGACCCGTTTATTTCATTATTTTTTGTTCCTGATTCTACTACCATTTGTGCAAGCGTTGGAACTAAGGTTAAAAACTTGCAAAGCCTTAAAAAAACAATGAAGAGCGCCGATAATTATTGTTTGAACACTTAAAAAAATTAATAAGGTTCAGGCATAATACCGTATCAGTAGTTCGATTGGTATTTCGCCTTCCTAAAATTCCATATTCGGTCCGCTGCGTAATTAGCAAATATATATAAAAAAAAACAGTTCATTGTTTTCGGAATAGCTATTTTATTTTTCCCCCGTTAACACAAGTAGGCTTTTTGTATTTATTCAAAAGAAAAAGAAGCGTAAGAATATATTATTTGGTAGTTTTGTAGGGGTAACATGTGTCAGCTCTTTGGGAGTAGCGTGTTTAGCATGAATAATTTGTAACCTCAGCTTTGCTACCAGTAGTATTTTACTTTACCTTAATTTAATCATTTTACTTAACTTTGTCTATTTAATCTTCCAAATTAATTTACTTGAACTTTTGGAAATCAAAAGTTCAAGTAATTAATTTGATAATTAATTCATTCATTTATTTTCTTGTCATTTTAAATTAACGTATACTGTTCCAAACAACATCTCTTACATTCCCCCCAAAACAAACAAACACACGTTCCCAGTTCGACCAAATAAGCACGCGAACCTGCCCACTTCACTCGCTGCTTTCGTGGTATAAAGGTCTGTAACCATTCTTAATACAATTATTCATTTACCTCCAAATAAATTATAATGAGTTAATTCCACTCTCACATTCTTTACAAACGACAATACGAGAGTAAGTCCTAATTATTTTTACTTCTCCTTGCAGCCCCAATTCACAGTCCATTATAGATACTTTAAAATACTCTAAATTACTACACTATATTACTTACAACTCAATATTATTTACTATATCAAGATACTCTATTATAATCTATATTACTATATTATTATTTACTCTATCATTCACTCTATATTGTTTCACCATATTATTCACCATATTTACTTAACCTACTTATCTCTGTACATTCGTTGAATTTTATAAATATATTTATATAATTGTCCTTTTTAAAGCCCAAGCCTTTATTCCAAAATTTACTTCGCTGTCGCATTAGGCCTAAAGCTAACGGCAGACATCTTCGATCAAACAAAATTGATAAATCACATTGATAACCATACACTATATCATTGACCTTTTCATAGGAATCTCAGTCTGCACACGCGCGCGCGCATACACATCACACACACCAAACACATGGAAGTAAATATGTCGGACGCTTTAAATTATCATGCATTATTATGCATTTTCTTGTACCCGAATAACAATGGAATTGCCGCTTAACCTTTTACAATCTTTTAATTGGTCCGTCGCTGCCGCTTAACCTGTAACAATCATCTAATTGGTCCGTCTAGTTAGCATCTTTTAAATTATTTGTCGCTAAACCTCTCTGTGTGTCACACGTTCTAAGATGATCCTCCATCCACACCGTGTTACACCCAGGCTTAGTAAATATTTTGCAACCGAAGATGTGTGTGTGGATCGGATTATAAATTTAGCTCAGACTATTCATCCACGGTTGATTTCTTCGATTATCTTCGCCTACCCAATTGATCAGATTGGATTTCTGTATATTGGGTTAGTCTATCTGCTTTTAAACTACAATAACGAAAAGAAGTAC
Source organism: Ceratothoa steindachneri (assembly GCA_963969495.1). NCBI lineage: Eukaryota > Metazoa > Arthropoda > Malacostraca > Isopoda > Cymothoidae > Ceratothoa > Ceratothoa steindachneri. Next base: position 184,566,183 of record OZ018324.1, on the reverse strand, counting down.
TTGAACATCTCCAGTTTATGGAATTAGAAGATGTAATCATCGGTGAAAAATTAAAAAACTAGCTTAGGGATCAGTTTTTTCTTGTAGGAGGTCTATCTAATCGTCGCAATACATGAGTGGATAAGTTTTTCTGCATATTGCATTCTAACTTAGTGAATGATGGCGAGAAAGTAGCGAACATCGCTATATTTTACAATAAAACCGTTATTTCGCTTTATCTCGTGGTATTCCCATCAACTCACTGATATGATGAAAACCAAGATTGAAGGGGCAAGAATTAAATAATTCTTTCTCCTTCTCGCAAGATCAAGAAAATGTGATGAGTTATTTTGTAGACAAAATAAAACATTAGTAGGATAACAGGTATTTCGGTAGTATTACACGTATTATTTCATCTTTATTTTATTCATATTAATCAGATAATATGGTTCTACAAAATAAAACATTGGTAGTATTGTGGGGTTGAACTGAGTAAACATTTGTTTGAAAGCTTTGCTTGATCCGAGCTCTGATTGAGTGCTTAAAAACCATTCAAATTTATTTGTGTTGCCGCTCCTTGTTGGTCACTTTTTGCCATTGATACGTATGAGTTTTTATTTAAGCTAGCATTATTTCTGTTTGACTCTGTTTCTTTTCTCTTTATAATTTTTATTCTTTTGGGACTTATCATGGCCATAGTTCTGTGTCCCCCTTGTCAGTTAATGCATCTTTTATCTGTGTTGTTGCAGTAACGCCAAGAATGGCCTTCAGTTCCACATTCAGAATAGATGATTAGGTCTTTTTGGGGGGCAATTTTGAGTCGTATTTTCCTCCAACGCATAATGTCAGAAGCATATTTGTATGCTTGTGAAGACATCCATCTCTTTGTATATGGGCGGATGGGATTCTCATGTTGAAAGCGAGAAGTGCGTGTTCGATGATCCTTGAAGCCATTTCGGTAGATTCACTAATGACCTTGAAAACGTGAGTGTGATCTTTAAATTTGACCACCTCTGCTATCTTGAGCCATTTCTGCCTCTCCCCAAGTTCTTCTTTTATTTCTTGGCATGAGTGCTCTTCTACTCAGGACTGGATTTTTAGGCAGATGACACTTCTGTTAGCCGTGAGTTGTGGGGGGTACTCTTGCTTCCAAATCCAACTTCCTTAGCGTAATGCTCTTCCCTCCATTTACCCTCTTAGTTACATGCTTACATTATTTGTCGTATCTTTAGCGCTGTCCTTCTACATATACATCTGAGATGCTCCTCATGTACACGGGTACCATTTTAAATTTATCCCTGTTGGTTTTAATTTTCCATTTTTCTTTGTATCTATTAATGCTTCTTATCTCTTCTTCAGTTATCCTAGCTGGCATTGGGCCGTTTCTGTAGGAGCAAACTATGGTTTGAGTGACGTTGTCGGCAAATTGGATGTTCAAGCAGCCCTCATTTCTTGGTGGTGGTATATCTGCTCTGTAGATTGAATAGAGAGATTTACTCAGACATCCGCCTTGGGGCAAACCCGCAGTGAGCTCAAATATTTCTCCCTAATGTCATCCTATTTCCACATAAGCACGTCTCTCCATTGCATATTCACATAAAATCCTTTCGATCTTGTTGTTCATTCCTAATCTGAGTATCTTGAGTTGCATACCAAACCTTCCATACTTTGTCGAATGACTTGGACACGTCCCAAAATACGATATCCATGCTCATTTTTTCTCTCTTTGCTTTCGCTATCTTTTAAAAGATGACTCCAATGGCCATCTCCGTGCTTCTGCTTTTCCTGAAGCCAAATTGAAAGCTCTTTCTCCGGCCATTATCATCGAGGAATTTGGACAGTCTGTTGTTATTTTTTCCAATACCTTACCATGAAATCTAATAGCGAGACGGCGCGGTAGTGTACACTTAATCTGGGGGTTTTACCGTCTTGGGTATGAATATCATCTTCACCATTTTTAGTTCATCAGGAAAGTATCCCGTGTTCAAGTACGCATTGAAGACGTTTCTCCCTTCCTCCAGTATGTTCGGGGGGGCTTCAAGGTAATTTAATCTGGTGAGTCCCGATCTGCCTTGGGCTCTCTGTCAGAAGTTCTTTATCGTTTCTTTTAATTCCCCAGATGTAATGATTACGTCTATTCCGTCGTTGTTGTTTCTCCTTTCCTCGACAAAGTGGAAGGGGATATGTCTTATCGATCTTCCCATTGAGTTCGTCCACGATCTGAGGTTCGAATTCAATGTCATAGTCCTCGTTCTCTTCTTCGCTAATTTTGAATACATTTATCCAATGCTCTCTAAATAATGCCTCTATTTCTTTCTCATCTTCTAAAATGTTGTTCCCTGCATCCTTAATTTTCATTTTATCCCTTGTTGTCCGGGTCTTTAATCTGTTGATATGTTTCCAAAATTCCCTTGGTGATGTTTCCACATCTATTTTCTCGATGTGCTGATCCCATTTCTCTTTCTTTTTTTTCATAAATTAGTGCCATTAGTTCTCTTTTCTGTCTCCTGAATGCGTTATATGCTTCCCTTGATGTTCCGAATCTTCTTATATTTTCTGCCGCCCGGCCGATATCCTCGCTCAAAGTTATCATTTCTGGTGTCTAAATTGTTTAGTGGTTTGGAACGAGTTAATGGGGACGGTCTCCTTATCTGCCCTTTTAATTTCTTCTCTGCTCCTATCGAACTTATCGTTGATTTCCTCTGGAGTGGCTTCCCCGAGCGGGCTGGGCACGTACGTCTGAAGTAATTCTTTGTACTTATCCAAATCCGCTCTATGGTATGCCTTCCATTTCTTCTAAGGAATTTGTATAGGATTCTTGTTTATGTGCATTAGAATCGCGGTGTGGTCACTGCAAGGAACATCCACTGGTTCCATAAAATAGTTAAAGGGCAAATTGAAGTTAGCCAGGCAGATGTCCGGTTTTGTTGCGTGTTCTCTTTGTAAGTATGTAGGGAAACTGGGTCCGAGTCTTTGCAGTATACGTCTATTGATAAGCATGTCAAGTTGTCTTCTGACTTTGTTTGTATTTCTGTACCCAGAAGCCTCGCAATGGGCGTTTAAAACGCCCATCAAAATGACTGTTATCCTATAGTTGAACAGTTTAGTAAAGTTTTGTACCGATAATTGTTGACGCCTGGGTGGCTGGTATCCAGTTGCGACAATGATGTTGCTTAATTCCATTTTAATTTCTATAGCTAAATATGCATCCTCCAATCCTTGTATTGTTATGTACTGCAATCCTTGCTTGACAGCTATTGACACTCCGTCGTGTGTTTCTCCTGGAGAATTTGTGTTAATATCATTGTAGTTCCTTATCTTTAATTTCTCGTTTTCTGTGTTTCTTCCATGTTCTGATATTAGTATAACATTTGGGTCAATCTTTCTGAATAAGTTTCCGTACATAATTTACTTGTCTTTCCATCCGCATTTGTTAATTTGTAGTATTTTCAATTTCTTAATATCCATAATACAATTATCCATTTGCGTTCGTTTATTCGTTTTCATTTTTTGTTTGTCCTATCTGTTAAGTTATCGGTGTTTCTTCTTCTTTTTCTGGTTCTTCTTTCGTTTCCCCTGGGTTCCACCTCTGCTGACTGCATTCGAGGGTCCTTCTGGTAATTCATCTCTGGGTGATGGACCCCTTTTACTTTCGGATTTAGATCTGGTAAATCTTTGGGCTTTCCTCCTAGTAACCCGTGTGCACTCTTGCTCTGTATCGTCGGAGGAATTTTCAGTATGTGTCATCGCTGTTTGTGTCCTCTTATGTTTCTGCTGCCTGTTGGTTTCCTTACGCCTCTTCGATTAACTCATGTTTTGTCTTTTCTGTTACTTGGATTTTGAAAATGGCCGATGAGTCGACTTCTTTGGGGAATTTCATCGGTTCAAGCCCATTTTTCTGTAACATGTTGTTGACTGTTGTTGAGTAACTTCCAGGCTTAGCTATGTTCATCACGTGGGCATGTAATATACAAGTAAGTATTTTCACGTTGAGAGTACCATCCAAATTTATCTGTGGTGCCGGTCCTTGTTGGTCACCCTTTGCCATTGATGCGTATGAGTTTTTATTTACGTTAGCATTATTTCTATTTGACTCTGTTTCTTTTCTCTTTATAATTTCTCTTCTTCTTGGACAAATCATGGTCATAGTTCTGTGTCCTCCTTGGCAGTTAATGCATCTTTTATCTATGTTGTTGCAGTAGCGCCAAAAATGGCCTTCAGTTCCACTTTCAGAACAGATGATTAGGTCTTTTGGGGGGGCAATTTTGAGTCGTATTTTCCTCCAACACATAACGTCTGAAGCATATCTGTATGCTTGTGAAGACATCTCTTTATATGTGGGCGGATGGGATTCCCATGTTGAAAGCGAGAAGTCCCTGTTCGATGATCCTTGAAGCCATTTCGGTAGATTCACAAATGACCTTGAAAACGTGAGTGTGATCTTTAAATTTGACCACCTATGCAATTTTGAGCCATTTATGTCTCTCTTGAAGTTCTTCTTTTATTTCTTGGCATGAGTGCTCTTCTGCTCAGGACTTGATTTTTCGGCCGATGACACTTCTGTTAGCCGTGAGTTGTGGGGGGTACTCTTGCTTCCAAATCCAACTTCCTAAGTGTAATGCTCCCAGCAGATGATAGTAGCTGCTCTACGCCTCTATTTTCTAGGCAAATAACTGTGAATCCAGATGGTGTGTCAATACATTTAATTAGTGGTATTTCCAGATTAGTAAATATGCATTGAACTACTTCTTGTGGTGATCTTTTCCTTCCGTGGGGAATAAGTTTAAGGGGAAGCTTTTTGAAGTCTGGTGGATCCATCTTGCCTGGGAGTCGTCCTCTATACGAAGAGAGGGGTTCTTCTGTCGATCTTCAGCTGTGGATACGTTATCCAGTCTACACTAGTGGGAGGAGTGCCTCTATCTGTCCTATTTCTATCTCACCTACCTTCCAATTTTCGCACTCTTCTTGGTCAACCCTACTTATCTGGGCCTAGCCCTAACAGCGGTCTACAGTTGGGTTCTGGTTCGTGATCGAGAATAAGCCACCCTTTACTGTCCCCCTAAGAGGGTCTACTGCAGGGATTCACTATACCTTACTACCAACTGCAACTCAGACCTTGCCGGTGACCAAGTTATGTAGTGCTAATGAGAAGTAAGTTAGAGGTAAAAAGTATAAATAAAGAGCCAATAATTTAGAATAAGGAAGAGCAACCCCTTCGAGGGAGGAGGAGCACTTCGCTCAAGAGGAACAGGAGGAATCTCCAATCAGCCCCGGGAGCGCATATATTTTTTCTTAGAAGTTTTCTTGAGAAAGGCGTTTTTAGGTCCTCCTAAAACCTTTCCTCCTTTACCTGAGATAACCTTTATCAGTTCGCATCGGGAAAGCAAGCATATATATATATATATATATATATATATATATATATATATATATATATATATATATATATAATTGTAAGGCGTAGATATTAATTATGTATTAAACACCCCGGTTTCTGGGGCCGTAGTACTGTGGGGGACGAACCAAGTAAATATTCGTATGAAAATCTTTTGACTTTTTCTCCTTTACCTGAGATAGCCTTTACCAGTTCGCAGCGAGAGAGGGACTTACAGAATGAGTAAGTCAAATGGAAAAATTCGGAAAATGGATTTCAGCCGTGTTTATGTGCAAACGGTTTGAGAGTTAGTAACCTTTTAAATCTATCATGGCGTTGATTGGACAATTATTGCAGTGCTTATGTCTAAAAGCTGATTGGTCAATTTGTTAAGGCTAAGGCTGTTATTCCAAAGAGGAACATAAGTATGACGATTAAATGTATCTTAATCCTTATTGGTCGAATTTTTGTAGTAATATCAGTAGATCAAATGACTATTTATATAGGTGTACTTTTGTGGAAAAGTCAGTCAGAAAAAGTTATCATTATTATTCAGGAAGAAGAGTTGTCATTACTGTTAGCCATTTCGAAGCTTATTTCAGCTATTTACCCAGGAATAAAGAATCCAGCTACACACACACACACACACACACACACACACACACACACACACATATATATATATATATATATATATATATATATATATATATATATATATATATATATATATATATATATATATATTTTCCTTCATCCCATAAGGAAGCGTTTGATCACATAAAACACTGACCCTATATTATAACACTTATTATTTCATCTTTATTTCATTGATATTAATAAGAGAATATTATTAATGATTAAAAAAAATATGTATATAAAGAGCTAATAATAGCTAATAATAGTGACTGTTAAAATTTCCTGTAAGGTTCCTTTGAAAACGAAAGGTATGGTTTGATAACTCCCTGGGAGTTCAATGCGTTTACGAAAGGTTTTTCTAAAAATCTTTTCCTCTCTCACCTCTTTCACTTCACCCTGTTTCTCGGCTCTGAAACTCATAAATGGTACAGGGATGTGACTATCATTATCGGCTTCATTCAGGGGTTTCATAGCATCGTAATTCATTATATCCCTCGTCTGAGTGTTAATAGTTAATCCTTTAGCACGAAGTATATACTTCACTCCACTCGTCATTTGGATACGTACCGAATAGGATTTGGGACCCGAAGAGCAGAATTAATCTCCTTACGCCTAGGCACCGTACACATCTTTGATCTCATCGGTGAGATCACCTAGGAATTCTCCAAGTCAAGGTTGTGAGTTATCTTTCCTAGCAATGAAGATGACACTGTCTGTGTCACAGTACAACAACCATTCACCCAACGAGTGTAAGGTGTAATGCATCTAAGATGTATGCAATGCATACATCGCGAAAGTGGAGAATGCTAAACCTGTAGAAATTGAGTCCCACGCAACGAATCTTCCAATTACAGCATTCACAATCGCCTATGCTCGAATCAAGCTCTCTGGCCTCTTAGACTCGTTGGGTGAACGGTTGTTGTACTGTGACACAGGCAGTGCCATCTTCATTGATCTGATAAGACGGTAGTTATCCGAAACAAATCGAGGTCCCTAAGTAGGGGTCTTCAGTTTTGATTCGTCTTCGAGGAAATCATTTTTACCAATGAAGGTGAAATTGTATAACCGAAATCCAGTACAAAGACCTCATATTCATATTAATCCTGAAAGCCAAAATCATGAAAACCGAAATACTGTAAGCCAATATTTCGATTTGATCCTCATTGTATCCCGGCGGGCCGTAGTTTATGTTTATCTAGGCAGGATAAATAATAAAGAAATCGTATTTATTTTAGAGTAATCAATGCAAACACAGCACCGTCCTGGCAGATACAGACATGTGTATTGGGTTTCACCAGGATGCAGAAGCCGAATAGAATTAGGTTATGGAGGTTAGGCTAGATAGGAGAGGTTAAGTATGATAGATGGGCATGTTACGATACGTTCAGTTCTGTAGGATATTTTAGGTAGTTTAGGTTAGATTAAGTTAGGTTAGTTAGGTTAGGTGAGACTAGGCTAGATCTTTTTAGGATCGGTTACGTAGGATAGGTTAGATTAGATAGGTTAGGTTGGTCTGTTAAGTTAAGTTAGGTAATTAGGTTATGTTAACCTAGGTAGGTATAATATTATGTGATGTTAGGTAGGTTATATGTTAGATTACGATAGGTTAGGTAGGTTAAGATAGGTTAGCATAGGTAGGTTAGGTTATGTTATGTTAGATTGGGTTAGCTTGGGCGAGGTTAGGTTAGGTTAGGTAGCTTAAGTCAACTCATTATTATACAAACGCGTTAATTTTTTATTTCGGGATAATGGCTTTCGGGATTTTGGATTTTCAGAATTTCGGCTTTCGGGATTTCGGCTTTTGAGATTTACGACCGGCCCAAATCCGATTTAATTGATCGTGAGAAGGATTCGAGAAACAGCGAGAGAGCTTTGAATTCTAAGTCATAATTCCAAAGAACAAAAACCGCCCTGGAAAGGAAGCGACCTTTAACTTAGAGAAAATTAAATTAGAATTATTGTGAAAGATATAATAGATAGAAAATCCATAACAACATTTTCTCACATCACACTAGATTTTTATCATCGTCCTTGAGGGCATAACGAGGAAGTTTCAATTCCCTCAACTTTACCAAATCGGCGCTAAGTGCTTCTCACATTTTGAAATCGCATAGTCCCATCCTTTCATTTTCCCCCTAAGGGCTAGTGGCATAAGTCCAAGCGGATCAAATACCTTTGAGATCTGTGAAAGTACACTTAGATACCCGTTTACTTCGAAGTGGTAACTGAGGACACGTTTAATACCCGTCTTATGCTCTTTTTATGTGTCCTTATTAGTAAAGGATTGCCTTCATTGTGCTGCCCTATGCTCTCTATGATTCTAGTGTTCTTCTAATGTCCCTTTCTCTTGCCTCTAAAAACTACTGTTTCTTGTCTCATTGCTTATTCGCGTCCAATTTCTCTTTCCCTTTCAAAACAATTTTAAAGAGAGAAAGAAAGATGCAGAAAATAAATATGGCGAAAGCCCTGTGGTGGTTGTTATCACCCGCAGAACTTGTATTTGCTCTTTCTTTATATATATAAAGTATATGTATATGCAAAAAATCCCACAGGAAAAGGAAAGGCGGATTACAAGAACTCTCGAACTTGTTCAGTTCATTATCAAGGAATAACGATTTTTTTTACAAAGGTGGTATATATATATATATATATATATATATATATATATATATATATATATATATATATATATATATATATATATACATATATATATATATATATATATATATATATATATATATATATATATATATATATATATGTACAACGAAAGGTCCCAAAATAAAAAAAAAATAATATCATACACGGATGTGAAGTATAAAACCAAATAGATAAGGTCTACTTCCAGGAAAATTCAAACATGTGCACAAAGAATGTAGACATTTATGTGACAAAACTAATTACATATGTACATATAATGTACCAGGCAGGGTCGGACGTGCCAGGACCAATTCCTTCTTAGCCTGGCGAAATGAGAGACGATCCTGTGTCTGAACGGCCAGGACTTCCTTCTCAAGGAGATACGCACCACATTGATGGAAGAAGCGGGGTGCGGCTCTCTGCTATTGACACACTTGGCCACACACGATTTGGACTCATCATGTGCGGCCTTGGAACAACTTACACAGACTTCGGGTAACCCTGACTTTACGCGTCTACACGAGCGATTATCATGGCCGAAGCGGTGACAGTATTAGCGCCTTCGTGGCAGGGGCACGAATGCCTTCACGCGGTAGCGATACCAACCTGCACGCAACGACTCAGGAAGCTTGTCACAGTCGAACGTGACGAAGAGTGTAGGGGTGGGTCTCGAGGCCCCTCCCTGTTTTTTCATCAAATGCTCGGCCTTAATGGCTCCATGTTCAGCCAACTCTAAGGTGATGTCATTTTGGAGTATTCCACGAGTCTCCTCGCACAAACTACTCCTTTCACGAACCTCATGGGTCACACTCACAGGCGTGCCATCAAGTGTCCGAAGGGAACTATCATGGCCGCCTCGGAGAGATTCTACCCCTTCGCTAAAAGGCTCCCGTCAGAGAAACGGGCCACCTTCGGCTCTCTACCAATCACACTAGCTAAAGCTCTCCTCTGATGGATCATGTTGCCCCTTAGCCAATATGCTGCTATCAGTGGAGCGAATAAGAAGGAAGCGTTTGAAGCCAGCAGGCTTGAAAACGCCAGGTAGTTTCTGAATGAGGGGCCCCGACGTAATCGAAGCTCTACTCTGCGCACTCTCACTTTTGCTCTTTGTCAGGGACTTCCCACCCGGGGGAGCAACCCGACCGGACGTGCCGATCTTGTCTTGGAGTTTGGCCGAAGTGGCAGCAGACCCATTCATCCCCGCAGCCCCTGCGAATGGACAGGAGTCGCGAGTCTTCTTTCTTTTTTTTCTTTCTAGGAGAGGAGGGTGAGGAATGGACCCGCTTCTTCCCTACGCTGGCAGGAGCCCCCAGGCCAGATGGAACGGCCCAGCAAGATCCTTCTCCGAGATGGAGAAGGTCTTGGCTGTCACAAGGGCACCAGCCGGAGGAGATCTCGATCTCTCCTTCCTTGTAAGGCCTTGGAGATCGAGCAGTCTGAGGAGGACCTTGCACAGGGATCGACTCTGATTCGGTGCCTGGCACCGATCCTAGCTTCGTCTCCATGGTAGGTCCTGCCGTCTGGGGCTGGGTTTCCTCACGGACCATGTCCATCTCAGGAAGGGGCTCCAAGTGCCTATCTTCCTAGGGCATCATAGGTTCCATTAATTACAGTGTCTTTTGCACGTACGGTGTCCCTCTCTAAACTCAATATGCGATCCCGCAGGTCTTTAGAGGGAAGGGGTCGACAGGCCCTGTCTTCCCTCCCTCCCTAAGGGGGGTGTTCCTATCGTGCCGCTCCCACCGGGACCAGTCAATTATGGGACGTTTGCCTTTCTTGGCAGTTCCCTTAGAAAGTAAAGGGGGGACTGCCCTTGGAAAGAGGGAGGCACCCGAGGGCACCTCTAGAGAAGCGGGTTAGGGAAGTACCCTACACCCGTAGCCAAAAAAGAGTAGTAAGTGTCCTCTCCCGTAGAAGAAATTTGGAGGGTCCCCTGTGAAACCACAGGGGAGACCTCCATTTTTTCAGTGGAGCTGCCATAAGGGGGCTCCGTCGCTGGTGAAAGGGAAAGGGATAGTTTTTTTATCTCATCATCGGGCATGGTGACCCTTTTATCTCTACGGGAAGCAAACGCTAATCACCCTACGCAGTAGCTCGCCCTACGAGGGATGAGTACGGGGCCGACAGAACCACTCCTCCCGCCTAGTGGCCTGACAGCCCATCGGCATGGCGGCTTCACCTTGGGCTCAAAAAAAAATTGATAGATAGGGAAATGAGAAAGAAAGGGTAACAGTGGAGGGTGTGGCTGGAGATAGAGCAGGTTGTTAAAAACCCACCACCCCGGATCGGAGCTCAGAGGTGAGGGAACGTTATCCCCTCCATCTTCAACCCTGATTCGGGATAGTTGGCTAAGATGAAAAATGGTCTGCATCTACCCTGTGATATTAGAGGCTGACCAGAGATAGTTGTAGGGAGAGTGAGGAAGTAGGGTAGAAACGCAGGCTGTCTGACAGAAGGAGAAGAGGCTAAGCTGGGGCCGGACAGGGCGCTGAGTCCCTTTAGCATGGCGGCCAGAAAGGCCAATTGCCGTACCCCTTACGGGGATCTGGAGCAGTAGGCGCTAAAAAATAGCTCTCTGGGAAGATCGTCGTCACTCGAAGCGTTCAGGGTGTCTGCTGTATTGCATGTAGCAAGGTCCTCCTGCATCATGATCTGCTGCAAAGGTTGGAACTTGGAGGCAGTTGTTCGCGCTATTAATGCCTGGTTGCATGCCTGCTGTTGCCCCGAGCTGTAGGGAGTAAGATTAAATCACTCACGATCGCAGTGGTTTACGATGGTAAGTAGGAGATCGTGTGCGCGTATTTATCCTTATTGTTCTCATCTTTTATTTTCCCTAAATTCTGTGTCTGGCGTGTTCCTTGCTTAGAGAGTAATGGATGTCTCATGGAGAGTTGTTTTGGCGGATTCGGAGGGGAGATATGAGAGGTTCCCTTTTCTCTCTCTCTCCGTCCTCCAGCAACAGCGTGAACCTAAGCCAAAAGTCTCCCTCGTCACTAGTATCTCGTCTGCGTGTGTGCAAGTCATATGTGAAAATCGAGGCCCGGTATATCCCACAAACCTATGGCCTTCCAATGCCTTGGTAGGTAGAGGAGAGTCCCCAATAAGGTCAGAAACATCCAGAATATGATCATTTACACATGCAGGACTTCGGATATGAGCTTGGATGGACCTTGTCAGCCCGAATAAATCTTTCCTCGAATTTTTTTCCCTAAAGAGTTGGGCTGGCGTTGTCGAAATATACGTTCAATGGAAGCGGTAAACAGAGTCGGCAGCCTACTACGCGGCCACCTCTTACCTTCTCTCATCGTCTGGATTTGTGCCCTTAAAGTATGTAGGTAGTGGTCTCGCGGTGTATCCCACCACTGGACTAGGTTCAAATACAGAATAGAAGCGCTCCCATCAATAGCCCAGGAACTTTAGGGTTTTGAGGTGCAATAATTAGATAAAAGCTGAAACTTGGCACAAGTATAGGGATTTGTGACCTGCAGAACATATCAAAAGTCCCATGGACTCCCGCGCTTGAGTTAGCCGCCATATTGGAAAATGGTCGCCATATTGGAATTCCCTTAAAATTCAAATATCTCGTAAAATAATAGTTTTATCAAATCACACCACTCAATAAATGTTGTTCAGAACTAATTGTTTTATAGTACTGACTATGCTATTTTACAAAAATAAGTAAATTTATATGGAAAGAAAATTAAAAATATTGAAATTAAAGTAATAAGTTTATTATCAAAGACAATTTCCACAGAACTGGTGACTTGTATGACAAAATGCTTTAAAACAAGAGTTGTAGAACAAACTTTCTCCTTTTGAAATATATATACAAGTTTATGCCTATTTTAAAAGATAAGGAAGTTAGGAGGCGTAAATGGAGAAAAACACAAGATACTGACCGATATTTTCTTCTTCCCTCAAGGACTGCAAACCTTGATAACCGCCAGTCTGGCTCGAGAGGATGGGTTGCATGAACATTTCAAGAAAAAAACATCTTTACATGTACATATCGACTGCCGTAAATCGTACACTCGAAAACCTGCTCCAAATACGGACATAGAGGAGCCACACAAGAAAGTGCCTTGTCTGCGATCAGAAGTAACCGAATTTGCCATCAAACTGCATTGCTTATTCTGTGGTGAAACAGCTGATAAAACTGCAGAGCTTAAAAGGCAAGGAAGTATCGTAGGTCCATACATGAAGTTACGACACTGACACTACAGGAAACAGTGCGGGCAAAAGCAAATGAACGCAATGATAAACTTAGTTATTTGGTACTAAGCAGAATTGACACTGTTATTGACATAGTAGCGGCAGAGTCTAAGTATCATCGGAAGTGTTTCAATGATTTCTGCAAAACTAGCTGTGATAGTGGTGCATCCTGTTCTCATAAAACAGTCGGAAGACCATGCTAGGCAGGTGCATCAGAAGCTTTCAATAGACTGAGTGACATTATAGATAATAATAAATAATAATGAATAATAAGTCTTTTGTAATGCGCTCTTCAAGGCCTGAGGCCTTCCCAGAGCGCACGTTGTGCTGAGATAAGAATGGAAATTCAATGGAAATTCAAGAAGGGGGAGAAGGCAATACTGAAAAGATGCGTTTTCAGGAGTCGCTTAAATGTGGTAAGAGAGAGAGAAGACCTGATTTCAGCTGGAAGAGCATTCCACAACTTAGGCGCGCAGATTGAGAAGGAGCAGTCCCCCATTGTGCAGAGGGATGAACGAGGAATATTCAAAAGAGGTGCATGTGATAACCGAAGGGCCCGAGGGACATGGCGTGGCGTGAGGGAAGAAGAGAGGTAAGACGGGGCCTTGTTGTTTAGGGCCTTAAATGTGAAGAGAAGAATCTTGAAGTGAGTACGGGATCTGACAGGGTGCCAGTGCAGTTTATGCAGCAAGGGTTTCGAGGGAGAGAGGCGAGGGCGACGGAGGAGAAGCCGGGTGGCATAGTTCTGTAGAAGTTGAAGGGAGCGGAGAGAAGAGGATGGCAGATTCACAAACAGAGAGTTACAGTAGTCAAGGCGTGAGGTGATGGAGGCATGAACAGCAGTCTCAAGACTTTGGCGATCAAAGTGAGAGCGTAAGCGAGAGAAGTTACGAAGGAAACATAGAGAGGATTTGCTGACATTGCGGATATGAGGCTTAAAGGAGAGATGATCATCAAAAACAACACCCAGATTCCTAACGCAGTCAGAGAAAATGATAGTATTACCGCCCAGAGTAAGCGAGGGAAAGAGAGATCTAGATTTTTTGACAAAAGCAGAGGTACCGACGAGGAGGACCTCAGTTTTGGATTGATTAAGCCTGAGGATGTTGGTAGAGAGCCAGTCAGAAATGGTGGAGTAGGCAGCCAGGAAGTCAGTGATAGCGTAGGCAAGAGACGTGGGGTCTGAGGAAACGAAAATCTGAGTGTCATCAGCATATAGGTGGGAGGATAGACCGAGATTAAGAGAAAGGAAACTAAGAGGGAGAAGGTAGATACGGAATAGTAGAGGACCAAGGACAGAGCCTTGTGGCACTCCAAAGCGAATGGGGGTAGAGTCGGATGAAACGTCGTCAATCACAACGGATTGGGTACGAGACGAGAGGTAAGAGCGGAACTCAGTCAAACACGGTGCCTGATATGCCGAGTAAAGAGTGGAGACGATCAAGTAGGACGGTATGGTCAAGTAGAACGAGGATGGAGGCACAACCCCTGTCTGCGGCTCTTCGCAAGCAATCGGACACATTGAGAAGGGCGGTTTCTGTGGAGTGACCTGACTTGAAACCAGATTGATAGGTCTCATCAATGTTACAGGCCACCATGTGACTGTTGATGCGTGAAGCAACCACTCTCTCTCCAGAACCTTAGAGAGGAAAGGAAGTTGCGAAATCTGGTGATAATTGTAAGGGTCAGTGGGGTTCACTTGAGGCTTTTTAAGAATCGGACGGATATGGGAACGTTTGAAGGAAGAGGGAACAAGACCAGTTGCAGGTGAAGTGTTGAACAGGGAAAGAAGCGTTGGGATGATAGCAGGCAGAATTTTAAATAACAGTTTAGGCGGAAAAAATTTCCTTTGGGGAGCCCGATTTCTTAGAAATCGAGAGCAGGGCTGTAAGCTCCAACGCGGTCACAGCGGGAAAAACGATAAGCGGCTGAGGCGGGAAGTCAGGGAGAATGGCAGGAGCCGGGACAGAAGGCTGAGGGAGGGAGGCACGGAGGTTAATGACCTTATCTGCGAAGAAATTCGAGAGAGTAGCAGGGCTAATGAGTAGGGAGACCTGGGCTGGAGAAGTAAGACGGGAGAGCAGACGGAAGACGGTACGGGGATCATTCCTATTATCAGTAAGCAGATTATGTGAGTAGGCTTCACGAGCAGATTTTAATTTTGCCACGTAGGAAGCTGTCGCAAGTCGGAACGCCAGCGAGACAGGGGTCGTGTCTTGCCCACGTGTGCAAGACGCCCGTGAGTGCCAGTACTCACAGCAGGAATTGCACAGGATGATGATGGAGGCTGCAGACACAACAGAAACTATATACACAGTTAGGACACTAAAACAAAAACTGCTAGACTGATATGGAGAAAACATCACTGTAAGTAAATGTAAAGGCAATGATATTGTTTCATTCAGTGAAGCAGTCAGTAGCTCTTTAGCAGACTCATGGTATAAAAAAAGAGAAAGAAATATTCAAGATGAGAGACGTCGAATTGTACTAACAGCTGCCGCCATCATACATAAAGATATACGTGCACATGTGTATGACAATTCCGTGTATCCAGTATGTGAAGACATTACTAATTTCTCAATAAAGCAGGTGCCAGACACTCTCCCTCTCTTTGTTGACGAAGTAACAAAATCAAAGCGTAGGGATGAACATAAGGAAAATGAACAAAAGCGCTTAAGCATACAGCATGCAATCATATCTGCAGCACGACCGAGGTCATTCTTGTCTTCACTCCAGATATCTTTATCTGTTTTCCTAAATAGGCGCTTTGCATGTCGCCAGCTAAGTGATATTCTGGGAAGGGTTAGTTTCACATGAATACCAGTATGTTGTAGATGGTGGGCATCTCCTTCATAGAGTTGCGTGGCCAAGGCCGGCTGTGTACCGGGATACCTTTCAAGCTTACACAGGTTATGTACTCAATCATTATGGCAAAATTGCAACAGTTGTGTTTGACGGCTACCCAGTAACCCCAGTAACACCAACGAGCAAATCTCAGGAACAAAATCGTAAGGCATCCAAACATTCTTCTATAGAAATTGCAGTGGAGGAAGAATGTTACACAACCTTACCAAAAGCAGATTTCCTGTGTAATAAGCGTAACAAGAAACAGCTGATCAATAAACTGAAGAAACACTTGCAGTCTGCTGGTATTACGGTTATAGTTGCCAAGGATGATGCAGATATGTCCATTGCCCAAACTGCTTGGTCATTAGAAGATACTGGACATAATGTAGCAGTAGTGGGTGACGACACAGACTTTCTTGTACTTCTTGTATCACTTTCTAAGTAATCCACGAAAATGCTTTTCATTAAACCTGGTAAAGCCCACAATCCCAACAAGACCTATGATATTAGCAAACTTCAAGCTAACATGGGACATCTTCGGTAACATCTGCTGTTCCTCCACGCAGTTACAGGCTGCGACACAACATCAGCTATATATGGGAAAGGGCAAAAAAAGGTCATTTGGTAGCCTGAAGAATAGCCAAGACATGTGCAACACAGTGTTTGTATTTGATAACCCAGAAGCATCTAAAGATGAAGTGGCCAAAGCTGGTGAAGCTTTCCTCCTTTCTGTGTATAGAGCTGACAAAACTCAAACATTGGATAAGTATCGCTTTTATGCATACAAGAGAACAATATCAAAGATGTGACTTAAATACGAGTTTCAGCTATCCACATTGCTACCAACAAGTGATGCAACTCGTTTGCACTCATTTAGAGTGTTCTTCCAAGTCCAACATTGGCATGGCAACCATCTCTCTCCAGTCGAATAGGGATGGGAGAGTTGCGGAACTGGACTGAAACCAATCCCTTCAATCAAACCTCCAGCTCCAGATGACCCGTTACATTTAGTCAGCTGTAACTGTCGCAAAGGTTGACGTCATCAATGTGGATGTCGGAGGCTGGTTTATCGTGCTCATCCATGTGTAGCCAGTGTCGTGGTGCTGGATGTGAAAATTCACTACCATTTGAGGACGATGCTGAAGAAGACACTGATATGAAAGAAAATTGATCTTGAAGCATGTGTGTGTGCTCTGAGTATGTGATGTTCAGATATAATTCAAACCTTAATTACTTTCATGAGTACTCTTTATGACATACTTATTGCACAAACAATTAAAGCAAACCTGCTGCCATCTTTCTTGTGTTTAAGTGTTTATGTTTGTATTAATGAACAAATAATAATTTGTCACTTATCTCAGTTGAAAGATTTTTCCTTTGTAGTTTCTGTTGTTGTATATGTAAGTATAACAAAACGGTATGTATTATAATTCGTACACAAAATATTTGTGAGACAAAGCCCATTAATATATAGCTCATTCTTTTTCAGGCATCCTGTTTGATTCTGAAGAAAAAAGGTTATTTGCACGAGTTCCTTTCACTGTCATTTCCAATGTCATTATTAAGATCAGGATAATGATGTTTATAAAGACACACTTGTTCAGTAATTTAGCAGAATGTTCGCAAGTTAAGGCTATCTTTATATTTAAAAAAAAGTACTATTTGATTTTGTATGTGTGGCAATTTGCCATATTGGCTTTCTGTTTATTTTCCATCATAACTTCCTTATTTTATAAAATAGACATAAACTTGTATATATATTTCAAAGGAAGGGAGTTTTCTTTACAACCTTTGTTTCGAAGCATTTTGTCATATAGGCCACCAGTTCTGTGGAAATTGTCTTTGATAATAAACTTATTACTTCAATTTCAATATTTTTAATTTCTTTCCATATAAATTTACTTATTTTTGTTAAATAACCTAATCAGTCCTATAAAACAATTAGTTATGAACAACTTTTATTAAGTGGTGTGTTTTGATAAAACTATTATTTTACGAGATATTTGAATTTTAAGGGAGTTCCAATATTGCAACTATTTTCCAATATGGCGGCTAACGCAAGCGCGAGAATCCATGGGACTTTTGATATGTTGTTCAGGTCACAAATCCCTATACTTGTGCAAAGTTTGAGCTTTTATCTAATTATTGCACTAAAACCCTATATTTTTCCCTAACGCTCCTGGGCTACTACCCGAATCTGTAAATAACAAGGAAAAAAGCGGAGTGATGTAGAATAGGGTAAATAATAAGGATGGATAGGAAGAGGCGTAGCCACTAATAAGTAGAGTGATCATCTACCTATTATCTAACCACGGGGGCACTAATACCGGGAAAGCGTACCTGTTCTCTAGGAGTTAGATGTCGCATTATATACGGGGTAAACTCTT
Organism: Ceratothoa steindachneri; assembly: GCA_963969495.1. Lineage (NCBI taxonomy): Eukaryota > Metazoa > Arthropoda > Malacostraca > Isopoda > Cymothoidae > Ceratothoa > Ceratothoa steindachneri. The sequence goes on along the minus strand of OZ018324.1, from coordinate 184,548,102 downwards.
TCGGGGCAAGGGCACGAGAGGGTGCCATTAAAGAAATATGAGCCTTGGGGGCAGGGAGGAAGATCCACCAGCTTCGCATGCCTTGACAAAGAGTTGGAACTCCATCGAGGCCTTCCTAGCGGGTGTTAGGTCCGAGGTGGGGGATGAGGAGCACAATCTTCAAGGTAGCTAGCGAAAGAAGGGTAAAAAAAAGAAGTCTAGAAAGAAAAAAAATTTCCCTCTCCTATCTATGTAGGTTACGATTGCTTGAGGACACTTGGGCTGGGAAGGGAGGAGTTACAGCTCCTGTAAGTACTCGGTGTAACAGTCTAACAGGGCATCCCCCACCCCCCTTCTTACAACGGGCTAAATAATTCGAATCCCCTCCTGTTCAATGGGGTGAAAACAAGGAGATTGCTCGATAAACCTGAAATTATAACGTAATAAACAGGGGTAAAGATCATTAATACACGAAGAAAAGGCGAAAACATTTATACAATAAATGAAGCGAAGAGATATAAGATGTCGTAAGAAATAAAGTAAATAAGACGGGACAAAAAAACACTTTAAAAATAAAAATAAATATAGAATTGTTTTTAATTCAAAAGAAAATTGGGTAATCTTCCAGAATGGATCTGGATGAGAAATTAGCACTTTTCTTCAATGGAAAAGTCAAAAGTTAATTGAAATCGATAATAAATCCAAATATTAATGGCGGCGCATCCTATGAATCGTCGAGATCTACCTATTTTCTATTGTGATCTTCTTTTGATTACATTCTGTTAATTGAATCGCTCAATTCTTGCTAATTTCCGTTTCGCGAACCGATATTCATTTATTTTCAGGGCAGGGGGACGGGGGTCGATCACGAACAAAAGAGGGCCAAAGACTTCTAAGAGCACTAAACACAAAATTGATTTGATCCGGCACAAAAAATAAAATCGACGCGTGAGTTTCTGGCGACTTAATGGATAGCTCTGAAGGAGAAGAGGTTAGTGGTACTAGTTAGACATCCAGTGGCTCATGGTTTGATTGTAAGTGGCTATGTTATCTCCCATAATATTCACTGATATTCACTAATATTCACTGATATATGCTGCATACAGGCGCGAACCAATACGCTTCATGGAAGCATTACTAACTTCGCAACCGTGGGTTACTTTAGGGGCGACTAAAATAACTTAATAGAAGGCAAATTTATTACTTCAACGTACAGTTATAGAGACATATTAATATATGAAAGTAATTAGAATAATTACATGATACAATAAAAGATGTTGACTCGCAACACTACCTGGAAAATAATTATATACTTGTCCACCACAATAAACAAATATTCGTTTTCGTTCCCGCATACGAAATTACGAATCCCCCGAAGAATGCTCAACCTAACCCTCATTGAATAATTTGTGTTAGTTTGTAAAGAAATTAATGCGTTTTTTAAAAGGAAATTAAATAATTTTTAATATTCACCAAAATTCCATCTATTAAACGGATTTTTGTTATTATTGTTAATGTTCTCCATCGGTTATCTAAGCAGTGGATACTTTTAGGTTTGGATAAGATATATAACTTGTTTCGTTTCCACCTCTATATCGGAATAAACTTTGCCATCTAGGGGATATTGTAATGAATTAGATAAACGGTAATTAGATGGTGCAAGTTACGGTAAATATGGAAGATGAGGGCGTGAATTGGCATGAAAGTGACCGTTGCTAGAAACTAAAATTAAACTGCAACACACGCAGGTATGGAATGAGGTTGCTATAGGAGTTATTTGAAATTATACTGCGATGTATGAGTGTATGGAATGCGTTTGATATAGCAACTATTTAAAAAAAGGTCAGCTGACCAAAAAGTCACTTGCTCTAACTTATTCTGATTTATGACCTTACCACTATCAAAACTTTTCATAATTCTACGACTAATCTTAGAGGAACCTTGAAAGTTATATCATTCGGACGAGAATGTAAAACAACATGAGTTTCAAATTTCGTTAGAATTGGCCCAATAGTTATGATATTATTGCCAAAACAAAATAATTTATGTGCTAACCTTGGGAGGACTTTGAAAATCAAATCATTTGAAAGAAGATGTAAAACAACATAAAGGGTTTCAGATTTAGTTAGAATCGGCTGAATAGTTACAATGTTATTACAAAAACAACAAAAAAGGCATAACGGAGACCGACCGACCGACATAGTGAGATGTAGAGTCGCCCGCGACTAGACTCACACGCGACTAAAAAAATGCATTGCACGCAGCTACTGAATGCGCTCACTATAACATATTTTCCAATTTGACTGCGGTTATCGTCTTTGGAAAGTGGGTACGCTAGTAACTATTTTAAATTAATCCGCGAAGACGCAACTCTCAAAGGCGGTTTCTTTAGCAACGATTTTAAATTGGACTGCCGGACACAACTTTGAAATTTATTTTAAATTAAACTCCATTGCACAAAGCGATGTAATGTCGTTGCTATATGACCTATTTTAAATTAAACTGCGAACGACTCATCTGGGGGACGTGGTTGCTTTGGCAACTAGTTTACATTTAAATGCAATGCCTAAGATTTAGAATCCGGTTGTTATAAAAACTATTTTAATTTAGGCTGCAATGGACGCAGCTATCGATCGCCGCTACTATAGTAAACCAAATTACTGTACATGGTCTTTTTGAATGCGTTTGCGAAAGCAACTATTTTAATTTGAACTGCAGTGCAGCAAGCGAAGGAGTGTGGTTGCTATAGCACCAATTTTAAATTTATAGGGAAGCGCTCAACTGTAGAATGTGGTTGCTATGAAAACTAGTTTGAAATAAATTGCGATGCTCGCAGCTTTGGAATGCAGGTGAAATAACAACTATTTTAAATTAACCTGCAATGCACGTAGCTACGGAAGCGGTTAACATATAAACTATTTTAAATTAACCTGCGATACCCGCAGTTATGGAATGCTTTTGGTATCGCAACTTTTTAAATTTAAATTACATTTAACGGAGTTATTGAATGTTTTTGTTATAGAAACTATTTCAAATTTAACTGAGATGCGCTCATTTATGGGATTCGGTTCCTATAGTAACTATTTCAAATTAAATTGGAATGCACGCAATATGGAATACGGTTGCTATAGAGACAAATTTAAATTAATTTGCTACTCACGCAGCTAGTTAATGTGGTTGCCATATTAACTGCAATGCAAGTAGCTATGACGTACGGTTACTGAAACAACTATTTTAAACTCGCCTGCTGTTCACACAGCTATGGAATGTGGTTGCTATAGCAACTATTTTTAATTTGACTTCGATGTATACTGCTATACGGCACACTTGCTATAGCAACTATTTTAATTTAAACTGCGATGCACACAGCTATCGATTGTAGTTGCTAAAGCAACTATTTTAAATTAAGCTGCAATACACTCAACCTTAGATTATGATTGTTAGAGTAAAGGTAAATCTCCTCAACACTTCAGTGGGTAGCCTGGGGAATGCTCTTCATTCCTTAGCTGGGTAAACCGCAGGGTATTTTTTAAAGTGATAAAACACAGCGTGGCTCTACTAGTCGGTGAATACGATCCCGTCTCCGGTACGGTAAGAGTGAATGATAAAATAGCCAATTGAAGCAATGTCTTGATATTTTTTAGTAACTCCACTCAAAGAACAAGTTTGTATTTCATTGCAAAAACCTTAAATTACTGTCCTGCACCTCCCTGTGGGTGTTAAAAAGTACAAGCGCATTCAAAACGGATTATCTCTTCCCAGGCCCTTGTTTGAAAAAATGGACCATAACAGGTCTACTTGTATAAATTACTGATTAAAATTAGCTGACACTTATCAAGCTGAAAATTAATCCTTTGTTACCATGCGTAAAAAAGTACTGATAAATCTAGGTCTTGCCTCAGAAGGCCAAATTAGACAGTAATTATACGGAAATATACATTTCAATACTGAATATGGTGGCATTATTGTTTTCTTCTCTGCCATACATAGATATATGGAGAAGTTCCGTAGAAAATTCCTATTTATTATAATGTCGAGATATCTCGACATAATCTAGAAAGGAGTTACGGAAGACATTGCAATGGAATAAATAAATTATCAATAAACTGTAAATAAACAACCACATATATTGTATTTTAGATTATTCCCCTATTGTATTTTAGGGTCTTTGCACAATATTTTATCCATAAATCCGCATTTTCCGTGGAACACGGAGGTAAAAAGAGGATTGGGTCTCATAGAATGCAACTACATAAAACGATCCTTTGGAGCAGCACGACACACATCGCACAGAAAGCGTGCACACACATTTCACTGACATCCTAATGATAACACACAGACACTTCAGCCCTTTGGAAAGGCTCAACTTTATGGGTCTCCTTATTATTGTCTCTTTTAGAAATCGTTTAGGTGGAAATTGAAAATCCTTATCGCAAAGAACAACAATTGAAAAGCTACAAACTTTCTGTAGATTCTTTCCAGTCATGGAAAACTGAGGCCAAAGTCGACTAAAACTTTCCGATAACTTTCCGATGGACTTAAAAATGCTTTTGGTTGGTTTTCTTTTGTGATGATAATATAGTTTGTTTTGTTCCGCGATAAACATTTTTCTCTCTTTTGTAAGCAGGAATATGAGAATACTTTTGATTTCATGTTTTCTTCTCCACAAAGGGGAGTTAGGGATTATATTTGAAATTCTTTGGGTTGATTTCGGGGATTAGGCGGAAGGAGTGGTTTGGTGGACTAGGAGGAAATTATTGATGTGTATGTAGAATGAATTTATTATGTAGGAAGCAGGAATGTAATTGAGTTCTATTTTCCATGTATAGGAAGGCAAGTCACGAATGGGCTTCTTTGTGGGCTACAAGTGTGTTCGAAATGTAGCCAGGATTTTCTTTGCTCTTGTATTTCTTGCTCCTTTTGAATTCTCATTTCAGCAAAAAAGGGGAGAATACTTTAGTCCTATTGGGACCCAGAGAACGCCCAAAGAGGGATCGCATTTAACATCAAGATTTCAAAAATAACATAAAGAAGTTTCTTAATTAAATAATGGTAAGTTATTAAGAGATTATCAAATCTTTTTTAGCTCCTCTGAGGAGTGCAACTTAGAGCCGATGTTTGATGGTAACTTGAAGCATTTTTGTCGTTTTTTGTGGCAAAAAAGTGAATAATTCTGAAGCCGAAAAGGAATTTATTTACCTTACTCTTAAAGAGTGGGTAGATACTGGAGAGTTGTGCACCCTCGGCATATACCTTCCATACATTTTCACTTCCGCGAACTTCACCTTTCCCCAAATTTGTAAGCTGATATGAAATACATCATTGGTTGTCTTCTTCTTCGTTTCAAGAAAATAATAACAACATCCATGTTGCAAATGGCTGCGACATCCCCCCTCCCCCTCTCTGTCTGTCTCAGTCGCTATCTTACCATTCACGCCTTGATGACTGCACACCACTTCTCGCTGGATTACCACCTTCCACTACTTGAAAACTTCAACTTGTTCAAAACTTTGTGGTATTTGTTTGCTTCTCCACAAGGTGGGGGTGGGTTGGGGTCTCTCGAGTAATCACCCTTTTCAAGTCTCCTTTCATTTAATCACGCCACTTCTTCTTTTCTTTCGTTTAATTCGTCCAATTTTCTTTCTTTTCTTTTATTCCCATCCGTTTTTGTTTTCTTTCTTTAATTTACTCCATTTTCTCCGTTCTCGTATTCATGGGTTTTTCTATTCATTCTTATAATTACTCCTGTTTTCTATTTACTTTCATTCATTCCAAACTTTCTTTTCTTTCTTTCATTCACTCTACTTTTTCTTTTCTTTCTTTTAGTTTAACTCGTTTTTGTGTTCTTACTTTATTCACTCCTTTTTCTTTTATGCTCTCATTTTTCCTTTTCTTCTTTTACTTTAGTCCGCATTTTCTTTCTTTTTTGCACTTCAGATTTTCTCTTGCTTGTGTTATTCTGGTTCTTTCTTTTATTCACACTTTTTATTACATTTTTTCTTTCCTTTATTCACACATTTTTTCGTTTTCTCTTTTTTTATTCAAATCCGTTTTTGTTTTCCTTTTTCACACGCGTTTTATTTCCTTTCTTTAATTTTAAACTACATTTTCTTTTATTTTCTTTATACAGTGCTGTGTTATCTCCTTTCTATTTACGCCCCTTTTTTACTTTGCATTATTTTATTTACAGCCATTTTTCTTCTCTCTCTTTTATCCATGGATGTTTTATTTTTATTTTATTTCAGTATTATCCTTCTTTTTTCAACCAGTATTAATTTTAATTCTTAATCACTCCCGTTTCTCTTCTTCTTTTATTATTAGTTCCTTTTATTCTTTTATTTCCCTAATTCTCACCCGTTTTTTTTTTTAGTCTCTCGTTTTTCTTAATATTTCCATTTCTATTGTTTTACTTTGACTTATTGTATTGACAATTTTCTCCTTTCTTTTATCCACTTTTTTATTTTCTATCTTATCTATTCTCGTTTTCTATTTTTTTTGTATTGACTTGCGTTTTTATTTTCTCTTATTCACAAAGTGTTTTTTTTTGCTTCCATTCGCACACTTTTTACTTTTACCTACTCACACTTTCGTTTTTTAAATTTTCTTCACTCCTGTTTTAGTTTCTTTTTTCTTTAAAGACATTTAACTTTTCTGTGTTTTAGTTAACTTATACACATTTATCTTTCTTCTATTCACTCTCTTTTAATCTTTTCGTTTTATTATCTCCATTTTTTAATTTACTTTCTCTCTCTTTTAATTATACTTTTTCATTCATTTTTACTCTTTATACTTTCCTTTTACTCCCGTTTTTCTTCTTTATTTTATTCACTCTCCTTTTACTTATTTGTTATTTTCACTCATATTTTCGTTTTATTTCTCCCACTTTGAAGTACCCGTGTAACTGTCACATCTAGCATCTGGAAGAGCGGCGCGCCCTTAGGATCCTAATACTTACAGGACCTTTCACCCTTCCTGTCCCATTCCCTGTACTGAAGGCCAAGACGGTGGTGGTATCTTGTTACTACTACACTCACTGTCTAGAGTAACTGGTGCTTTCTCTCGATACCTCACTTGCACCACTTTAACACCAAGGGAAGGTTACCCTTTATGCTTGCTCTCTGGATAACTCATTTAAGGCTGGAGAAGAACTGAAGTTTAGTGTCCTTAATATGGATGAATTCACACAACACTGCCATAAATCTGCTTCATTTACCTGATTTCACTTGTTCCTATGCTCTGAAGATGCAAAAGGGAATTTGGATGGGATATGGTCGTCAAACTCCATGACAGGGCTCACTTACCCATCCAACTATCTTTAGCGTTATCACCATCGCTTGAGACGGCCTCGATGATGTTTAGATTGATGGTCGGCCGATGATACTCTTCAGTTTTCTTTCATACACACATCGCTGCGGGCTAGAACATCCTTCCCTCAAACGTCTAGTGATTTTGCACTTCGGCCACTTGCTTCGTGGTCAGACGGTTTGAGATAGACCTCAGAGAGAAGTGATATATACCTATAAGCGCTAGAGGTACTGTCCAAACTGTTTCACTCTCTGTGAGTTTCGCCGGGTGAAGGCTATATTTCGTCTCTCTTCCTAGTTTGTATACATCTTCATCCAATTAGATTACTACTCTTTCAGAGAGAAGTAACTGCATCAAAAGGTTTTGGAGCAAGTTCACACATGTACCCCCTCCTGTTCTTTAGAAAGGCAGGACCCACTATCCTCGACCCTCTGCCAGAAGATGAATCTTTCCCGACCGCTTTCACCGCATTATCTAGCCAAAATACTGGTCCGAAAGCATACCATGTACGTCACCGCCAGAAGGGGGAAACCTCTTAAATCACCGGTTTTCGCTTGAGAGAGTTGCATCTATAGCGTATTTCATGCTCTAAAACCGCCATAGATTCGGACGATATATCGTTCGTGCCATTTCGATACACGGTTGAGGAAAGCATTCTCTTCTTCTAGCTTTCCTTAACAAGATCTGATCGAAGGGTATCTTCCCATATTCCTAGCGAATTGCAACCATTCTTGCTTTTCGAAACCTGGGACAAGATCATATCACCTAGCCTGGTTTTCGCCTAAATTGTTCTAGCCTTCTGGTACACTAGTTTACGAAAAAATTGGTAATTGTTAGGTTGGCTTGCTTAATTTTTTACACCAGAGATCATTTTTCTCCTGCACTGTGGGACATCCGTAACTTCTACTCTACATCGGATACCCTGCTCCAGCTGGAGAGTGCGACGTTCTTTAACGGGTAAAGGAGTTTATATTATTTTATTCCATTTGCTATCTCTCTTTTTCTTCATTCTTAATCTGTGTTTGCTCCTTGATTAGTCTTATAAATAGAGGAAATTCCTTGTGTAAGATCTTTCCCAATTTATTCTGGGTTAATGAGCATCTACCGTATCTCGTGATATATAATATGCAGAGTGTCCAAAATCAAGTGCATTTATCTAATTACAGGACCAAGAAGAATGGAAAGGAGGAGACAAGTAGAGCTACCCCGCCTAGTTAGGATAGATTCCATTAACAAACATTGGAAAGAAAGCAAAGAAAATAATAAAGAAGAAAATGAACAACAACAGTGAAGAAATACAATTGCTAGAAGAAAACACCAGCATAAATCTAAGCCACACACGGTTCCCAAGGTACATTCAATAACTATCAAATGGCGACGAGACAGCAATTTAGGCATAAGAGATTCTGCTAAATCAACCAAAGAAAATATATAAATTGAAAGAAAGGGGTTAATTATAAGCTGAATAAGATTCATTGAAATTGAAACAAATCCGGAAGGGACATAATTACACCCAAGGATAACAAAATGAAGTTTATTCTGACCTAAACCAACCAATTTGCAAAACTCTTCTACCAGAACAACATATACTCAAGAAAATCATCAAACACAGACAAACACAAAGTAAAAACGAAAAAAAGAAATATTAAATAAAATATAGAATACCTAAAGATAACCACTGCCTTAAATGACACCAAAATGACAAAAATACACAACAATAAACTTGCAACAACGGTTTGAACGCCCAAAACATATAAACATAAAGAACGACAAGATAAATACAAATAAATAAGACCGATTAATCTGATTGATCTCCAGGCACCTAGCAACCATTTCCAAGTATATCACTTTATTCCACTCCACCACCTTTACTCAATATACCCTCTATACTAATTCACTCACACCAGCCTCACCAATTTACACTCAGATGCTTAGTGGGCAGATACTTTTTCTTCTCCTATCCCTACCAATAAATCCGAGCAAAACATAATAAGTTTGACAGAGCTCAAATCAATGCTATAAGGAATCAAAGAAAAAACAACGGAAGAATTAGGAATAAAGTGAAAAAACACATAAGAGCCACAAGCTCATTCTTAGAAGCAATCACTAATATCTACAATGGTTCAATGAGTACGGGATACTTTGTAGACTCTCTAAAGCATAGTAACATTATCTTTCTCCCCAAACCGGGGAAGCCACAGAACGCTCCCCCAAACTTCCGACTAATATCTCTGCATAAGGTCATAGTCAAAGCTTTTGAGAGCACTCAATAACAGACTAATGCTCCATTTAGAAACACAGTCTGTTGCCAGAACAACAATAGGGATTATCTAACAAGGTCTGCTGACCAAAGTCGCGTGGTCTCACCTATTTTGATTTATGACCTTACGACCATAAAAACTTGCAATAATTCCATGACTAATTTTAGGAGGACTGTGGAAATTATATAATTTGAAAGAAAATGTAAAACAACATAAGGATTTTAGATTTGGTTAGACTCGGCCAAATAGTTATGATGTTATTGCCCCAAATAAATTATTCCATGACTAATCTTGGGAGGACCTTGGCAATTATATAATTTGAAAGAGAATGTGAAACAACATAAGGGGTTTCAAATTTCTTTAGAATCGGCTGAATAGTTACAATGTTATTACCCCCTATACCCCCAAAGGAAGCAAAACGGGGACCGCCCGCCTGACCGCCATAGTGAGATATAGAGTCACACGCGATTAAGCGCACGCGACTAAAAGCGGGGAACAGACACCAGGTCAGGACGTAGTGCTTCGGGATTTGAAAAAAAGCTTTCGACAAGGTTTACGAACGGGTCTGAAACATAAGATCGACAGGGTGGGGTTTTTGCCCGCCACGACAGGAATAATGCGCGACTAACAGTCAGGCAGAATGGCATATATAGCAATAGAGGGAATCGAACGGCTCTAGATTTGAATTCTTTGAGGGACTACCCCAAGTAGGCTGCCCGATCTCTATCCGTTACAGTATGGAAAAAGGTTTCGAGACTAATATATATATATTTTTTTTAATGAATGTTGTTGTGAAATTATAATTTATTTCGTAATATTTAAAAAAAAAATGAATGTTTGAATCTTATTCAATTCCAGAAATGGTTCTTTTCAAAGGCTTGCAACCAAGTTTCTCTGCTCCAAAGTGACCTGAAATGTAAGGAATATAGTCCAATCAAGGAGCATCATCTTTAAGATCATTAATAAGTTTAAAAGGACTGGTCACACTCATGTAAAGAAGTCTTTCTGGACTCTAATGAGCTTCAAATAAACGACAGGATTGCTTCCTGGTAAGGTCCCAGCACCAGGATCGGGGTTGCCTTTAGTGGCAAGCTTCTCACGATTGTAAAGAAGCTGCTGTGAACGCTTCAACGCGCACAGTCAGGCGGAGACTTTTCGACAGAGGTTTCAAGTCGAGTAGAGCTGCGAAGAAGCCTCATTTCACCAAAAAAAATAACCTTGCGGATAGGCTCTACTTTCGTAGGATATATAAAGAATGGACTGAAGAAGACTGAGGCAAGGTGATATTCACTGATGACTTCCATCAGCTTGTTTGGAGATTCAGGAAGCCCTTCTCGAGAGTTCAGGACCAATTTAGGGGTGATAACTGTATTTTGCAACATGATGGCGCGCGCTTTTTTACAAAGCATAAGCGATAAAAAGGTTCTTGACTGAAAATAATATCGAACCTTTGTGATTTTGGCTTGCGAATTCGTTAAATTTGAACCCAATAAAAAATTGGTGGGCGATAATAAAACTAGTGGTTGATAAACTGAAACCATCCAATTGTGAGCAGTTGCAGGAAAAAGCTTATTGGACAGAAATGGAGCAATACCAATCAAGATATCATCACAAATCATCTTATCTTCAACATGCAAGACGAAAAGAAGCAGTATCGAAGACCAAGGGACAGCATGGCAAATATTGACTGCGGGCATAAATTGACTGCTGCTTTTATTAATAAAATGAATTTAAGATGTAATACTTTGCATATTTAATCTTTAAATTAGGATCAAAATATAAAAAAAGCAACGATTGATTAGTTCTATTAATTTTCTTATAAGAAGAAATATAGTAGCATCACAAGTTTTGGCCATGTCTGTACAGTATTTCTACGAGGGATAGGCCGCATCCATTAAGCGAACAATCAACAAACCTTTACTTTGCCCATGACATCACTCAGGTAGTGATGTCACCATATAGCCAAGCACAAACCTTGGCCCCGAAGACAACAACAGAGATATAAAACATAAATGAGTACTAGTGAAAGTATAAGATAAGGACAAACAAGAACAAATTTAAGATAATCCCAATTGGTAGAAGAAAGATTGCACACATGAGGGTGGGCGAAAAGCTATGCAGATTCCACAATCTAAGCAGCGTTCTGTGACTCATCCTCACCTCCAGCCGTTATACACAGCATGAACAAAAAGATCAAAAGCGCAACTAGACAAGCTTAACTAATTAAAGGGACTAAACACAGTAAACAACAACAGTAAAACAGCAAGACGAAAATTGCAGAGGAGACAAATTAACGTAGTATTCTAATAACCAACACAAGAAAGGGCAGAATAAAACATTCCATAGCAAGTTTGAATCAGACTAGTAAACCAGATACTCCACAAACTAGGGTGGAGTATCTTGGAAAGACGAAACAACATACTGTCAGACGAAGAAAAATGAAGATAAAGATCACAAGAAACTCAGGAGAACGACAAAATTGAAATTTCCGGAGCGGGAAGCTGCTAACGGAAATAATTCCACAACCAATTTATATTTAGACCAAGAGAACACCAAGATCTATTGAGAGCTAAGACACACATAAAGAAAAATGTAATAAGCCCAGACAACAAAAATATACGAACACAAAAACACAAAAACAGAAGCAGGAGGACCTAAACACAAAACATACAAAACAAACATGAGTACGAAACTAAGAACAAATAAATGAAGAAACGCCATTACTCCTGCAATTTTACACAACCTTTGGCAATTACACTCGCTAAACAACACTTTACACCCTTTTTAAACACAACTAACTCAACCTACTATCACTTCAAACTTTACTAGGACACAAAGACGTATTACCCATTCAACAATGACGAGATTGAGGCAGAATTAGACAAAATAATTTTGGTAACTCAAGAAAGAGACGATAATTATGTCCATAAAAGTACATATAAAACATTTCCCAGCCCTAAATGGGCACCTATATGAAAATCATTCAAACTAGATTACGACATTTAAGTAGTATAGTTAAAATTATAGTCCCTACAAATGAAACGGAATAAACTTCTGGAGGATGAGTCGAGAAAAATAGGAGACGATCTCATAAACAAACTAAACCATGAAAGAATTCGAAAATATTCTGCGAAAATTTTAGAAACTGAGAGGGAATCCACACCCAAAGATAGCAATTAAGAAAGGAAATGGAGAGACGCAGGAGGAAAAAGAAATAAAGTGACTGCAACAATTGGAGGACAATCTTCTCAATAACCATAGAAGAAAACACATCGTAGAATCTCGAGTTCAAAACCACCGTTATGGAAGAACTTAACAGTGATCTAGGAAATAACCCATCCCTACCAGAGGTGTGACCTAAGAAGAGACGAACCGATGTGCTGCGTTGCAATCATAAAGAAAACTAAACTCACCGATGTGATTCCCTCGTTCCGACATAGAGCACCGGACCCAAACCGGTAAACCTATTTCGGAAATAGGAAGCTACCGGCCAATTTCCCTTTTAAACTTTCCGGGGAAATGTTTTGAAAAAAATCATTTTCAAACTGGAGGAAGTTAAATAGGGAGAACAACAATTCGGATTCCGATAAGGGAGAGGTGTACAAACAACCCCCAGTGTACTTTTTGAAAAACTCGAAAATTAAGAGATGTGAAACTTGCAATTAACAAGGCAATTAGAGGTGACCTTAAAGTAAAACGCATTGCCTTGGGATTAATAGAAAACAATTAGATTCTCGAGCAGCTTCAATGAACGACACGAAGGCATATAACTCATTAGAGGAATATCATGGCCCTAACTTCTCCCTCTTTCAGAGAGTTCCCCAGGGAAAATAGATACATGTTGCCAGTCCTATCTGTTATATATATATATATATATATATATATATATATATATATATATATATATATATATATATATATATATATATTCAGGATCTACCTAAGCGAACGTCTCGTTGCTCTCCTCCTGCCCTCTCTATCTGTCTGCTTACAACCAATTCTCCGACGACGCGATACGAGAGCAGGCCACTTCATAGAACTCGACTAAAATGATAGCAAGATTAAACGCCTGAGAAATCAACAACAACAACAACAACCAATATGAGAAGAAATGCAAGATCAGGGGCACACGAGACGACACGCACTGACTTTGTCATGAGTTACTATACTCTCATTTTAGGTTCCTCAAATTTATTAATGAAGAACAAAATAACTCTGCATCTCAATCTAGTGAGATTAGTACTGCTGTATACAGCAAACCTTCATCCTCTCATTCCAAATGTATGTTTCATCTAACTACAGAGGATCCAGAACAAAGTAGTATACTGGATTACAGTAGCAAAGCAACGTGACATCATCTCCCAAAGACAACTGCACGAAACAATAAATTTGGAACTGATAATAAAATAATGTACTTAGAGAACAAAGAGTCTGTAAAGATCTGACAGAGTAACGAAGAGATATTAGAGGTAGAAATCAAGCAGAGATTTCAATTGTGTGAAATTATTACTGACCAACAGTTCCCAAGGGGTCATCAGATAGTAGAGAGAGAAGTATTACCTATTTCGTAAATTAATTAATGAACAGACTTTTAAAAGTTAGTCTTAGATAAGAGCATTAATGAGGAAAAAACAAAAAGAAAACAACAAATAAATGAGTAATAATAAAAAAATAGATAAATAATAATATTAAATAGACAAATATATGAAATATAATAATAAATATAAAATTAAGAATATATACAATTTCAAACTTTATACACCTTCGTATTGCCTTGGTCCCTGGTTCCCCGAAGATGACCACGCAAAGGTTGAAAGTCTCTTAAAAATAAAACTTAAATTTCATCTTCAATAAATTATATATATATATATATATATAAATATATATATATATTGTCGTGGAATGGCCAGACTCTCTATCTATATGTATATACGTAGGTACTTTGGAGTTTTGGGCCGAAGTTGGTTAAAGACCGTTAGGGAATCGGGAAATTGTTATGAGTCCAGTGGGGATGGTTTATTACTAACTTTGCGGGATTCCTTTTTAAAACAAATATTTCAGAGTGCAAGTTGTCCAAAGATTAACAGGTAGCTGGTACGCATTGGGAGTGCAAAAGAAAGACAATGACGGAAATATATCTTTACTAACAACAAAATAATGTGTAAATATACACAAATATCTGGTTTAAAGGGAATGATCGTACAGACGGAGTTAAATGTCTACGCGAGATACATTTGGGTGAATTAAGGGATTAAAGAGGTCAGATCCAGTTTGGTGATTTAAAGGGGGATTTTAAACCAAATAATGGAGCAATGGTGTAAGCCAGATTCAAGATTAATCTACAGGGGGCAACGTTTACAATTTTTTACGTGCTCGTTGCGGAAAAGGGGCCAGTTGGGGTACGATGAATGCGACAAAAGAAGTCCGTTTACCTCTTGCTTCAGATGAGGGAGCACATATGTACTTGCCGATTGACTATGGCAGAGATAACGGATGTCGATACTTGCCGATTAACTATGGCAGAGTTCACGGATGTCGATACTTGCCGATTGACTATGGCAGAGTTCACGGATGGGGATACTTGCCGATTAACTATGGCAAAGTTCACAGATCGATTTAGCCTTCGACTTGAATCGAAATCACCGCGGGGGTAAGACGAGCGTCCTTCATCTCGTTCGCCGGAGTAGGTGGAAAGTCTATAAGTGCTGCTTACTAAACTGAGTCAAAGGATTATATAGACGCCTGGTGAGGTGGCTGTGACGGCCCTCCAGACGCACGTGCGATTTGGGGGAAAAGTAGGCGACTTCTTCGGAGGAAGGGGGAATTGTGATAACGTTGGCTTGGAATGTCCAATGGACTTCGATTATTCGGACGGAAGGCAATAATGTTTGCTGCGAGGTGGCCGTGGGAGACGATGAACTCGGTCCCTAGGCAAATACAGCTGGGGTGTGTGATAACGGCGTAGGCTGCCTCCTTACCCGGGTTCAGCCATGCTTTCACAGCTCCATGCGGTGATCTCAGCATCACGTGGTTACAGAAGGGCACGTGGTCGCCCTTTGACCTCATTCTGCTATATATATATATATCCAGCGACCACAGGGATTGGGGGTGCCGTAGCGGGATCCCGTGGGTTGGTACCTAGGAAAGGTATGTAGGCATAGTTTATCAAGGAAAGTTTAGGAGGATAATATGTATAAGAAAGAACCTTATCCCGGAATTCTCAAGAGGAGTGTGTGGGTTTATGAACAAACTTCACTTATGCAGAGGAGACAAAGTAATCACATAAGTATCAATCGAAATATCAATTACAGAGAGCATATAAAATTATAATAGCAAGGGGAAAATCCAAAACAATTGAATAAAAAGTGGATAAACAAAATGCACATACCATAAAAGATAATAAAAAGGAAAGGTGTAAATAGAAGTATTAATGGAAATAACAATGAAAAAACACCGTGCAAGTGCAATAACAAACAAACAAGGGACGACCTTTCTTCGTGAGCTGTTTTGCTATGACTTTAATGTCCTGCAATTTCTTTTCATCTCCTTCTTTTGTGTTTTGAAATGCAAGGTTAACAGCGGATCTCTTCTTCTGATGGCTCTTGGTGTTCTTGTATTCTCGTTTCAAATTATGTGCTGTACTCGGTATTTATAAAGTCATGCAGCAGCTTTAAAATTTAATATCTCACATGATACAAATGATAAAATGATTTAGTAAAACTTATTTGACAGTTTAACTCTGAGGTTTTATATAATAACTTTATATAGGTAAACTATGGCAGATTATTGACTGAGCGGCTGCCTCAAAGATTCCTAAAAAAAAAATATAAAAAGATTCTCCCACAGAAATTAAAAATGTAGATGGATGGAAAATTCTAAGGAAACGTTCGGTTAGGGACAAAACCACGAACAGGATGGCCCAGAATAAACGAAATTAGTTTTTTTTGTCATATGATAAAATAAAGAATTGAGAAATCCCTTAGTCTATTGACATGTGATTTTTTTGATGAAATAATGTACCATGTGTGCAGCATAGTCAATCGCCACACTTGCCCAAGAACTCTCATCCTATGAAAGGAATTATGCAGAAGTTACAGGGTGGCGCATAATCAGAAAGTCTCACATCATAGCCCTTTTCATCTTTGATAAACAAACAGTTAATGATGAAAATTATCTGACATATTTCAGAATTCTTCATCACTCAATTACAGAGATTATCTTTTTAATGACATCCTTTTCCAGAAGGGTGTAATACCCTGCCATTCTTCATTGAATGTACTAGACTACCACAGATAAGAAGAGACAGGCACGCAACCATAACCAAAAGACGCAATGACACATGGAGCCAATTCCAAGCAAGCAAAGACATTGAACTAAATTCGACCAAGTTTAGAAGGTAAATAATAATAGCAAGAGGTAAGATAAATCCCCTAGCTTCGTTAAGACTAAATTTGGGTAATATAATGATTGAAGACAAAAGAGAAAAAGAAACTATGTTCCGTATATACCGGAAGGGATTATTTCAAATACACCCGAAGAGAATGAAGACTTCAATCAGGAACACAAGCGGGAGATACCGGTTATTGCAAATACTCTGCTACACTCGTTACGACGTTCTCAACAAAGGACACAACGATAGTTTTGATGCATCTAAACACGTTTGTATTGCTTTAACACATAAATATTTGTTAAACTTGGAATATTAATCAATGTAGCGACCCTCGGCGGCAAACACGCGCTCCAGGCGAGACCTGAAGGCCGCGCACACGTTGGGCACGAAGTCGTTCCTCATGCTAGACCACACGTGGTTTTGAGCTTCAGAACACTTTCGAAGGCTTTTTTCACAGCCAAAAGGTTGAAAACTTGAAAAGTCTGACTAAACGAGGTTGATCTTTGATGTTGAGCAGCTTGGCGTTGTCGGACTTGTTGTGGCCCGCGCGCAGGAGAGCAGTCATCTCAATTCTTTTCACGTCCATCTCGACACAGCTGCACACAATGGAAAAGACGTTTTAATGACACGTGCTGGAAAAGTAGAAACTCAAGTTTGTTTCACGGAAGTTTTTCTATCACATACGTAAACCTCTCGAAAAATAAAAAACCTCCGCGTGTAACAGAACTTTTGGAAAAACCCGGTAGTCGAACACTTAAATGCCTAGATAGTCCAGATATCTCCATATCATATTTCATATTTAGAAAGACCAGTGGAACAAAACGTGCGATAAGGAACATTGACGGAGCTTAAACTGCTTATCTAAAAATCAAAACAAAGGACCCATCCGAATTCAGGATCACGAGGGAACGTATCTCATAGTGCGGGCTATTTCCTGGACGCATTATTAATCAACAAGATGATATTTTTTATAAAGCCAGGAAAATCGCCCAGAAGCACCAGAGAATTTTAGGCCAATCTTGCTTGAAGTACTCATAAACCTTTTTGTAAAGGACCTCAACGACTGCTTAGTGACACAACTCGAGACTCGAACTAATCCTAGAGCATTAACATAAATTTCGGAACGGCAGAGTCACCGAGTCAGCACTGGCGCTACTTACGGAAACACACTTGCGTGCAAAATTTGATAAATGATATATAGAAGTGATACCAAGCGATGTTCAAAAGACCATAGAAAGGTCTCAAGAGTAGGCCTAAAATATATATCGCAACAATTAAAACTACCACCGATTATGACAAAGATATTTTGCGATTACTTAACAGACAGAACTGAGTGTGGTTAAATAAGAAATGATACCTCTTCAAGGCTTGATTGAAATAACCTGAAAAGGTAGAAAATACAAAAATGGGGGTAGAAAGGTTCAAAGGATAAAAAATATATTTACATCACCACGTTTTCACCTTCGTTGAGAAATTCATGTTTTGACTGAGAGAAAAGACTTACGTCATTCTCTAACCTATCGCTTTAGAGGCTTAGGGCGGAGAGGCTTAGGGTCCATCTACTGAGCAAAGATCAGTTGGACTAGCAGAAAGTGCTGCTTTGTTCTTACTTTAAGACATATTACCACTCTGAGCCAAGTCACGCACCGAGACTGTCAATTCACGTTCATCAGAAAATTGTATGTGAGTATATTGTGGAAATGTTTATAACACCTAAATTTCCTTAACAAAAGGATCGCATTTACTGCTGCAACTATGCGCACGCATCAAGACACGCCCCCAAATAGATAGACAGGTGGGCAATGTATGGGAAGGAGACTGACAATGGCATGAGAGATGTAGCATTCATAGCAATACATAAAAGAGATCTGATTGGATGAAGAGTTAGATGCCAAAGCCAGAGTAATGAGCTAGTAGATTATACCATTATACCGCTGGCACTGCTAGTAACACTGAGGGTTATAATGTTTTGTTTGGCTGGTGGCGATGCTGAAATTATTCATGTACTCCAGTAGTTACTTGGCCATGAATGACAGTGTAAATCAGAGTGGATATTTGAACGCTTTCCAAAAATTCTAAATATCAGATTCATACACTGGAGCACGGTACCAGCTGCCATGTGCTGATATGCAAATGTAAATGGGAAACGAGAATACTTGTATATTACTCTCGTGACAACTGTTTTAGGAAAGAGAGAGAGAAGTAAGTGACTAGTTGAAATGTAAGGTGAATCGTTCAAATGGTTGTGTGACTTTGATCAGAGGAGTTCGATCTGGTAAAGAAAACCGAGGCTTTAATCGAGCAAGAGGATAGATAGCATTTAGTGTACATTCGTCATGCATCTTCAGTAGAATACGGAGGCTTTCTTACTCTAATGAAATAAGCAAACCCTATTGCGCATATATGACAAAGTCGAGTGTGTAGTTCGGACAACTTTTCGTCACTGACAGGGAATCCGCGGCAAGTTAGCCAGAACGTGTCAGTTGGAATGTTACTTTTATAGAGGGTCATGATGGCATACTCATAATACCTAAGCTTAAATCTCCATCACTGAATTTTTTTTTTTCAAATTTTTTTCTATGAGACATAGCTAACGGCCTGCCTATCCATGACTAATGTGAACAGCCGGCCTGCCACATAGTGAAACGACTTTTCAAGGATTCTACAATTACACAGGCCTCTTTTTTAACTGGCCTGTGTTTGATATAGTGAGATAAAGCGGAATTAAGGCAAATGAACGGCTTGCCTGATTCAGAGTAGCTGCGATGGTTGTGTCGAAGTCATCCGTCTCTACCACCAAGGGAAGAGTTTGAATAACTGAGTGAATAACAGTTTCCCAATGTCTTATATAAGGTCATTGAATGTTTTCATAGCCTCAGGATAGAGAAGAAACATGTCAGCAAAAAGAAAAGTTCTGATCTTATCAGAAAATGGCCTCAAACTTTTAGCATATTGTTTAAGTGAACTATTAGTTATAGTAAAGTAAAAAAAAAAGTTATTTTATGTGATAGATACGACAGAATGCTTTGCGTGATAATCTCTCACAATGATATTATCCACATAAACGTAAGTTCTACGCAGGCGATTTTACTTTATAATGTTGTCAATATTCCATTAAAAGCAAGCAATACTGATTGTGATCCCAAATTAAACTCTAAGAAACTAATATATATATATATATATATATATATATATATATATATATATATATATATATACAAATTTAAACGTATGTAAAAAGATCCAACAGAAGACTTAAAAAAGAAAATAATGCACTCATCGGAGGACTTGACTTCCAAAGGATCATCGGCGATTACACACCAGGATATCTGTATCGAAATGTAAAAATTCATAAGCTGAACAACCCATTGATACCCATCATCTCTCAATTCACGACACTAACGTACCATTTAGCTAAAACCCTGAATGAAGTAATAAAGCCGTAAATCCCTTTGAAGTACAGCATAAAATCCCAGGAGGAATTTATTGATATACTCCACTCTACAAGACCGGTAGGACTAATAGTATCCCTTGATGTGGAAAGCCTGTTTACGCACGTGCCTATTGCTCAGGCCATCGACATCCTTATGAAAAACGCGTACCACCATCCTACAATGTCTCCTCCAAATCTCGACTGAAACATCTTAAGGAACATTTTACGTTCATGCAAATCAGAGGCTCCGTTCAGAACACCGGACGGTAATCTATACACGCAAGTGGATGGACTGGCTATGGGGTCTCCCTTAGGCCCGACCTTCGCCAACTACTATATGGGTCAACTTGAAGAGAGATTATTGGACAACAGAGTAGATAAGCAACACACATATTGCTGATACGTAGACGACATCTACATCAACGTCCAAAACGAAGAACATCTGATAAACATCAAACAGCAATTTGAGAACTCCGTGTTAAAATTCACTTATGAATTGAGCAGGGGCAATAAACTCCCATTTTTGGACGTTGAGGTTAAAAAAATCAATGGTAGCTATATCACAAAAGTATATAAGAAAAGTACGGACATAGAAAGATGCCTCAATGCGGATAGTGAATGCCATAAGCTACCAAATAAGTGTAATCGGCTCATACATCCGCCAAGCATACGTGGGAACTTTTCCACCAACATATCTCACGTGCAAAACAAACACGTGAACAACGGTTTCTCGAAAAGCATGATTGACAAACAACTCCAATCATTTTTAAATAATCGCTTCAAAGATACGGATACAACGAAAAGTAATCGGGGCGCAGTAAGCAACATCAAACTGTACTACAGAAATCAGATGTGCACGGCCTATAAAATAGATAAAAAACATCAAGGATAAGAATCAAATGGATAAAATTCAACTGATTATTTACTATAAAACAACAAAAGCCAACAATCTCATTATGAAAAATAACACCTGCCAAAACTCCTCGAATTTCAAGTCAACCAACATAGTTTACGAGTTCATCTGCCTCAATGAAGACTGCAAGCTTTATAATAACTTTAGATATATTGGCATGACAACTAGCACACTTTCGGGACGTTTAACGATGCATCTGCAAAGCGGAGGACCTAAAAATCATATGGAGATCGCGCATAACATCAACCTAACGAGAGATATTCTAGTTTACAACACCATAATTAAAAGAAAAGAGGGAAACAAAGCTAGGCTGAACATCTTAGAAGCCGTTTTAATAAGCGAAGAAAAGCCGGCCATCAATAGTCAAGCGTTAAGCTGGAATCGAACATTAAAGTTGTTTTAAAATTCCACTCACCGGAGTGGCTTGTTTCCTCTAACGTTATAATCAACCAGGCGGAATAAAATACCCCCTAAAAACCGGATTTTTTTGCCAAGAAAATGTGAAACTCAAGCAACGACTCTACAAATGCCAAAGGAAGGGACATACATAATAACAGTGATCATGTTTGCACATCTAGCAAACCCGACTCACCCCGGAACGTTTGCGGAGGAGTTAAACCATCTTCTGAAGATGAACGGGGGGAGAAAGAAACTATGGTTTCCACCGAACCCCGCGTCTAAAGAAATCTTAAAAATACAATTCGCCGATGACCCAGAGGAAAATATTGCTAAAGAAATAATAGAAAATAAAGAGGAAGGACCAAAAGATGAACAACAATCAAAGATATCTCCAAGGGAGAATCCCGAAAAGCAAAGGAAAAAAGGAAACAAAGAAAACAATCGAAACAAAAGAAGAAACCACTCTACTGAGGAGGAGTCCGAAAAAGAAGATTGAAGGAGAAGAGGAAACACCGGAAGAGGAGGAAGCAACCGAAGAAGAGGAAGAAGAACGCCCGAAGTTACAGGTGATACCCCTCATGGAGGTGAAGTACATCATGGAGAGAGGATGCTTCTACGACGCCAGGGTCCTGAACTTCGAGTTCCTCTGGACGCGCAATCCTCCTGGTTGGAGACCAGGCGAAACTGTGCCAAGGAATCAGTGAAGGGAAGCTTAAGTGGATCTTCGATAGACCAAACTCAGTAAATAAAATCGAGAAAACGCTGGCGGACAAGACGCTTTTCATCGCACCTAAGTGCTGCCGTGATCACGGTGAGTAAAAAATCTTTTAAAAAAATTAGAAACGGACAAAAAAAAATGTCAGTGGGGCAATTAAATTACAAAATACACTACCTCTAAAAAACTAATAGAAGTGAAAGAAAATGTTAAAAGTGATAAGTGAATTGAAGGTAAATAAAGTGACTAAGCACATAACCAAATTAATAAGTGAATAAATAAATAACTAGGGAAAAATTAATTAACAAGGGGTAAATTAATTGACTAAGCACATAACCAAAAATAACGAATCAAGTGAAAGGTTAAATACTGCACAAACCAGGATAAGTAAAAATTAATTTGATAGAATAATATAATATTGTTAAATAAAAGAAAAAAAGAAGAAAGTAACTACGAATAAAACAAAGTCAGGATGATAACGTGTAAAATATAGTAATTAATCTGGAAATTCAAAATGCGATATATAGAATAGAAAAAAATATAATCAATCTGTTAACTGAAAGATTATAGAAAAAAATAATAATACAACAAATTATTCTGAACTACAAACATGTCTGTATATAAATTAATTCTGTAAATTGTAAAAACTATGAATCTCCTCCACCGATCATGGAGCTTCGTTCTTTTTACTTTTCGTGTAACATTCCCTTCTCTACTGTCGTTTTGTGTTTGTATTCTTCACCACTATTAACCTAATTATTTTTACTCATGTGCTTGTAAAAATACTCATTGTAACTATTTCTTAATAAATCTTATCTTATCTTCTTTCATTCAGTCTTATTCCGACTCCACATTTCATTGGTAAAGGAGGAAAGAATATATCAAGACGCTCCGAAGATGATTGAATAAGATCGAAAGCTCAGCAATTTAGTTTGGTTTTTACCAAACCCATTCATTTAAGAAAGAGATAAATACAGGACAAGTGATCCAGAAGAAGAGAAAGTTGTCAAAGGAAATTAACTAAGGCGAAATACACCATGGTCTTCAACAAAATTTGCATATATATATATATATATATGATAGTGAAACCATTGTATAGGAGCCAAAAGTTTAATTTACGAGACTAGTTTCAGTATGTACTTTATCATACCATCTTGAGTTGTATACTGAGAATGCAATTGTTACAAAAGTCTATAAATAGCGTACATATCAGAAAAAAAGAATAAAAAAACACAAAGAAAGACGAAAGGGGGAAAAAGGTCATTAATCAGGGGGTACGAGTCTAAGATTGTTGACTAAGCTGTTTACGATGAGATTACGGGAATGGGGGCTGCATTTCAATTCTCATCTGACAAATTAAAATTGGGAATTTATCCTATTAATATAGATTCTACTATTTTAAATTTACGGAAATCTTTACAATTATATATGATTTGTGCCTTCGAATAGTCAATTAGGTGGTTGAAATTGCTGATTAAAAATACTTCCAGTTCTTCCGGTCTCTCCTATGTAAAATGATGGACAGTTTGTAGAGCCACACTGAATTAAATATACACCTGCTTCATTTAGCTGATCCACGGGCTTGGTCCAAGGAAAAGATTTAGGATAGAGAAAAGGTATTTAAATGTGGTTAGGCCTGGAGAAATAACTTTGTTCATTCCTTTGAGGAGGAGAGAATAAGGGAGAGATAGACACTTCGTATTACTAAATTTGTTTTTATCCTTGGGACGGTAATGAGTAGATTATGCCTTAGATAAACTTTAATTGATCACGTGGAGGGGATAATTTAATTCAATGAAACTGCAAGTACTATATATGTAATCTTGTCTTCTAGAAAGCAAGGGTCACATATCCTGAGTGCTCTCAAAAACATACCTGATGCAACGGCTCGCTTAATGCTAATATCATGATGAGAAAAGAAATGGATATAAGAGTTAGAATGGGTTGGTTTTCGGTACACATTGAAGCTAATTTTGTCAATGACTCTAACAATTTTTACATCAAGAAAGGATATGCAATTATCTTTTTCCTACTCTACTTTAAAATTGATACTGGGATGGAGGTCGTTAAGATTTTTAAGGAAATTGTTAAATAAGTTTAAACTATTTATATGCCAAATCGATATGACATCATCTACATACCTTACCATAATTTTGTATGGTATGATATAGGCCAAATCATATAGATTTGGCCTATAAATAGTTTAAACTTATTTGACAATTTCCTTAAAAATCTTAAAGACCTCCATCCCAGTATCAATTTTAAAGTAGAGTGAGAAAAAGATAATTGTATAAATAATTCGTCCATAATAATTCTCAATTAAACTATTTTTCTTCAGAAGTTTTAACTGTTTTTATTTCAAACAAAAATCACCCCAATTTATCCTTCAATTCTCAGATCTTTTCCTCTTTCTACTTTTAATTTATTTTTCTGTCCTATCTCAACGTTTCGTTAAGAAAGAAATATCTCTTACCGAAGAAAAGTTGTGGGCCAAAGTTTAGAGTAATTTAAACTAAAAACTTTCTTCTCATCAATTTTCAAGGTATTTGGGACAGTTTTCATCGGCCGTTGTTCGCAGGTGGCATCTTATACTGCTGGAGAGATATATCAGCACCGCGAGTGACAAGGCAAAGAAATGGGACAAACATCATGGGCAGGTAAATAGTCCTTTAGTTTCGAAAGAAAAAAAAGCCGCGGTTTAAAATGCAACGATTTTTTAAACTTCATCTAACAGGGATGCCCTGATTTTAAGCTGCTATGGGGGAGGGGGGGGGGCATATTCTTAATATAAATTTATTTATTAATCAATATTATTCTTCATCTTGATTTTCTCTTTATTGAATCTATTTACTTCTTCTTGACTGAAATTTATTTTTCCTTTAATTGCCCCTTCAAACATTTGTCTTAACTTTTTTTGACTTTGATATTCTTCTTGGCTGGGTTAGTTTTTGATCTTCTTATCCTTCCTTTCTTGATGCATTTTCATATTTCTTTCATTTATCTTGAGGATGATTTCTTGGTCCTTCCTTGATTCTTGATGAGTTGGTCCTTCGAGCGTTTTCTTTCTTGACTCCGTTTTCTTCTTGATATTTCTTCATAAAAAGGTTTTGGACTTTTGAGTTTCGAACGCGGTACCGTTAGATTTAAACGCCAATACTATAGCCATCACGCCAAGGCTTAGTCCGTCTTGAGCTGTTAATTTAATGGGCTATTTATATTATCGAGTTGGAAGGAATTTTTTCTCTGATACATTTTCGCACCCCTACACTGCCTTACCATTGTTTGTTAGAAAAATGCTCTCTCTCTCTCGGAGCATTTAGAACTTGTTAAAGATATCAATCTAAGATTGTGGAATCCACAACAGGATATAATGATTCTTTCTGTCAAGCAAAGTTTCTTCAAAGTATTAATAAATACATATTACACATAATAAGAAACTCTTACGCTTTTATTCAGTTATTTTAATGTGTATAATACATATGTATATATATATATATATATATATATATATATATATATATATATATATATATATATATATATATATATATATGCAAATTCTGTTGAAGCCCATGGTATATTTCGCCTTGATCAATTTCCTTTGGCAACTTTCTATTCTTCTTACTCTCTTTTTTAGTCCATCTTGTAGATGGTAGATAATTTGTTCTATGTTGCATATTATTAAAAATAGATATAAATATAGGATAAATTATCTATCATCTACCCGATGGACTGAAAAAGACTAAGAAGAATAGAAAGTTGACAAAGGAAATTGATCAAGGCGAAATATACCATGGGCTTTAACAAAATTTGCATCCAAGAAAGACTGCTAACGGCTGTCCAGCGACGCGGGAAGCGTGTTCGAAACTCGTATCACTACTTTTCTTTATTTGGTTTTCTTTCCTCCACTAACTTTTCTACTATATAACACTAATTTACTGATTCAATCCAAAGAGTAAATAGAAATTTTATTAAAAACTGAAACACAATGAAAAACATTCTTCTCGGAAAAAGGTTGAAGACAAGCTGACTCCTATAAAAAATAATCTTTGAATCTACAAGTTATTTGCAGGTTGATTTGTATATCTTAATGGAGAGCTAATCAAAAAGATCTAGGAGGAATAATGGTGATATGTAGGCGAAAATTGACATAACATACTTTTGAATGGTCCGAAAGTATTAATGGCGATTAGAGCAGCAAAAGAAATAGTTAGATATGGAGTGAAGAATATGTATGAAAAATAATCGACCAAACAAGCCTTGTGCAGGTCCATTTCCATATCCTGATGCACATAAAAAGGTTATTTAGAACTGATTGTGGTTGGGAGACAAACAGCGGTGACAAGATCATGAATCATGCTAAAGTATTAACGGCGATTAAAACCTTAGTGAATTTTCGTGTTTAGAGAGTGGAATACATAACAATGCGATGTGGGTATGTTGGTCCCAATGTTAGTGTATTGAGAGAAATTATAGGTGAGCGAAAAGTAGATTTAGTAATGAACGAATAGCAAGAGTTGGAAAAAAAGAACCGAATGAAGTTGTAACCCAAATATTTAGAGAGGTAAAAGGCAAGTATGAAGAATAACTGAAATTGCTTTTCCGAAGAGAATATACAAGAGTGAGTGCGCTGGTGTGCAAGTACATGACGTTGGTTATTATATGCTTGTATGGAGAGTTTTTTAAGGGGAGGTACTTTCTTCCCGTTTCCTAGGGTTTTTTTCATGGCTTAATGGAAAATAAGTGTTGGCTATGACTGACCCAGATATAAATTCTTAAGTTCGGTTCGCCCGCTTGAATTCTTCGACGCCTTTTCAAAGACGCTTAATATTGATAACGACTCTCGTTGACAGCCGAATTAGAGTCGGCCAAATAATGGTTTCATCCAACGACTCACCACATCCAGTTTGGCTTTAATTTGCTCATGAGTATAGCAGTGTATTTTATTTCAATTCCTTGCGTTAATTCTACCTGTAAATTCTACTATGGTAAACAACTTAAAAAAAGAGGACAGCTAATCAGATTTAAAAGTGACTACCAAAGCAAAAGGGAATTCTTAATATTATTATTATTACGTGCGAACGGATACCATTTAAAAAAAAAGCAGGAAAAAAGAGAGTGGTAAACTTATGGAGAATGAAGTTGTATGAGTGGAACATAGCTTGAATAAACATAGGACAAAGGTGGAGAACTAAGGTCCAAAGCAACCCACAACACGCTGAAATTACCACAAAAGCCCCCTAGGAGATCAAGAAAGGACGGATACAATCCAAAGGATAATAACAATGAAATACTAAATCTTCAAACCGTCTCGCGGAATGCTCAAAATACACCTTAGGAAATTCCTTCCCACTCGATCTTGAGACGAAATTTCCAAGACAAACTAAATTTGTGTTCCTCGCCAAACTTCAAAAGGGGCCTCTTCCATTACAAATGCCCCCTCTCTGCGTAAACTAAATAAGGGGAGGAAACTCGGGAGGACGGAAATGGATTCACAGCAGAGGCAATGAAATATGCTTTGAGGTAGAATAATTCAATTATTTTATGAGGCGAATTTGTGCATGTGCTTTTAATCTGATAGCTTGTAAATTAGTAGAACTTATATAGACAAAATTAGTAAAAGAATTAGCATAAAGTGAATATTACTTACTATCAAGGGCACTTTTACTCGTAATCTTACGAAAGGAAAATATTTTGTCTTTTAAGCATACCACTGCATTTGCGCGAATAGAACTTCAAAATATTCATGTTTATTTAAAAGTGTCGCTCTTTTGATTTTGACTTGAGTAAAGTTTACGATTCTGTTTTGATAAATTCACAAGTGTTGGCACGGAATGAAAAATGGGAGTGTGAAGATCAAGTCCTGTTTGTTGGTAACGGATAGAGTTGGATGCAATACCTGAATCTTGTAAGCTTTTACTTTTTTAGTAAGTGATCCTCCTGATAGGGACTGACTTCCCTCTGATTTATAATTTTTTGGTCATTTCTATAGCATTTTTTTTTATGATTGCCCTTATTAAATAGAGACTTGTTTTCTTTTTTGTTAAAACTAAGGATTGTATAGGTCCAACATGAAAGAGGAGTTAGTTCTAAATTTTAGCAAATAAGGTAAATGAATTATAGACAAACGACATAAAAATGTCGAGAATAAAACAGGGATATAATTAATTTTAAGTGTACATGTTTTTCATGGAATATGCATATCCACCATGAGAACTGACCAACATCGTGAAGCAAGAGAAGGCAAAGTACAAACAGTTGACCTACCCTGCGAAGTACAAATTACAAATTACAAATTAGGTTAAAGTGGTGAAATTGTGTGGTAGGTATATAAAGGTGTGAATATGTTGTAAGTGACTATAAATAAGACAAGAAAAAAATAATAATATCTATGTAATATCCTTTGGATATCTAAATACAAGGATCGCAGTGACTTGGAGAATTTTGTTAAGGAGGAATAAGTTAGGTTAGGTGGAAGGAAAAGTTCGCCAAGAAAATGCGTTGAAAGATTCTTTCATGCTATCTATTTCATTTACTTCAGAACTGTGTTTTCGATACATTGAATGCAACGTCTGGGATATGAATTTTAAATTCCCGCGAAAAACTTTGAGACTCGAGTCCTAATTGTAAACGAGTCAGGGAAGCCAGAGAAAGTTCCGAGGCCAGGAATTCAGCGCAGGACTTCTTCATTTGTATTCTTGATCACACGATCTATAATTAACCCTTCTTAAGATATAAACCTCTATGTTACATAGCCATTAATTTACCCCCCAATTTACTCAAAATAGATGTTCTAACCAATTTATTTAAGTAGAGTTACGCATTGATATAAATATTTATAATAATAATAAGTCTTTTGTAATGCGCTCTTCCCGGCCTGAGGCCTTCCCAGAGCGCACGTTGTGCTGAGATGACAATGGAAATTCAAGAGGGGGAGAAGGCAATACTGAAAAGATGCGTTTTCAGGAGACGCTTAAATGTGGTGAGAGTGGGAGAAGACCTGATTTCAGCAGGAAGAGCATTCCACAACTTAGGGGCGCAGATTGAGAAGCAGCAGTCCCTCATTGAGCAGAGGGATGAACGAGGAATATTCAAAAGAGGTGCATGTGATGACCGAAGGGCCCGAGGGACATGGCGTGGTGAGAGGGCAGACGAAAGGTAAGACGGGGCCTTGTTGTTTAGGGCCTTAAATGTGAAGAGAAGTATCTTGAAGTGAGTACGGGATCTGACAGGGAGCCAGTGCAGTTCATGCAGCAAAGGTTTCGAGGGAGAGAAGCGAGGGCGACGGAGGAGAAGCCAGGCGGCATAGTTCTGTACAAGTTGAAGGGGGCGGAGAGAGGAGGATGGCAGATTCACAAGCAGAGAGTTACAGTAGTCAAGGCGTGAGGTGATGAAGGCATGAACAGCAGTCTCAAGACTTTGGCGATCAAAGTGAGAGCGAATGCGAGAGAAGTTACGAAGGAAATATAGAGAGGATTTGCTGATATTGCGGATATGAGGCTTAAAGGAGAGATACTCATCAAAAACAACACCCAGATTCCTAACGCAGTCAGAGAAAATGATAGTATTACCGCCCAGAGTAAGCGAGGGAAAGAGAGATTTAGATTTTTTGACAAGAGCAGGGGTGCCGACGAGGAGGAGCTCAGTTTTGGAGTGATTAAGCCTGAGGAAGTTGGTAGAGAGCCAGTCAGAAATGGAGGAGTAGGCAGCCAGGAGGTCAGTGATAGAGTAGGCAAGAGACGTTTGGGGATGAGGAAACGAAAATTTGAGTGTCATCAGCATATAGGTGAAAGGATAGACCGAAATTACGAAGAAGGGAACTAAAAGGGAAAAGGTAGATACGAAATAGTAGAGGACCAAGGACAGAGCCTTGTGGCACTCCAAAGCGAATGGGGGTAGAGTCGGATGAAACGTTGTCAATCACAACGGATTGGGTACGATACGAGAGGTAAGAGGGCACGCTGGCGTGTTAGAACGCTCGGAGCAGGTCCCTAAAAATGAGCGTGAGGACCGCCTCATTTACGACATGTCCCCTTTGGGCGTGTCGGGTTTATATACCCCCCCCCCTTTTCAGCTTCTTTCTCTTGGAAAGATGCTGCGTGATGCAGGAGAGGCCACATGGGCGATTAAGATCGACCTTCAGCATGGGTTTTATCATATAAAACTCCATCCCAATGCTAGGCCTTGGTTCGGCGTGCTCTGTGGGAAAGATCGCTTTCGTTTTAAGCGTCTGCCAATGGGGTTCGTGGGATCTCCCTACATCATGCAGGCATGCATGGCCCCAGTCTTTGAAGAATTCGCGCTACAGGCGGGCGTCGTCGCCTTCACGTATTTCGACGACGTCCTGGGCCTAGGCTGCCCCGCCGCCCTCCTTAGATTTATCGAGCTTGTCCGCAATTCCTCCATTCTTATTAATGAGGCGAAATCCGTGCTCACCCCTACCCGCCATCTCGTTTACCTTGGCGTTGATATTGATCTGCACTCCAGCCTCACCCGCCTCACTCCGAAGATGCATAAGAAGACCTGCACCACCCTGGAGTGGGCCCCACGTGTCTCTTCTGGTTCTTCCTTCTGGGCTAGGCTCGGTGGCCTGCTCAATTTCGTGGGAATGGCCATTGGCCTACCGCGTTTCTGGGCTCAGCTGGCCTACGCGCGATCTTCCCGGGTCGACCTTCTGGCGGTCCTTCTCCCTTCCGGATAGGTCCATTGGGCCGGGGCACGAGTCGGGTGGGCCCCTCCCTTGCTCCCCGTCGCTTTCAGCGACGCCACACCTGTGGTTTTGGGATGAGTGTTCGACCAGAGGTAGGCTTCCCTGTATTTACCCGCCCCTACCCACGCCGTTAAAGCGGAGTTTGCTGCCTTACTTATTCTGTATCTTAACCGCCCTTCTTATTGTTTGTATTCTGATTCTACGGCAAGTGTTAGTCTGCTTGCCAAGGGCGCCGTCCTTCATTCTTTGCTTCCATTTATTAACTCTTACATTTTTGTCATGTATCATTTTCTCTTTTGTAACCATAGGCCGACAGTCGCTTGGGTTCCGACCAATTCAAACCTTGCGGATGTCCCGTCGCGTGGATTAAGAGTCTAAAACGAATCCGTCTCTCAGACCGCATAAGTGTAAGTTAAATTAGACCCATTGAAACAGTATTTTTTAGGGAGGAGGGGGGATTTTCTATTCGCTTGGTCTATTTACTATATATATATATATATATATATATATATATATATATATATATATATATATATATATATATATGATGAAAATTAATGCAATATCGCAAGAAAAGATGAGGAATTTTACCACACTCTCCGAAGACAATTTAATTCAGAACAGTTTCGGTGTATCTCACACCCTTTTTCAACTGACACTGGGTAGAAAATATAAGAGAAGTGCATATAAGCATAACACAAGATCCCCTCTTTTTTCCCCCAATCCCCTACTTGTGGCTAATCTGGGGTGGGGGGGTTAGGTCTAAACATATTAAAGGGCTGACATTTAACTATTTTGTTTATATGCTTTCTTATTACAGGATTAAAAGAAAATTGACCCTCAGATAGATTTAAATTAGGAACTAACAATATCAAGCTCGATTCTACGATTCTTCTCTTAACATAGTTAGCCAATTTAAATACCATTTTACTTCCATTGAAATCGATCGTATGATTCTTGTCTCTAACATGGCAAAATATTCCACTGCTTTCGCTGCCCACTCTAATATCTCTTTTGTGTTCGTACAATCTCTTGTCTAGATTTCTCCCCGTTTCCCCTATATAAACTTTATGGCAATCGTTGCATGGTATTGCATATACTCTTATGTTATGATGTTCTTTGGGTTTCCTGGCAATCATCAATTGGTTTAAGGAATTATTATATTTAAAGGCTAGATTTATACCCGCTTTTCCAAATATGTCCTTTAAACTATTTAATTTATTATTAAATGGCAATGTTATACATTTGTTGAAGTCGTTAGTGCGGGAAGGCTTATTACCATAAAATGTTTTCTTAGCTGCAAAATGGGCAGACGATATGAACCAATCGGGGTAATACAAATTTGAAAAAAATGGTCCTGATAAGGACAATTTCTTCATCTAAATAGGAAGGATGACATATTTTGTATGCTCTAAGGAAAAGGTTAGAAATTACCGATTTTTTAACAGTATTATCGTGAAACGAAAAATAATGTATATAGGCATTCGAGTGGGTTGGTTTCCTATACACGTCAAGTTTTAATTCATGGTGATCTTTATTAATGAGGACATCTAAAAAGGGTAATCTATTATCATATTCCCATTCATATTTAAATTTGATGGAGACATGCAAATTATTCAAATTATTAAAAAAGGTATCAAAATCATGGCATTAGGCCATACAGAAAATACATCGTTAATGTACCTTAACTATATAAAGTTAGGGGGAGAAATTGTGGGAAGGAGTTCAGTCTCAAAATATTCCATGAAGAGACATGCCAATATCGGAGATAAACTATTTCCCATGCTAAGGCCAAATATTTGTCTATAAAACTCATTATTTACTCGAAACACATTGTCAGAGAGACATAATTCAACTAAATCGATAAATTTACTCGTAGAAATGGGAAGATCCAAATTAAGTCTAGGCATGATTTCCCGCAGAAGGCCCATGGTTTGGTCAACCGGAACTTTGGTAAACAAAGAGTTTACATCAAAGCTCACAAGTTTTCCATCCGGTAATTGCAAGTGGTTGAGGCGGTCAACGAAATCTTGAGTGTTCATAATGTGTGCAGATGAGATTCTTCCTACTGCTTGAGATAAATGCTTGGCGAGCCATTTGGAGAGCTTATAAGTGGGAGAATTAATATTGGAAATGATTGGGCGTAAGGGACATCCGTCTTTGTGGGTCTTTGGGAGCCCATACATATAGGGAAGTGAAGGGTTCGTACTCCTGAATTGTTTAATTAAATCTGCGCTTTTCAATATTGTCTTGAATTTGTTGTTGAAATTGCTTGTTTTGTTATTGAGCGGATCACTTTGTAGCTTTTCATATGTGTTCACATCATTAAGAAGTTCATTTAGTTTATCATTATAACTATGTTTGTCCAAAATGACTAACTGATTCGTATTATCGGATTTGGTTATAACAATGTTGCTATTAAATTTAAGTTTATTTAACGCAATCTGAAATCTTTTGGGAAAACCAATTTGGTCAGATTTATCAGAATTTAGGGCACTAAGCATACAGCCACTAAGAAATTCACCACTTATTTGCTCATGTGAGGATTTGGCTATGGATACTAAATGGTCTAGTGAGAACTCGTCGCATGACTTAATTGAAAAGCTTAAACCGTATCCTAACGCAAATTTTTCATCATCAGTCAGTACATGGGATGATAAATTCAGAATATTTTTAATGGGGTTTGAACCTTTAATCCAAAGACTGTTCATAAAAATTCGGTTAAGTTTCCACTTCAAATAATTGCTATGATGAAGAATTTTATTCTGAACACTTAATTCATTCACAGAAACTGCACGATGCCCTAAAAGTTCACCTCACTTATTACAGCACTCTACGTTCAACAAATGTATCGACGCGCCGAAGCTTTTTGTGATAAGCGACCTCATTGACGTTATGGAGTCCTTCTGCAACACGAAAATGCTCGTCCTCACATTGCTAATATGACAAACTACGACATTCAAACGCTTAATTGGGAAATCCTGCCGCATCCTCCATATTCGCCAGACTTAGCTTCATCGGATTTCCATCTGTTCCGATCGCTCTCCAACAATTTGCGCGGCGTTTCGTTCAATACTGATGTGGAATTAAGAACCTGGTTAGACGAATTCTTCGAGTCAAAATCCAGAGATTTTTATTGCAGAGGCATCGAAAAACTAGTTGAAAATTGGGAAAAAGTCGTAAATAACAACGGAGAATACATTATTGATTAAATTGCATATTTTTATCAATTAAAAATGATTTTTTCTAAAATTGTCAATCCTAAATCCAATATAAAACCAAATGGATAAGGTCTACTTTCGGAAAATTCCAACATGTGAGCAAAGAATGTAGACATTTATGTGACTAAACTAAGTACATACATACCCAATTGCGAATATATTAAAATATACAAGAGAGACATAATTAAATTAATAAATCAAAGTGCTAAGATCTAATATTTAATTAAATTTCCCGATTTAATTACTAAATTTAAATGTAGCAACGCTTCTCTTCCATATATGTACGGGTTGGTAAAAACTCATAAACCCAATAATCCTATGCGCCCCATTATAAGTTCGTTACGCTCTGCCTCATATTCCTTATCAAAATGCCTTGTGAATCACTTATCCCCGCTTGTGGGGTCCACCTCCCAATCTCATATTAAAATAGTTGTGAACTTATAGAGAAGCTCAATATAATACCTTACTCCAACAATTTCATTCTTGTCAGCTTCGATGTTTCTTCTTTGTTTACTAAAGTTCCTTTAGACGATCTTCTTCCTTTCCTTTGCGATAAATTATATAATTTAGATCTCCCTGTACCGGTCAATACTTTCCTAAGGCCTATTTCTCTCTGTGCTAAAAATTGTAAATTTTCATTAAATTATAAATTTTACCTTCAAAAATTGTGTCTTCCGATGGGGGGTTGTTTATCTCCCACCCTCTCTAATTTATATATGGAATTCTTTGAGACGTTATTCTTGCCCCAAGTCCTCGATTTTCCAATTGTATGGTACCGTTACATTGGTAATAGTATATGCCTTCGGGTTTCGTCAATAGATATTCATAATTTTCTATGTAATCTTAATTCTTTAGTCTCTTCTATTAAATTTATTCTTGTAATTGAGGAAAATGAGACTCTTCCCTTTTTTAATACATATATAGTATATGGTTATTCATGTGATTTATTTTCTGTTAATAAATTAGCCTAAATAGCGTTTCGAAAACCATAACCATAAATTTGTTTGATCGAAGTTGTCGGCTGATAGTTTTTAGGCCTAAGACGACAGCGAAATAAATTTTGAAATAATGAACTGGGTTTTAAGAAAAACAATTAAACAAATATAAATATATTCATAGAATCAACGAATGTACAATGAGATAAGTTGGATCAAGTATACAATGTAAGATATTGTAACATATGATTTACTCTAACAAGATGCGAAGAGAATTTAAGTATGTGAAATAAATATGAAATAATATGGTGGAATAATATAGTTACTATAATGGACTGTAAATTAGGGGCTTCAATATGAGAAGTAAATATAATTAGGACCTACTCTCGTATGGTCGTTTGCAAAGAATTGTGAGAGAAAGTGGAATTAACTAAGTATGATTTGTTTGGAGGTAAATGACTAATTGTAGAAGGAATGATTACCGATCTTTATACGGAGAATAGTGTGCTATTTGGTCGAGCTGAAAGCGTGTGTTTGTTTGTTTATGTGTGAAATTTTAAGAGATGTTGTTTGGAACAGTATTACGTTAAATGAATCGACAAGTAAAATAAATGAATTAATTAATTATTAAGTTGCACACAAAATGATTTAATTTACAAAAGTTAAGTAAAATAATTGAAGGATTAAATTGACAAAGTTAAGTAAAATAATTGCATATTAATTTTATATAATAATTGATGTATATATATATCTAAGTTTCCCACGAGTTTTTTAATGTATCAATGCCCAGAGGCATTGCTATACATAGGATGCCGTCAAGTTTTAAATTCTCTGTTTATCGCAAACCGTCCAACTCCATTTCATATATTCACTTTTATTCTTATCACAGTATTGAAATTAAACGGTCTATATCCACTCCTATGTTTCTGCGTGCATTACGCCTTGTTACTCAGGAATTTTTTGGATAAAGAATTGTCCAATATCTTTGTAATAGGTAAAAAACTTTGTTACCCTCGTCAATTTTTGCATACTTCATTAAATTTGCTAAAAGTACTTTTTATAGAACTGATAACCTACGGGTTTTCAATTACAAAAATTGCCTTATCTTGCCATACTTTGAACCATATTTTTGTCTCACCCGTAATTTTAAGCAACTAAATATCTCTGTAAATCTGATATGAATCCACTTTATATAAAATGTTAGTCCATAATAATACAAGGAAAAAGGTGGAGTATATTCTATAGAATGTTTTATTTGCATTTTACCTTACTTCGGACAAACTGGTAAATCTTTATCTACTAAAATTCACCAACATAAGTATAATATTAGAAGAGGTGAAATAAACAGCGCTTTATTTTTACATTTATCCGAAAATAACTACCCCATTGACTGGAACTCTGCAAAATTCCTTTATCATTCCGCTGATTTCACAAAAAGAAATATTGTCGAGTGTTCATTACTTGGCCTCTTACCTAATATAAATATTTCCCCTGGCTTATTTAAACTTGACCCTGTTTTTAAAAAAACTTGTACTAAATGAAATAACTTAATAATGCAACCTGTTGTCACTCTTTATTAGTATAATATCAATAGCATTGCCTCCCCCACCACGTGTCTCTGTTGTGATCGTGAATTAACTCTTAGCACTAAATGTTTTCGTTCTAATGATAATCCTTTAAAATGTTTTTTTTCACCCACCACAGTCCATTCATATACACGGCGTTGTTGTGTGTATATCGTTTTAGGGATGTATATGTCTGTTATTTATCCGAAAATAACTACCCCATTGACTGGAACTCTGCAAAATTCCTTTATCATTCCGCTGATTTCACAAAAAGAAATATTGTCGAGTGTTCATTACTTGGCCTCTTACCTAATATAAATATTTCCCCTGGCTTATTTAAACTTGACCCTGTTTTTAAAAAAACTTGTACTAAATGAAATAACTTAATAATGCAACCTGTTGTCACTCTTTATTAGTATAATATCAATAGCATTGCCTCCCCCACCACGTGTCTCTGTTGTGATCGTGGATTAACTCTTAGCACTAAATGTTTTCGTTCTAATGATAATCCTTTAAAATGTTTTTTTTCCACCCATCACAGTCCATTCATATACACGGCGTTGTTGTGTGTATATCGTTTAAGGGATGTATATCTCTGTTATTAGTTGCCTATTGTTCTTTTTATTGGTATTTCTCTGTCTTGTTATTGTGTTTTTCCATTGGTTTGTACTATGTGATGGGCGTTCCCTTCGTATCTTTGTACCCTATATAAGGTTGTCTTCTCCGTTTTCATGCAATTCCTTGAAAATGAACTTGCAAATATAGTTCGAAAGTGCTTGGATTCATCTTTTCATTTTCCTATGGGTTAATTTTCATTATATTATATATATATATATATATATATATATATATATATATATATATATATATATATATATATATATATATATGAGGAATTAAACCACATTATCCGAAGACAATTGAATTCAGAACAGTTTCGGTGTATCTCACACCCTTTTTCAACTGACACTGGATAGAAAATATTGGAAAAGTGCGTACATACATAACACGGGGTCAGGTCGTGAAAGATCCCCCTCTTTTTCCCTCCAATCCCCTACTTGTGGCTAATCAGGGGAAGGGGTGAGGCCAAAACATATTGAAGGGCTGACATTTCACTATTTTGTTTATTTGCTTTCGTATAACAGGATTAAAAGAAAATTGACCCTCAGATAGATTTAAATTAGGAACTGACGATATCCAGCTCGATTCTACGATTCTTCTCTTAACATAGCTAGCCGATTTAAATACCATTTTACTTCCATTGAAATCGATCGAATGATTCAAGTCTCTAACATGGCAAAATATTCAACTGCTTTGGCTGCACACTCTAATATATCTTTTGTGCTCGTACAATCTCTTGTCTAGATTTCTCCCCGTTTCCCCTATATAAGCTTTATGGCAATCGTTGCATGGTATTGCATATACTCCTATGTTATATATATATATATATATATATATATATATATATATATATATTTAAGCAGTGAACTTAAACAAATATTTGGGCACATTTTAATCAGTTATTTTGAATACTGTGTATTCACCCATTAAAAAGTAATGGTAGTCCTACACTAAATTATTTTGATATCTTTTAATGAGAAAAATAAAAAAATGCGATACTAACGTGTATACTATATTTTTATGGCGAAAATACAAAATAAAGGTGTAAATAAATATTTACACAGTCATGGAAAAATTTAAATTAGTTTACTCGTATTTACAGATTTTTATTTTTTAGAATATTTTGAAAAACATCTGGAATGATCTGATAAGTTCCAAAGATAGTTTACTTAGGTATGTTTTTGTTTTTTATTATAATTTCAGTTGACATCTGAACTTCACATTACACCTTTTTCCTATCATGGTAAAAGAGACTTGATTTGTAAAACAAGCTAATTGAATACTTCTACAGAGAAAGTAAAAGATGTCGACGTATTTCGACAACCCTAAGTCTTCTTAACAACAGTGTAGGTTAGATTGCTAAGCAAGCGGAGGGTCTCCGTGACCAATGAAAATATTCCTTACAGTGGAATTTCGTGTAAAATATCCTAACAAGATCGTTCAGGTCTTTTTCTTTTAATAGGACTAATGACCTTCATATAATTGATGAACCAATGAATGGAGCCAATTACCGGCTTATATTGGCCATTTGCAATATCAACTGTGAAAGCTTTCGGATGTAAGATGATTGGATTATTCAGCAAGGAAGTAATCCGAAGCACAGGGCCAAAACAACACGTGAGTGGTTCTGCAGTACAATATTAATATTCTCAATGGCCTAGTCAATCCCCTCACTTCAATCCAATCAAAAGGTTGTGGAGTATATGGAAGAAGGAACCTGTAAGAGGAAACCTGCACACATCCACAAATTGAGAACTATGCGTAAGAAAGAGTGTGAAGATATATATTCCCAATTAATGTTGCCAGACTTGGATCTGTCTTTAAGAAAATAAAGGCGAAGATTTAAAATGGACAATTTCGTTATAAATAAGCCTTTTAATAACAGGGTCTAGTTTAAAAAGACCAGGGGATATAATGAAATTAGGCTCCATTCCCCCCTCCTCATATTGTATTCATGTTGCGTCAAGCGTACACTTAATGATTTACTGGTTTGCCCAAAGTATTGCTTAGGGCAATACTTTGTCCATTTTAAAACTTAGCCCGTTGATTTATTTATTTAGTTATGTTTCTCTTGTCTATTTTTATGTATTCAGAATCGGGTATGTATGTACTTGTTGAGTCACATAATGGTCTACATTCTTTGCTCACAGGTTGGAATTTTCCGGAAGTAGACCTTATCTATTTACTTTTATACTTCACATCCGTTTTTTATATTATTTTTCTATTTTGGGCCCTTTCGTTGTACATGGGCGGGGTATTGCTCTTCTTTTTCACACACACACACACACACATATATATATATATATATATATATATATATATATATATATATATATCACCTTTGTAAAAATGTTTCGTTATTCCTTGATAATGAACTAAACAAGTTCGAAAGTACTTGGAATCCGCCTTTAATTTTCATATGAGATTTTTTGCATTCATTGCTCTACTCACGCGCTACTTTGTGAGTTTCTCACACACACACACACACACGCACACACACACACACACACATATATATATATATATATATATATATATATATATATATATATATATATATATATAGTAAATAGACCAGGCGAATAGAACATCCCCCCTCCTCCCTAAAAAATACTGTTTCAATAGGTGTAATTTAACTTATGCGGTCTGAGAGACGGATTCGTTTTTACCCACCCATGGCACAGGGGGACGCTATGCATGTTACTTTCGTGTCTGCAACGGTAAAAGTGAAAGATAAAAATTGAAAAATCTGATTGTTGGCCTGTTATAATAGATCGCTCGGAGCATTAGAGCTTCAAGAATTCTAAAATCCTAGTTTCAATTAAGGTTGGTAATATTTTCGAATAAACTTTTCCTATGTCTTGGTGGATGTTTTGTTCACTATACTGTATATTGATTCCACCTTCTTGTAATGCATTGTTAAGGGGACCTTACAGGCTGACAGACCAAATTTCGGTAAAATTTACGTTTATGCGATTTCATTCTACATATAATGTTTCGTCTATGCTCCATAAAGTATCATACAAGTTTTCAGGTTTATATATCTTCTTTAGTTGGTGAATTATAAAGCTATTAATAGGAGTCAGTCCCGTAAAATGAAGAAAATTTAAAAAGAGTCTGACCACAAAAGAATTGCTCGAAAAATGTATAAGAGGACTAACACAGAATGCAAACGAAAGTTTTCATTAGAAAATATGGAGCAGAGCGAAAAAGACTAAATTCGTCGGTTTGAAAGGATTGAAATTCATCGCTAAACATGCTACTCTTGACCACAACCAAGGTTATGAACAAGCGAGTCTACTGAAGAAGATCAACTTGGATTCAAGAGGACTAACTGGATTTATAAAAGAGCAAGACAAAGAGAGAAAGAAATAGATCTTTGTCAGTAACTCCGAAATGCAAGAAACAGAATATAGTCCAGGAGCTTATTAAATCTTATTAACCTCGCAACAATGAGGAGCATGGTAAGCATTGGTATCCATCTCTACTCAGAGGTAATAGTCTGTAGTACATGCAGAGGGGGGGACCAGAAACCAATAAGAAAAAGAAATTATTGGAAAGAAAACAGCAAAAATATGTAAGCTTATACTATGGAATGTTGTGGATAGCTGATGACGTGGTGTAAGTGTTCATTTTCTGTTACTTTTTTTTACTTTCATTTTTCTCCAATGTTAAAATATTGATGAATGAAAGACTGGCGAGTCCTTATTTATTGGCCTATTTTAATCAAATAAAAACCAGCGTGCACAGAAAAGGTTTGGAAATAATTTTATGGTTCAATAATTTTGAATTAGTTCATATATTTTGGTTATGGATGCCCCCCCCCCCCCTAAAATATTTTTTAGGGTGGTATATTACCGGAAACAAATTTTCTTGTTGTTTATATAAATAAATGAGAAAAAATTTACCATAGTTTAAACGCATTGGATGTATATAACATATAACACCCAAAATATTTAATTTCCTTCAGTAGTTTAATTTATTTTATTTTTTAAATGGTCAAAGTATCGGAGATATCATTTGCACA
The DNA here is from genome assembly GCA_963969495.1 of Ceratothoa steindachneri. Classification (NCBI taxonomy): domain Eukaryota; kingdom Metazoa; phylum Arthropoda; class Malacostraca; order Isopoda; family Cymothoidae; genus Ceratothoa; species Ceratothoa steindachneri. The sequence goes on along the minus strand of OZ018324.1, from coordinate 184,506,628 downwards.
ACTTCCAATAAATTGCGCACGGTCCCCTTAAACGTCAGTTAAGAGTATTAGTAGCCATATCAATGTAAAGGTTGTTGGGATGAGGCATGCAGTCCTCATGGGGGCATTTGAATTCGTATACCACATTGGTAGCCTAGTTGTATTGTTTAGGTGCGAGGCATTTTTCACCATTAGGTTGATAACTTTGAGCTTTTTGTAGTAGGTCCCTAATGACAATTAGTTGTCAGCTTCTGGTGTCATGTTTTTTTTTGCATTTTTAGATATCTTGTAGGATTCGTTTGTCTATTCAGTAGGCGTTCGTCATCTGATTCTTGTAGTCGAGTGGGATTAAGTATTTAATTATGTATTCTGTCAAAGTCTCGGTTGCGGTAGCCGTTGTATATATATATATATATATATATATATATATATATATATATATATATATATATATATATATATATATACACTTCGTAGCCAGGATTTTACCAAATTTTTACATATTTATGACAGTCTTTCCCAACTCAACTTGTAAATTTTGATACATTTCTCTTTTTATTTGTATTTATGATACTTCTTATTGCTTTTCCAAACAGTCCCCAAAAGTGTTCTATTGGGTGAGTCTGGACTCTATAGTGGCCACTCTATAGGAAGTGATCTCCATTTCTACAAACCAATTCTTGTTGTGGTGGATATATGGCATAGGCCATTATCATACTGAGATATAACCTCATTTATTGGTATTGTGTGATGCAATTTCTGGATAGATAGCTCTAAAACCTGTGACAACATGGTCGAATAAGTTTCAAAGTTCATTTGTACTACAGAAGCAAGTTGAAATGCTTATCCATCACTTCGTCTCACGAAGATAGCCCCAGAAGTTCTGAAGTTTGGAAAATTGTTAAAAACGTTCAATTTTACATAGATAATTTTCTCATAAGATATATTAAAGTGAAATTCCTTACATTGCATTTAAATCAATAATACAATAATCTTTCTTACATATCTGTGATTTTTGGCCCTCTAAAGAATTGTTTTTTGTTACTTTTGATTACCGTGGCTGCTTTCTCGCCTTGCATCGTTTACCAGTTGATTTTTAAGTCTTCTTCTTAATGCTGTGGGTGAAATTTCTAAACTTAAGCTTACTTGAACTCCCCAACAAGTTTTTCTGCGATCCTGCAGATAAGCCTGAATGATAAATGTATTCTCGAGATGATGTAAGACGTTTTCTGCCACTTATTCTCCTTCATACAAAGCTCTTGCTCTCTGATGTCGTTTTATAGTGGTTTAGACATTTTAATTCTTTGGCAATTTATACTTATGGTAAATTCGAAAATGTTTGCTTAAAACAGAGTGTCGTGGTATAAAGGCTGAGAATGTACTTAGGTTTGTTACGTACTTAAATAACTCCGTTACTTCGTTTTCTCTAAGAGTGTGATAATTCTAAATTAATTTAATCTTTTGCTTTGCTTCTTTAATCAGGGAGGATATCTATTGCCATGTGCAGCGTTTCGAGGATTTAGGTAAACAACTCTAACCAAAATATACTTTTAAATACAACAAAAAAATTAAATATTAACAACAAACTTTACATCTACAATGAGTATAACAAGAGGGCCTAGGTGAAAATTAATACTTTTAAAATGAATATTAAGCGATGGTTGACTTCCAAGCTCACTTTAATACTGAGCGCTAATTGACACACAAGATTAAATAGGGATGGCTTTACCTTTAAAAACAAGCGACTCCGGATGAGGAATTACCTTGACGGGGGATCTTAAAGAGGCGGGGGAGGTGGTTTGAGTTACGACGCGGGTGTGTGAGGACTCGGACACCCAGCTAATCGTCTAGCCGAGAGACAGACTGGGAGAAAACAGCTGCCTTCGATAAAAGGTGCGGATGGCGCTTAGCACTGTATTTTAATCTTAATTTTAAGCAACGGGACTGTGGAGGAATGCTTCTTCCAATCTTCAGGTTACTCTTGAGGTAATTCTCACTGACGAGCGATGACCAAAAAAGTGAATCCTTTGGCGAATGGGAGGTGTGGGGGTTCACTTTGGGTATTCCTCATTGGTGAAAAATATCTCTGGTTTTGTTGAAAACCGAGATAGAATGTTTCTCTGACGAGAGATGTATGAAACTGATTCTCAATAAAAGGGTCTACTCTTCAGTGTGACCACCAGGAAATGCATCAGGAAGAACTTCTTCTCTGCTCGATTCCGTTTGTGCCGGGCCCTGCCGCCGGACTTTGTCGTTTCGATATCTAACTCGATCTCCAGGTTATTCTCCAGCTATCCGTATATATATACTTCCACTAGCCACTGGGGGTAATGGAAGTGGGAGATGAGGGCCTATGTTTAAGCCTCTCTGCTATAGCGACACTTTTCAGAGTGTAGTCATTTAGCCCTAAAGGCATCTTCTGGCTTTTGTCGCATCTCCTAAAATTTCGTCTATTAGGCGAAACTAGATCTCAAATCTTATGGGGAACAGTGTGCCTTTTTTATACATTTCTATTCCACCTTCTCTCCTCCCCTTAGTTTGTTTTGCAAGCTAGCAAATAAATCTGTTGATTCTGACTTTCTCGGCGATGAATATCGAGTCTAGTTGCCAACGAGTATAGAGGGGGGAGGGGGAGAGGGGTTAAAGTATCAGCCTACACGCCGCATTGCGTCTTGACGCGGGTGTAACCGAACTGGGTATCTGTTTTTTTTTTAAAGTATGATATCGATTTCCCCACAATTAATCCCTTCTAAAGAAGGTAATGGGTGTGGGAACTCCAGTAAAAAGAAATCCAACAAAATAATCGACAAAACAAACATACATGTCTTGGAATACAATACCGCTTCTTATTATTAACTGGATCAACCATCCTACAAACCTAAGTTTCTTTGATATTATGCACACATGCGCGCGCATACGAAGGTAGGAGAGAGACATAGGCCTCGTGAGCCTACTGGGTACGTCTCACACCACCCCATTTAACAGTAAAACGAAAAAACAAAATCATCAATTACACACAAAAAAACTGAACCTGGCTTTTAAGCGGTATCTAGGCAGTTACTTTCTTACACAAATAAACCGTAAGACATTAAATATATACACCAAACACAAAACAAGAATGGTTTTAAGACTAACGAGAGATTAAATAACCACCGATGGGGTTTCGGCTTAGGTTATATATAGGCTTTATCTTATTGTAGCCTTTTATATAGTTTATATTAAATTGGTACTCGATGACCAATCACCTACAACTCATGAGTCCGCCGTTCTGGTTTTTGTGGCTACGCAAATATGTTAAAAACTGGTGTTGGAATTGCAACGGGCATTCACTACCTTTTTTATTGCAATTGAATCTCTTTACTTCCCAAATTACGGCTAGAGCGGCCTGTTTCATAGTTGCATAAGAGATGGGACCGGAAAGATCATCGTATCCATTTTGTACCATGACACTAACACGGGCATCCTTTGAGATTCCACCCCTCTTTTGGGGTGTGGGCAGCTGGGGAATGAGGTTGGAACGAACTTAATTTCTCCTTCTCTCGAGCGGACGCTTGTGAATCTACGAATGGGACAAAGTGAGTGTTTCCATATCTCTCAAGGGACGGTTCGTTTGGGGAAAGGATACTGTAGGTAGAGGATACTCGTTAATCTACCCCTACGTACACCGGGCCTACCACCTGAAGAGGTTTACAGGGGCATACTGTTTTCATGATTCTTTCTTCAACTAATTTGCGATTAGTGAAGAGCTCCTTAAGGAAGCTTATGGGTCCTAGGGCGTTACTGCCGTACGATAATTTGCAGAGGAGTCTCTGGCCTACGTATTTCATTAGTTCCGCCGTGAAATCACGGCCTCGAGCAGAGAGGATTTCTTTAGGGAGGGTGACTCGAAATAAAATGGAGGTGAGAGCTTCTGCACCTGAACTCTGGTCAATTTTTCTGAGGGCACCCGCATCGAGGAAACGAGTAGCCTTCTGGCTCAGTTTGTATGCCTGGTCGTAATTGGAGAGCTCTTTCGCGGCGCCGGGCACACAGAAGTATTTGCAGTTACAGACTGGAAGTTTTTTTCATTTTACGCTGCCTTCTTCCCCAGGGGTGGGAGAGTTGGACAGTCCTTCGGGGCAGTAGCGAAGGCTTGGGAATTATGCTCTTTTTCTTCTTCAGGGTTCTCACGAGGAGATAAAGGGGTCGGGACCGTGGACCTCTTAGTTGCTGGCATCAATGTGACTATGAGCTGTGCCACCGGATTTGGGGAAAGCTGCGCGCTCTGGCCTTTTTAGACTGTACAGAACTTAATAGGCGCTGCCACTACCTCGGTTCAGTCAGTTAAATACTGACACTGGATGTGGCATCTGACGACGGGGAACTTGTTTGTTTTACCCAGAAAATCCTCGACGACCACGGACTTCTGGTGCTGGGGGCTAACAGAGGTAATCAATTTATCGGATACCACGATACAGGTGTACCCCGTATCGCGTACCAATGTGGAGACTCGGCGACCATTTACGGATCCCGTCTCGAACTTTGGTCATTCGGGAGAACTCTTGTTAAACACAAAGTTCACCTCTTGGTCAGGGGAATTCAATGTGGACAAAGGGGGCGCGGAAGTAGGAGGTTGTTATTGGGAAAGCGTTGCAGTGAGGTTGTGTACGTGTTGAATCGAGGACGACCTAAGGCTCGAATTTTTAGGGAAATTATAGCTATTGTGACCTGGGAGGCCCCTATTAAAACAGGTTATGGGATTTCTGGGGTGTCGGGAGTTCTTGCCAAACTTAGGGGGGGTTATTTTGTTGGGGCTTCTGGGGATACCCACCTTTATTTGGATACAAGGACTGGTTCTTTTTGAACTTTCGCAGGTATAATTTATGGTTAGAAGCATGCAGATCAGCTTCCTCCTCGCAGTCCTTGAATGTAGCGGCTTGCCTTTCCTTGACAAATGCTCTTATCTCCGTGGGAAGGGTACATAGCAATTGGTCATTAAGCAGGAAGTCGGCGAGAGAGTCGAACTCATTCCCAACTTGTTCTGACTCTAGCCAGAATTGGAGATGCCTTCTGAGGATAAAGCCAAATTGACGGTATGTATAACCGGGCTGAATTCTAGCCTGTTTAAACTTCATCCTATACTACTCGGGGCTTAGATTAACGGCAGCCAGTAGCTCGTGTTTACAAGTGGTACGAGGGGCAGTCAATAAGTTTTGTGAATCGGTAGGGCAACACAGAGGAAGTGAGGTGGATGTTTGTGGGGGTGTTAGGACAAGTTATGACAAGTCAGTACCTGCAGCCGCACGCTCCTCGTTGTCTTTATATGCTGGGAGTTTTACATATAGCAGCTATCTGCGTAGCCCCAGCTCGAGATCCAACGAAATTGACTTACATCCAATCCTTGTTCATTTTCCTTTCATGTCCGCGTACTCGTTCTCTCTCTTCCGCTTAACTTTTCGCTTGCGCCTGTTCTCTTTCCCTCTGTATTTTTCTTTCTTCTCTTTCCGCCTGTTGAGCTCCTTGTTCCTGGACGTAGGCAACTAGTTCTTTGCCTGCTAGTTCCAAAGTTTGGCATTGTTGGTGGAATCTTTCAAACGATGACATCTTACCTATGTCTGTAGGTCAAAAACTCACCTATGTATGCTAGATGTACTTATGCAACCTCGAAACAAGTAGCGCGCTGCCTAACTCACCCTTATAACAACACTTTATGTTAATTGGAATAGCAACAAAAAGAATAATTACCATTAACGGCGTAATCACAGACAATTACCTAAAAATTATAGACAGACCTGATCCTCTTATTATATTTAAATTTTCCTCGAACGCTGGGCACAAATTAATTCGTAGTGAAAGGAAAACAACACAATAAACTATTACTTAGTTCTCCAAATACCCCCAAAACCTAATACCAAATATTTATGTCGTGGTATAAAGGGCGGAGTATGTACGTAGATTTGTTACGTACTTAAATAACTCCGTTACTTTGTTTTCTCTAAGAGTGCGATAATTCTTTAATTAATTTAATCTTTTGCTTTGCTTCTTTAATCAGGGAGGATATCTATTGCCATGTACAGTGTTTCGAGAACTTAGTTAAACAACTCTAACCAAAATATACTTTTAATTACAACAAAAAAATGAAATATTAAAAACAAACTTTACATCTAAAATGATTATTATAAGAGGGTTTAAGTGAAAATTACTACTTTTAAAATGAATATTAAGCGATGGTAGACCTCCAAGCTCACTTTAATAAAGAGCGCTAATTGACACACAAAATTAAATAGGGATGGCTTTACCCTTAAAAACAAGCGACTCCGGATGAAGAACGATCTTGACGGGGGAAGGGGTTTGAGGTACGACGCGGGTGTGTGGGACTCGGACACCCAGCTAATCGTCTAGCCGGGAGACAGACTGGGAGAAAACAGCTGCCTTCGATAAAAGGTACCGATGGCGCTTAGCACTGTATTTTAATCTTCAATTTAAGCAACGGGACCGTGGAGGTATGCTTCTTCCAATCTTCAGGTTACTCTTGAGGTGGTTCTAACTGACGAGCGATGACCAAAAAAAGTAAATTCTTTGACGAATAGGGGTTTTGGGAGTTCACATTGGGTATTCCTCATTGGTGAGGAATATCCCTGGTTTTAGTTGAAAACCGAGATAAAGTGTTTCTCTGACGAGAAATGTATGAAAGTGATTCTCAATAAAAGGGTCTACTCTTCGGTGTGACCACCAGGAACTGCCTCAGGAAGAACTTCTTTTCTGCTCGATTCCGTTTATGCCGAGCCCTGCCGCCTGACTTTGTCGTTTCGATATCTAACTCGATCTCCAGGTTATTCTCCAGCTATCCGTATATATACTTCCACTAGCTACTGGGGGTAGGGGAAGGGGGATAAGGGCCTATGTTTAAGCCTCTCTGCTATAGCGACACTTTTCAGAGTGTAATCATTTAGCCCTAAAGGCATCTTCTGGCTTTTGTCGCATCTCCTAAAATTTCGTCTATTAGGCGAAACTAGATCTCAAATCTTATGGGGAACAGTGTGCCTTTTTTATACATTTCTATTCCACCTTCTCTCCTCCCCTTAGTTTGTTTTGCAAGCTAGCAAATAAATCTGTTGATTCTGACTTTCTCGGCGATGAATATCGAGTCTGGTTGCCAACAAGTATAGAGGGGGGAGGGGGAGAGGGGTTAAAGTATCAGCCTACACGCCGCATTGCGTCTTGACGCGGGTGTAACCGAACTGGGTATCTGTTTTTTTATTAAAGTATGATATCGATTGTCCCACAATTAATCCCTTTTAAAGAAGGTAATGGGGGTGGGAACTCCAGTAAAAAAAAATCCAACAAAATAATCGACAAAACAAACATACATGTCTTGGAATACAATACCGCTTCTTATTATTAACTGGATCAACCATCCTACAAACCTAAGTTTCTTTGATATTATGCGCACATGCGCGCGCATACGAAGGTAGGAGAGCGACATAAGCCTCGTGAGCCTACTGGGTACGTCTCACACCACCCCATTTAACAGCAAAACGAAAAAACAAAATCATCAATTACACACAAAAAAACTGAACCTGGCTTTTAAGCGGTATCTAGGCAGTTACTTTCTTACACAAATAAACCGTAAGACATTAAATATATACACCAAACACAAAACAAGAATGGTTTTAAGACTAACGAGAGATTAAATAACCACCGATGGGGTTTCGGCTTAGGTTATATATAGGCTTTATCTTATTGTAGCCTTTTATATAGTTTATATTAAATTGGTACTCGATGACCAATCACCTACAACTCATGAGTCCGCCGTTCTGGTTTTTGTGGCTACGCAAATATGTTAAAAACTGGTGTTGGAATTGCAACGGGCATTCACTACCTTTTTTATGGCAATTGAATCTATTTACTTCCTAAATTACGGCTAGAGCGGCCTGTTTCATAGTTGCATAAGCGATGGGACCGGGAAAATCATCGTATCCATTTTGTACCATGACACTAACACGGGCATCCTTTGAGATTCCACCCCTCTTTTGGGGTGTGGGCAGCTGGGGAATGAGGTTGGAACGAACTTAATTTCTCCTTCTCTCGAGCGGACGCTTGTGAATCTACGAATGGGACAAAGTGAGTGTTTCCATATCTCTCAAGGGACGGTTCGATTGGGGGAAGGATACTGTAGGTAGAGGAAACTCGTTTACCTACCCCTACGTACACCGGGCCTACCACCTGAAGAGGTTTACAGGGGCATACTGTTTTCATGATTCTTTCTTCAACTAATTTGCGATTAGTGAAGAGCTCCTTAAGGAAGCTTATGGGTCCTAGGGCGTTACTGCCGTACGATAATTTGCAGAGGAGTCTCTGGCCTACGTATTTCATTAGTTCCGCCGTGAAATCACGGCCTCGAGCAGAGAGGATTTCTTTAGGGAGGGTGACTCGAAATAAAATGGAGGTGAGAGCTTCTGCACCTGAACTCTGGTCAATTTTTCTGAGGGCACCCGCATCGAGGAAACGAGTAGCCTTCTGGCTCAGTTTGTATGACTGGTCGTAATTGGAGAGCTCTTTCGCGGCGCCGGGCACACAGAAGTATTTACAGTTACAGACTGGAAGTTTTTTTCATTTTACGCTGCCTTCTTCCCCAGGGGTGGGAGAGTTGGACAGTCCTTCGGGGCAGTAGCGAAGGCTTGGGAATTATGCTCTTATTCTTCTTCAGGGTTCTCACGAGGAGATAAAGGGGTCGGGACCGTGGACCTCTTAGTTGCTGGCATCAATGTGACTACGAGCTGTGCCACCGGATTTGGGGAGAGCTGCGCGCTCTGGCCTTTTTAGACTGTACAGAACTTAATAGGCGCTGCCACTACCTCGGTTCAGTCAGTTATATACTGACACTGGATGTGGCATCTGACGACGGGGAACTTGTTTGTTTTACCCAGAAAATCCTCGACGACCACGGACTTCTGGTGCTGGGGGCTAACAGAGGTAATCAATTTATCGGATACAACGATACAGGTGTACCCCGTATCGCGTACCAATGTGGAGACTCGGCAACCATTTACGGATCCCGTCTCGAACTTTAGTCATTCGGGAGAACTCTTGTTAAACACAAAGTTCACCTCTTGGTCAGGGGAATTCAATGTGGACAAAGGGGGCGCGGAAGTAGGAGGTTGTTATTGGGAAAGCGTTGCAGTGAGGTTGTGTACGTGTTGAATCGAGGACGACCTAAGGCTCGAATTTTTAGGGAAATTATAGCTATTGTGACCTGGGAGGCCCCTATTAAAACAGGTTATGGGATTTCTGGGGTGTCGGGAGTTCTTGCCAAACTTAGGGGGGGTTATTTTGTTGGGGCTTCTGGGGATACCCACCTTTATTTGGATACAAGGACTGGTTCTTTTTGAACTTTCGCAGGTATAATTTATGGTTAGAAGCATGCAGATCAGCTTCCTCCTCGCAGTCCTTGAATGTAGCGGCTTGCCTTTCCTTGACAAATGCTCTTATCTCGGTGGGAAGGGTACACAACAATGAGTCATTAAGCAGGAAGTCGGCGAGAGAGTCGAACTCATTCCCAACTTGTTCTGACTCTAGCCAGAATTGGAGATGCCTTCTGAGGATAAAGCCAAATTGACGGTATGTATAACCGGGCTGAATTCTAGCCTGTTTAAACTTCATCCTATACTACTCGGGGCTTAGATTAACGGCAGCCAGTAGCTCGTGTTTACAAGTGGTACGAGGGGCAGTCAATAAGTTTTGTGAATCGGTAGGGCAACACAGAGGAAGTGGGGTGGATGTTTGTGGGGGTGTTAGGACAAGTTATGACAAGTCAGTACCTGCAGCCGCACGCTCCTCGTTGTCTTTATATGCTGGGAGTTTTATAGCAGCTATCTGCGTAGCCCCAGCTCGAGATCCAACGAAATTGACTTACATCCAATCCTTGTTCATTTTCCTTTCATGTCCGCGTACTCGATCTCTCTCTTCTGCTTAACTTTCTGCTTGCGCCTGTTCTCTTTCCCTCTGTATTTTTTTTCTTCTCTTTCCGCCTGTTGAGCTTCTTGTTCCTGGACGTAGGCAACTAGTTCTTTGCCTGCTAGTTCCAAAGTTTGGCATTGTTGGTGGAATCTTTCAAACGATGACATCTTACCTATGTCTGTAGGTCAAAAACTCACTTATGTATCCTAGAGGTACCTATGCAACCTCGAAACAAGTAGCGCGCTGTCTAACTCACCCTTATAACAACACTTTCTGTTAATTGGAATAGCAACAAAAAGAATAATTACCATTAACGGCGTAATCACAGACAATTACCTAAAAATTATAGACAGACCTGATCTTCTTATTATATTTAAATTTTCCTCGAACGCTGGGCACAAATTAATTCGTAGTGAAAGGAAAACAACACAATAAACTATTACTTAGTTCTCCAAATACCCCCAAAACCTAATACCAAATATTTATGTCGTGGTATAAAGGGCGGAGTATGTACGTAGATTTGTTACGTACTTAAATAACTCCGTTACTTTGTTTTCTCTAAGAGTGCGATAATTCTTTACTTTATTTAATCTTTTGCTTTGCTTCTTTAATCAGCGAGGATATCTATTGCCATGTACAGCGTTTCGAAAACTTAGTTAAACAACTCTAACCAAAATATACTTTTAATTACAACAAAAAAATGAAATATTAACAACAAACTTTACATCTACAATGATTATTATAAGAGGGTTTAAGTGAAAATTACTACTTTTAAAATGAATATTAAGCGATGGTTGACCTCCAAGCTCACTTTAATAAAGAGCGCTAATTGACACACAAAATTAAATAGGGATGGCTTTACCTTTAAAAACAAGCGACTCCGGATGAGGAACGACCTTGACGGGGGAAGGGGTTTGAGGTACGACGCGGGTGTGTGAGGACTCGGACACCCAGCTAATCGTCTAGCCGGGAGACAGACTGGGAGAAAACAGCTGCCTTTGATAAAAGGTACCGATGGCGCTTAGCACTGTATTTTAATCTTCAATTTAAGCAACGGGACCGTGGAGGTATGCTTCTTCCAATCTTCAGGTTACTCTTGAAATGGTTCTCACTGACGAGCGATGACCAAAAAAAGAAAATTCTTTGACGAATGGGGGTTGTGGGAGTTCACATTGGGTATTCCTCATTGGTGAGGAATATCCCTGGTTTTAGTTGAAAACCGAGATAAAGTGTTTCTCTGACGAGAGATGTATGAAACTGATTCTCAATAAAAGGGTCTACTCTTCGGTGTGACCACCAGGAACTGCCTCAGGAAGAACTTCTTCTCTGCTCGATTCCGTTTATGCCGAGTCCTGCCGCCTGACTTTGTCGTTTCGATATCTAACTCGATCTCCAGGTTATTCTCCAGCTATCCGTATATATACTTCCACTAGCCACTGGGGGTAGGGGAAGGGGGATAAGGGCCTATGTTTAAGCATCTCTCCTATAGCGACACTTTTCAGAGTGTAATCATTTAGCCCTAAAGGCATCTTCTAGCTTTTGTCGCATCTCCTAAAAATTTGTATATTAGGCGAAACTAGATCTCAAATCTTAGGGAGAACAGTGTGCCTTTTTATATATTTCTATTTCACCTGCTATAATCCCCTTCGTTTGTTTATGCAAGCTGGCAAATAAATCTGTTGATTCTGACTTTCTCAGCGATGAATATCGAGTCCGGTTGCCAGCGGGTCGAGAGGGAAGAGGGGGGTTTAAAGTATCAGCCTACACGCCGCATCGCTTCTTGACGCGGGTGTAACCGAACTGGGCATCTGTTTTTTAAAGTGTGATATCGATTTCCCCACACAGAGATAAAAGAGTTTGCGCGCTGCCTCAGTGTGCGTGGTTCGATCCTTACCTACTTTTGCACTGATTTTTTGGCAATTAGGATGAAACTGTTTACCGAAGAAGATACATTATTCCGTTTATCTTCTCTTTCTTTTCTGTTTGACACACACACACACACACACACACAGACATTCATATATATATATCTTTCATGAATGCGAAAGAATGATGAAATGAATCCAGCAAACCGCAAAAATCAGAAAAACCGAATAATTTTTCTTCGGAAATGATATTTCCTAATACGCAAAAATCAGTACATTTCAGAAGACAAATGATCCGGATTTTCTGTTTCTTGCGGTTTGCTGGATTCATATATATATATATATATATATATATATATATATATATATATATATATATATATATATATATATATATATATATATGAAGGTAGTAGCTTATCTTGTATACATTTCGACTTTACCAATTTTATTTTTTAGCACGTTCTAGCTGTTGGATGTAGTTTTTTACATGATGCTGAAGATCGAAGATCAATTGAGGAATATCCATTTTATTTGTTCTTATTTAAAATATTCGGATTTTTATCAATTTTGGCCGTGAGCTTTCGCCTTTCTTCAGGCATCTTCAGACGGAAGTCTTGGTTATTTTTAAGGCGTCATTGATATTGATGGAATTATTTTTTTCTCGTTGCCTCTTTTAGCACCGAGTTAATTGTTTGGTGAGCAGCAAAGAATGAAATTCGTCTTTTTTCTTTGATGCCTTTTAGCGGTCTTAGTCCGAGTACAGTTCGCTTTTCTTCTAGCAGAAAAGGTGCAATACCTGCTCCGAGCTGGTTGGCTGTGTGTTCAGGTTCGGGCCCATCCCTTTGATGAGAAGAGCCTCCAGAATCTTCAGGCGGCGGAGATCCGACTTTTTTTTTGTGAGGGTGGAACGAGGGGCGGTCAATAAGTTTTGCAATTCGGATATAAGGAAACGAGATATGAGGAAAAGTGTTTTATTATTTTTCAATATAACTACCCTCGACTTCAATGCACTTGCGCCACTTGTCCCTGAGGGTCATCTTCAAGGGACTCACGACCATGGCGGAACTCCCTATTTCAGCGAGCAATGGTTGCATAGGAAGGGGCGGTGTCGGTGTACACTGCAATCATGCGTTCATGGATCTCTTTTGCATTCTTGCCTTCCTTGGTCAAAAATTTGATCACTGCGCGGTGCTCAACCTTCTCCATTGTTGGAAAATTTGTGACTGACGATCTGCGATCAGCTACTGCTTCCTAAATAGACGAGGCAGGAGTGTGCGGCTGCATGTCCTGACTTGTGATAACTTGTCCTAACACCCCCACAAACAGCCATTTCCCTTCCTCTGTTTTGCCCTATCGATTCGCAAAACTTATTGACCGCCCCTCGTAATGTTTTAAACAAGGACATTTCTTGTATTTTTTTCATTGTGTTGTTCATTGAAGTGTGTTGTGATTCCTCTTTCTTGCAAGTACATTGTTAGGCATCGGCTGAGGGTGCTGGTGGTCATAGCTATATATTGGTTGTTTGGATGAGGCTTGTAGTCCTCATGGGGTCATTCAAATTTGTATATCACATTTGTAGCCTTTAGGATGGATTCTATTTCACGGAGGTTGTTTCTTCATTAGTAGGTTGCTGACTTCTTTGTTTTTATAATATATTCGTAGTGATAAATTATTGTCTTTTTCTTGAATTGTGTTACTTTTTATGATGTTTTCTAGTATTCGTTCGTCTCTTTTGTAAGCATCCGTCATTTGGTTCTTGTAATACAGTGGTATTATATTTTCCTCTTTTTATTTTTCCTCCTGTACCTCAAACTTCGAGTTGAGAATTTTCTTCTGTAATTTATCAAATTCTCTTTTGGAATAGCCGTTGTTTATTAGGATTTGTTTGGATCATCAAATTTCTTCATCGAGTGCGTTGCACGTTGAGCAGTTATTAATTGCTCTTCTTTTGTAGGAGCTCATTACCGAATTTTATATTTCTCGGTACACTAACATTTGGCGTTAAGTCATCGACTGCAGTCTGTTCCTTTTCGATAGATGGTGGTGATATATTTTCCATCGCTGTTCTATTTTACGTCTACATCTAGGAAGGGAATACGGCCGTTTACATTCAAATCGTATGTGAATTTAAGAACGGAATAAGATTCTAAAGTTCTTTTGATTCGTAGTAATTGATGTTCATCCTTAGTTGTAAGGTATATGTCATCAAAAAATCTGGTGTAAATTTTGGGTGGGTTCATCATTTTGGTTAAAAGCGTTTCCTCTAGATTTTCCATGTAGAAGTTTGCAAAAGTAGGGCCCAATGGGGATCTCATAGCTAATCCATCAATTTTCTGGTAAAGTTTGCCATCTGAGCTTTGGAATGGAGCTTCAGTTGTACCTTATCTTAACCTAGCACTTCCCAGTCCCTATCACATGGTTGGCCTTGGATTGTTTGTATACCAATGTTTGAGCCGGTGGTTGAGAATGGGAGGGGGGGGGATTCATCTTATGGTAATAGATAAGATAGCGTCGTTTCAGTCTAAAAGGGAGAAAGATCGTCTTAGTTCAGGCCTTTTAGAAGTCTAATGAGTCGGGGAAGGGTAGTCCCAGCGTTTTTTATAAACCGTCGAGGAAAGTTCATTAGTCCTAAAAATTGTTGCAACGTTTTAAAGCCCAAGGCGTGAAATTTCCTGATTACTGTGATTTTACTACTGTCTGGTGATGCGCTATTAGAGGCTCCTCTGAAGCCCAGAATTCTAAAGAATGAACACCGAAAGCGCTTTTCGCCAAAATGAAATGCAATCCGTACAATCGTAATCAGGCGAAAAGTTGTTGTAGGTGTTGTATAGGTTCTTTTGCATCCATACTGGCCACTAAGAGGTCGTCTACATAAGCAAAAGTAAAATCTAACTGTAGAATGATTGTGCGCTGTAGCATAACTCATTCGTAAACCAAAACTGCTGACAAGATTGCCTTCTTCTCTTTGGAACTTGGTTTCATAAAGATTTGAAAAAATGCGTTTTTTTAAATCTATTTTGGAAAAAAGTTGTTCATCCTTGCAATGTTACCACTTAGTCAGTGGGGAAAATGAGAAGATACTCGTCTTTAACTGTTATTGAATTTAATAATAAATAACTGCCCGGTATTCTGTAGGATTTGTCATTTTTCTGAATTATGTTAAGAGAGGACACGAAACGTGACTTTGAAAGACGATTATTTTTCTTCATGCAACAATGATACTTTAAGATTTTTTGTTACCTTTAGCAACTTAGTTGAAAGCTTTCTGAGGTTGCCTAGCTCCAAGCCACGGGCTGCTGCGGTTGTGAGTTGGTCGTAGGGGTGTCGCAGTTGTTATCTCCTATTTCCTACAGATGAATCCTTCTCCATATAGTCCTTCGAACTGGATTAGCTAATTTATTGTTGAGATCAGAACAAATTTTTCTTACATTTTCTTGTTTATTTCAGACAATCCAATTTAAAATTACTGCCACTCTCTCGCTCTCACGTACTGTAAGTCATCGTTTCACGAGAAAATGGCAGCCAATTAGCCCATGAACACTTAAATAGGGAAAATCTCTCCGTGTTATTAAAGGTTGATACTCTACTTAATCAATTTTGATGGGCGTAAACGAAATTACAAAGCTGATTTATCCAGGGTTTTAGGGACGATGCGGGAAGGAGAGAGACAAGGACAGGAAATGGGAGGGAGTGGTAAGGAGAAGGAGGGAGAGGAAAGGGGGAGAGTTAAGTAAATGGAGGAAGAAAGGAAGAGAGGAGAGTTAGGTAAATAGAGGGAGAGGGGAAGAGAGGAGAGTTAGGTAAATGGAGGGAGAGGGAGAGGGAGTTAAGGTGGTAGAGAGGGAAGGAGAGCTAAGAAGATAAAAAGATGGAAGGAGAGGGACAGGGAGGGAAAATTAAGGAGATAGAGGGAGTGCGGCAAGGATGGAGGGTTAAGGAGATGAAGTGAGAGGGAGAGTTAAGGATATGGAGGGACAGGGAGAGTTAAGTACATGGAGTCACAAGGAAAAGTAGTATCTCAAAGGCCATTGCTGACCATACTGTGGAGGTACTAAATTAGGAAGGCCCTAACCTCTAGCATAAGAGAAAGCGTAGCATAGATGAAGGCCCTCCCCACCCAACTCTCCACCCGCTTTTGCGGTTCAGAAATTGTAAAAGGTACCTGATTTTGCCTTGCAAAAAGAACAAAATCAGGAAATTCTTATAGCTATATGCATACTATAATCTATATTACGGTGGTACCATCTAGGTCAAGTCATGGATTATCTCGTTAAGTTGAGATGTGAACTGTTCATCACTTCTGGCGGTAAACGGTTCCAGGTTCCACAGATTTTGTCCGAGAAGTTGCCGCAAATGCTGCTATGGAATTGCGGTAATTCCAGTTTGTAACCGTGGTTACGTGTAGCATTTGCGGCCAACGTGAACAACCTTCTGTTAACGACGTTCGAACTCCTCTTATTATCTTAAACGTTTCAATCCACTGGCCTCTTAACCCGCGCGTCTCCAGGGAGAACATCCCTAGTTCTCGTAGCCGCTGCCGATAACTTTTATGCCTAAGGGAAGTTATCAATTTAGTGGTCCTGGTCTGTACCCTTTCGAGCCGTTCAATGTTTTTCCTCATGGTTGGGGACCAGAATTGTACGGCATATTCAAGGTGTGAACTGACTAGAGAGTTATGCAAACTGAGAACAATCTGCTTATATCGGAAGCGAAAATGTCTTTATGTACTCCAGCATTCTCAAAGTCCTCTTTACTACGTGGAGAGACTGCTTGGAGAATTTCCGGCCACTTCTAATTAGTATATATGCCTAAATTCAGATACACCCCCAAAGGAAAAGTGAAAAATGATTCCGAGCGCTTTCGTCTTTATTCTTAAAGACCTTTTTAAGGAATGAAAAGGAGTCTAGACATAAATTGCCTTAAATAGTAGAAGGGGGGATTAGACTACCCACCTCTGAACCTTAATTAGGTGGTACTAATCCTGAAACAACTTTATTTGAGATTTTATGTATGTAGTGCTAATGGGGTTTAGCATGCACAAACCAGGGCTAAGGTTGAAATTTGGGAACGCATTAATGTATCTGCACTTGTCAAGGTAAAATGGCATCTGCCACCTCTCGAACCACTCACCTATCCTGAGAAGGCTATTTCTCAGGCGTTCGACTCCTTCTCGCGAACTCACACAAACTCCTAACTTGTTATCATGGGCGAATTTGGCTATTGAGCATAGTAGTCCCTCGTCTATGTCATTGATATAGACGATGAACAATAGAGGCACGATGACTGATCCATGTGGTACCCCGCTACTGACCGGCGCCCATTGCGAGGCTACTCAGTTTTCTATCTATTCGGCTACCTTGTCGGTAATACCAAGGGTGTGGACCTTGTTCATCAACCTGCAGTATGATAGATTATCGAAGGCTTTTTGAAACTCCATGTATAAGATATCAACAGCTCGACTACGGCCCTAATCACTCAAAATACTGCGAAAAATTTTATTAGATTAGTGAAACATGAACGATTTTTGCGAATTCCCTGCTGGGAATGCAATATCAGGTTGTGTAAATCTAAGTGCTGCACTATACGGTCTGCGATTATTCTCTCGATCGGTTTGCCTACGATGGATGTCCGACTGATAGCCCGGTAATTACCTGGGAATTCACAGGCCCCCTTCTTCTAGATGGAGGTTACGTCTGCTATTCGACAGTCTTCTGGCACCTCTCGAGTTTCCAAGGACTTGTTAAAAATTGTGGTGAGCTGTGGAGCAACCTCTACGTTAACTTCTCGGACGACTATAAAAAGAAAGCCATCCCGACTTGGAGGCTTATACGGGTTAAGGTTTCCCAATATGGCTGCTACTTCATTTCCCTCTAAAAGTATTTCACATAGATTTTCTCCCTCTTCGAGATAAATCCTCAGCCTCGGAACTGGACCGTCTGCTTCCCTCCTAAATACGGAGGTGTAGTAGTCGTTTAACACGTTGGGGATGTTTGTTTCTGACTCTCTTAATACGCCATTGTGATCTCGTAGCGGTCCTATGCTATGAGGAATCGGTTTGCGGCTATTGACATGCTGGAAGAATTCTTTCGGGATTTCTTTACAAAGGGAGGCCATATAAACTTCCTTGCTGCACTTAGCTCTGCGCACGAGTGCTTTAACTTGCTTACACTTTTCTGTATTGAAGAAGTCTTTCTTCATTACGGTTGGCTTTACAGTTGTTTCAGGCACTTTTCCTGCTCTTTATCGCTGCAGCGATACCATGATTAAACCGCTTCGGTTGGAGAGGCTTTCTGCTCATCCTTCTGCTGGGTACTAATCTAGACCGTTGGACCATAAATTTTTCTTTAAACGCCAACCATTTGTCTGAGGCTCCGTCTCCTGTAGTAGGTTCAAGCAGAGCTATCAAATCTCGAAAACCTCCGAAGTTCGTGCGTCGAAAGTCGGGTTTGAAAGTATCGACGTGAGAGCGTCTGTCACATGGAATGTTGACGGAAAACGAGACTGTGCGGTGATCGTTCTCGTCAAGAGACTCTCCCACATTGAGTTAGGAGACCATGTCGTCACCAGTGGTAAACACCAAGTCTAACGCTTCTTCACACACTGTGTCAGGAACTAAGCGAACTTAATTAGTCTCCTCCCTTACCATTGCCTCCAGTCATCCATTCCAGTCATTCTCACTGCAGTTAAAGTAACCCATGACCAAATTCGTGCGACTATTTATCCGGTTGGTGAGTTTCGTGTACAGCATGGAGTCTGACTGTCTTTGCGGTCTGTACATCCTCACTACTCAATCGCAGGAGATGATAAGATCTATGTCTAGCCCTAAATTCTCGTTACCACATCTTATCTTGCCTTCGACAGCGGAAAAACAGTTTCGGTCGTACCCCATAACTCCTGAGCCCTCTAGACAAGGTTGGTGGTGGTGGAACATTATATAATCGGGGATCTTAAACTCACCCTCGAAATCTCGATTGTTATTATGAATCCACATTTCTACGATCGACACAATATTTATTTTGTTATCGGAGGCAAATACTTCCACAAGTTCGTCCCACTTGTTCTGTACGACCTCGGTTTAAAAAATAAAACTTTTGGGGAACGCTGGCTAGACAGCACGTTCCCTCCGCTAACACGTTTCCAGACGATTAGGTTGGAGTGTTTTTTTAGATAAGGACGCATCACCACGAGTGTCTTCTTAGTTGCCTGGGTCTTCTCTCCTCCTGGGACCGGTTCATCGTCACCAGCAGGGCTTCCATTGATCCTCTCGGGGTTGTGGTGTAACAGGGTCTCCTGCAGCAGGATGCCTCACATCGACCTCCTCTCGCGGCTTGTTTTGAGTATCCTGGTCGTTGTTACCTATCGAGTTGCCGCCCAACTCGTTTCGTGCAACCCTCAACAACCAGAAGAAATTCCTGTCAATTAACTTGGCCAGAAACTTCCTTTTTCGGTTCTTTAGGTGGATCCCCGTCCTTTGTGTATAGGTCATCTCGTCTGAAGAACAAACCGACCGGGTCTACAAACTTAATTCCTATCAAGGCACAGAGCTGACCTAGACATTCATTAATGCCATATAGTTTGCTATGTGCGTGCACTGTAGCAAACTTCCTGGGTATTATCCACACGAGCATGGCCTTGGTTGTCTTTGGGAGAAGATTCTCTGTAATCTTCATCGATGCCTTGACTATATGTTCGGTTTACTCAACTCTGCCCCCTCGAACAAAAAGGTCGTTTCAAATGACCATTGAGGCAAGTACGGAGCTCCTGAAGAAATTTCGTACTTTCTTAACTTCGTCTCAAAGTGGCTCGTTATCCCTCCCAGAGAGGCATCGTACTTCCTATTTCTGGCACGGCATCCCACCCAGGTGGTACTGAAGGCCTCGCATCTGTGAGTCTTACACCATTATGGATTGCATATCTTCATCAAACAGGACGGCAAGCGATTTAGGGTTCTCATATGACCCCGTGCGGCAGGGGAGGTAGTCTTCTGCTTCTACTTTTTCTTACCCCTCCTCTTTTCCATCTTACTTCCTGAAACTCTTCTTTGTTCGACTCTTAGCCTCTAGTGAATCCTCCACTGCCGGTGACAATGCGCTCATATTGGCAGGTTCATTGTTACTCACTAGTGCTCCTAACACAGCTGCTATCTGCTTTTTGCTCTTTTTTATTCGCTTCTTTCTATTCGTGTTCGTCAGATTTACTTCAGCAGCTTCTATTGGAACTCCTGCAGCTCCAGTGTTATCGTTCTTGATATTCTAAGAGTTCGTTCGAGTTGCGCCGGGCACAGAAGGTATTACCGTCTCAAGTGCTGCCCTGGATCTAGTGACGTCAACATAAATTTCCTTTGTTCTTCGACTCCATCCCTTAGCCCTACCCCGATCTTTTTGGAGAGCACTCTGACCGGATTGAGTGTATTGCTCTCTTGGATAGGATCTTCGGCAATACTGTCCGCCACGACAGCTCCTCTAATGTCGTTCCCATTCCCTGGGGGTGATATGGAGATGAAACGTCTGCTAAGTTCGTCAACTGCCTATTGAAGTTGTCTTCCTTGGTTCCTCAGGTTTGCCAATTCCAGAATGCAGTTTTATTCGAAGTGACCAACGTGATTCTCACGACTACTAGCTCACGTAGGTGACGCTCTTCCGCTTCTCTCATCTTCCTCTCCATTCTCAATTCAATGTCGCAGACTTGCAAATGCTCTGGCGAGTGATGTCTTTAAAGCTTTCCTCTTTAACCCTTTGAGGGGCAAAATTATTAGGATACAAAAAAGCTCTAAAAGGGCAAAGGTTTATTTGTTGAAATAAAATAAAATATTTTGTTTCATATTGACAATAAATCTTCACCAAAATGATATTTCACTATTATTCTTGAAAAATTATAACTAATTAACTAATTTTTAAGGTGGTACTCATAGTGTACCACCGCCCAAATTTCCATAGTAAAATTTTCCCCCTCCAAAACAAACAAAAATGAAGAAAAAAAAAAAATTAATTTCATTTTAAGTTCTATAAATTTAATTCCTTTTTGCCTCCCCCCCCCAATTTTTTTAAATTTTGTAACATGCATGAGTAGTATGTTTATTTATGAAAATCTTGAATGCAAGTTTTATTTTTTCCATGGCAAAGGACCACCTTACAAATCGAGCATTTCCACTCTGTTCTCGATGGTTTTGCTTTTGTGCTGCATAAGCCACATCTTCTTCTTGTTCCTCTTCTTGGTTGATGAGTTGATTCTTGCTTCCTGATTTCAAGTGGCACCTGAGGCTTATGCTTATTTATTTTAAAGGATGGGCCTTTCTCTCTTAGCTTTATGACATAAGTTGCTGATTCAAGTCCATCAACAATTTTGAAACGAAAGTTTTTCATATTTATCTTTTCAAGTAATACTCGTATATCCTTAGAAATTATAAGGGCATTTACAATGGCTGCATTCAGGAAATAGAAAACTATTTTGTGACACCATTTATGGCTTTTTCGATCTATTTCATATAGCGCCTTCAGCTGGTCAAATATATCTACAAAATTCATATGTTAGTTATAATCTTTAATAGCTTCAAGACAATTGATTTGACTAGTACTTCCATCTCTTTCTTTTCTTGAAACTTGTTCGACAGTAGTTGGGCAATGATAGCTAGATGTAACACGCACCATACGTGTATCTTTCCATTTGTACACATATTCCATCTTCACTTCATACTTTTGTCTTTGTGATAGAATTACCTAAGGCGGCCGCGCCTCGCTTCTATCACATATTGAAACTGATGATTCCCACGTGCATCCTGCGAGAAGAGAGTAGCATGGCGTTCTTATCACCCTAACATCCCCGAGTATTATCTTCCCCCGCTCCAAGTTTAATCAAGGAGGTTCAATCCCCCGTTTGCGTGCAGGCGTCGATCTGGCTAGATTGAATTAGGCTTATGGGAAGATAAGATTGTTCCTTGCGCTAGCGGAACATTCCATGGAAGTCCTCCATTATCCCCTACCCCGAGGGGCTGGCTCGGGCTATTTATGCGATAGAATTTCGCGTTTAAAGCAGATCGAGATTACCTTCGTCAGGCATCACGCCGATCCGGTCTCCCTTGTGCACCTAGGAACTCTCTACCTCGAGAACCCCCTTATTGTCCAGAAGAGGACAATATCCTTGAGTGCCAAGGTCCGTGCCCCTCGAGACGCCAAGTCAACAGGGCTTCCCTGTTGTTCAATTGTTCAGAAGAGAACAACTTTAGAACAGTCATTGTTCTTCGAGCCCGTTCGACAAGAAACGGTTCTCGGTCCACTGATATCACGTCAGTGGTAATTTAATTCCCCCCTTTTAACGTTCTTCAAGAGAACGCTTGGTTACACCAATAACCTCAATTGTTCATCCAGAACATCTCCGATATCCTATCTCAAGGATCGCTCGTACTTCCGAGTCCCACTTCGCTCCCACTCCTCGAAGTCTGTCCTTCCCCCCTCGTTAAGGACAACCCCCATAAAAACCCCTTCTCCTGGGAAGGAAACCGCCAGTCAGACCGAAGTCTTCCCTTCAAATCGCCTTCATCTGCACGACGACCTTATAAATACGTAAGCTACGAATTGCATTTAACTATTTAACTTTGTGCCAACGTAACTCCATGCTTTAACACAGATTTACCCTTCTTGTTTGTTTTGTCATTTAAATCTCTCCAAATCTTAATCCACCGCTTAGTCAAATTTATCCTATGACTTTTTTCCTTTCATGTGTATCTCCCATTTTAATCCCCGGTCATGTAAATATTTCCCATGTGTTGTTTTGTTAGATTAATTAATAAAATTCTATTTTATTAATGCTTGCAATATTATTTATCCTTGGGCTCCGTTCCACTTCTTAAGTATATTGAAGATAAATAAGCCCTCTCCAGGCCCCCTTTTGAACCATTCTCGGTCATCTGATCACCACGTACTCGAATATACGAATATAGAATAATCCCCACAAAGAATAGATATATAGTATATCGTCGGGAGCCTTTTCTACGACACTCTTCTTTGAAATTAGATGGAGACTTTTTCCTATTCTGGTTTACTGTACCACATGAATGCAGAGAATGAATGCTCTTTCAGATCTTCAACTAAATCGTAACTAGTGAAATAATTGTCAAAAAAACTTTATGATTTCTCCCTTGAAGTGGTTGCGTAAGCTTCCGAACAACACTACCTCCTAAATCTTTAGTAACATTTCCTTGCCCCCTACCAGTGTATATTTCCCCATCAAGAAAATAACCTGACTTTTCAGCTAGAATCCATACTTTATAACCTCTTTTAATTGGTTTCATCGGATTATATTGCTTTAGGGTACTGCGATCTTTGAATCTGACCATTGACTCACCAACAGCAACTATTTCACTAGGCAGAAAACTTTTTTAAAAAATTTCCAATAAGCATTTGAAGTAAAGGCCTCACTTTATAAAGCTTGTCGAAGTCTGTGGAATCTCTTTGAGGCATCATCATTCAAATGTAAATTGCCTAAGATCCAATCAAATTTTTTTACAGACATCAAATTGGAAATGAAAGAATCATTCAACTTTGAAACACTACTCCAGTGATCTCTGTAACTGGAGAATTTTTTAAATTTTTATAAACAAATTAATTGCAAGAAAACATTTCATTTCATCATTGCTAACTGAGACAAACTTCTTGATGAGCATATAAATTTGTGTGGAAAACAGTATGGTCAATAACACTGGTCTGCGTCAAAAATGTTCCTGAGGGTTTCATAGGTGATCCTTAATGAAATTTGTCTCCTAAATCCAAATCAAGCATTCATATTGCTTAATCAAATCTAGTTTTTAAGATACAGACCAAGCTCCCTAGATGGCGTTAGAGAGCTCAGTCTCTAGCTGACCGCGAGCGCGAGTGGTTGTGTGTTGCTTGCTCACTCTCCAACTAAGTGTTGGTTTTTTAATCCATGACTTTTCTCATCTATGAACAGTGTTTAAAGTGTATTTCTAAAACTTTATTTATCTTTGTGAATTTTTTTCCAGGCAAATACATTAGCAAAACTCCTTATATTTCATAAAAATGAATAGAAAGTGTAAAAACAGTCCTGATAGATTTTGTTTTGTTTGTGGAAAGGTAACATTTAGTGACCAGCAATGCACTATAACGCCGTTAGTAAAGTTCCTTTACAATGCCTATTTTGGAATAAAGCTAGGTGATCAAGACAAAAACTTTGCTCCACATATGTGCTGCAAAGCCTGTGTCATAGCCTTAAGACGCTGGAGTGAGGGCAAAACGAACTGTTTGTCATTTGGTGTACCTATGGTGTGGAGAGAAGGCAAGGACCACATTACAGACTGCTATTTTTGCATGACAAATCTCAAAGGTGAGATAATTACTTTAACAATATAGTCCTTGACAAATCTAGAAATGTTTATACAAATCTTTTGGTAGCCTATTAAAATTGTAATTGTGTATAAAAATAGTGTATTATGCTGGTAGAAAAATTGTGGTTAAATTGTATATAAAAATTGATTGTATTTGAAAATTGTAAATTTACCTGGTATGAAAAATGTGGAAACGAGGGTCAAGTGAATTAAAAGTATGTAAATTAAGTATGCGAAACTTTTTTTTCAGGTGTCAATAAGAAGAACAAACACACTGTAGTCTATCCTGATGTTCCTTCTGCCATTAAACCACAACCACATGGTCCAGGAGTTCCAGTTCCTTCTCCATCTAAAAATACTGAGCTACAAGACAATATAGAAGATATAGAAGTGGATGACACTGACACTTCAGTGACATATCAGCCTACGTCTACAATGACTTTGCCAAGACCACTCACTCAAGGTCAATTAAATGACTTGACTAGAGATCTTGGTCTTTCTAAAGAGAACGCACAACTTCTTGCATCCCGTCTTAGTGAGAGCAACCTCCTCTCTCAAGAAACTACATACTTTTGGTTCAGAAATAGAGACGAAGAGTTTCGAATGTTCTTTGCAGTTGATTCTTGCAGCTCTTTGGTGTATTGCAATGATGTAAAAGGTTTAATTGAGGCACTTGGCGTTCCTTACCAACCAAGTGAATGGAGGCTCTTTATTGATTCTTCTAGCCGAAGTTTGAAGGCAGTACTCTTAAATATTGGCAATAAAATGGCATCTGTACCTATTGGCCATTCAGTTCAGTTAACAGAAAGCTACGAAAATATGAAAGTATTGATTAATACAATCAAGTACTCTAACCAGAACTGGTTAATATGTGGTGATCTCAAGGTAAGATATATTTTACTTTATTGAACTTGTTAAATATTTCAAGGAATGTTTTTTTCTAAATACCAATGACATAAGGATATTATACACATATTAGTTTCTCCCTACCCCTAAAAAACTTGCCTATGCAAAAAATAGAAGTTCTTAGAAACCATGTACATCAATATGCATCAATATGTTTTCTTTCAGGTTGTGTGCCTTCTTCTTGGGATGCAAGGAGGCTACACAAAATATCCATGCTTCATGTGCTTATGGGATAGCCGGGCGGATAGTGTTCACTATAAGCAAAAAGACTGGCCACCTCGAGAGGCATTCCAAATTGGCTGCCACAATGTGGTAGCTCAACCTCTAGTCCCTCCCAAAAATGTTTTACTGCCTTCTCTTCATATAAAGCTTGGCCTGATGAAGAACTTTGTCAAAGCACTGAATACAGAAGGCCAAGCTTTTAAGTATCTACATACTGCAAAAATTCCCACAGATCAGTGATGCCAAGCTCCATGCAGGCATATTTGATGGTCCCCAAATTAGAACTCTGTTTAAGGACAAGCATTTTTACACCAATATGGAAGCCAGTGAACAAGAAGCATGGCGAGCGTTTAGTAAAGTAATCGACGGTTTTCTGGGAAATAAAAGAAGCTCAGAATATATCTCACATGTAAATGAACTTATGAAAAGCTTCGAAAAAATGGAAGCTCGCATGTCGATAAAAATGAATTTTATCCAGTCACATCTTGACTATTTTCCGGCAAACTGTGGAGATTATAGCGAGGAACAAGGAGAAAGATTTCACCAAGACAAACAGACGATGGAGACAAGATATCAAGCGGAAGTCATCAAGGACTTCTTTTCTTGGAAAATAGTTTCTTTGCACTCCTGGGTAAGCTCATAAGTAGTCTGTAAGTTTAAAATTAATTAAAAGAAAGTCGAATTAAGTCGGTATTTTTTTTATTACAAGTAATTGTAATTTATTAAATAACTTTTATATAAATAAGGGATTTTTTCAAAAATGGCCCTTTTCTAAAAACAGTAGTGCGCTGTATCTCAAAAACCAGACCTGATTGAGCAAAATGAATGTCATATTTCAATTTAGGAGAACAATTTCGTTAGGAATCACTAAAGAAAACCGCAGGAACAGAAAACATTTTTCAAACGCAGGCCTGTGTAATTTGATTTGAAAAAAGTTCAAGAAATATTTTGCAAGGGGTAGTTTCATCTAGTTGTCCTAGAGCATCAGTTACTCCAAATGACTTTAAAAATTTGTTCCTTCTTTCACTGAATAATTTTTTCTTCATTTCGGTCCAGTCGCTGACGACTACGATTGTGAATATTCTTCAATAGGAGATACTATATTATCTTCACTATCTTCAAGCTCTTCATCAACATCTGAAGTGTCAACTGATGTTTCCGAAGGAATATCGTCCCAGGCCACATCTTGTAACTCTTTTTCTGATAATTTTAGCTTTTGGCTAGCCATCCTGAAGAATGAAAACGATATATATATATATATATATATATATATATATATATATATATATATATATATATATATATATATATATATATATATATATATATATAAGCCCTAATTATTTCGACAATTAATATATGAAACGCATATGTGAAAGCCTATTTATGTGAGGCAACATATATCTATATATCCGGCGAAAATAGGTTGGAAATGCATAGGCCAGTATGAACATCTATAATACATTTGTGCGGTGGTACAGATAACGTACCACCTTTTCTTTTCAAATTACTTTAGCGTGTGTATGATTGATTTGATAATATCAACATAAATACTTTAATCCTATCTAGGAAACAAAAATATATCAAAATAATTATATTTACCTTAAAAAAATCTGAAATTTCTGCAAATTTCAATTAAGGAGTGACGATGACGCAGCATTCTCCTTCGACGGCTTAGCCACAATGAGGGCAAATAATTTTGCCATCCAAATTTGTAGCCAAATGCATCCAGAAGCTTCAGAAAGTGCATTTATAAAGGTGGTACAGATTCTGAGCTGCTGCTCAATTCGAAAAATGCTGTTTTTTAAAGTGGTACCCTTTTTGCACTACCACACATCCAACTTAGCCAAACAGGTGGTACATTATTTGAACCACTTCCCTTGAAAGGGTTAAAATCTATACATCAACGAATGCCCCCGCATCTAGGACATTCAGTTTTAAATAGTTGGGCACCAGGCATTTTTTCTCTATTTACTTTGAGCTTATGTCAGCTGACTAGGCGCGAGCTATATCTTCGATGCTTGTGACCACTAAAAGAGATGGAGTAAGGTAGCGATAAGCCAGAGAGAGTGAGTGAGTGAGTGATAGAGAGAGGCAGTGATGTAGCGAAAGAGAGAGAGAGAGAAAGAAAGAAACAGAGAGTGTGAGGTAGCGAGAGAGAGGGAGAAAGAAAGAGAAAGGGAGAAAGAAAGAGAGAGAAAGAAAGAAACAGAGAGTGTGAGGTAGCTAGAGAGTAACAAGGAGTAACGAGGAAAGGAAGTACCCTAGGAGACCTTACGGTCCATTCAAAGAGGGTACCTTTGGACTAGCAATCGAGCAGGCACATGGATACTCAATTGTTTTGCGTCCCTAAACGGCCACTTTTCCAGACTTTGTCTAGTCTTGACTTGAACTGAGCAACAGATTCACTGTTGACAACTTTCACTGGAAGTACGTTCCACTTACCGCAGATACTGTAGGTGAAAAACTTTCCACACAGATTGTGGTTGTAACGCTTCAGTTCAAGTTTGAAGCCGTGATTGCGCGTTCTGTTCTCACTCAGTGTGAAAATATCCCGGTAGTCAACATTGTCGAACCCTCGAAGTATTTTGAAAACTTCGATGAGCTGACCACGCAGTCTACGGGTTTCCAGCCAGAACAGATCTAATTCCCTTAGTCTATCCTCATAACTTTTATGTCGGATAGAGGGAATCAGCTTGGTTGCCCTGGCTTGTACGCGTTCTAATCTCGCGATGTCCTTACAAAATGAAGGACTCCAAAATTGTACGGCATACTCCAGGTGCGGTCGGACAAGTGAGTTGTACAAACACAGTACAATCTCCTTGTTCCGATATCCAAACTGGCGCTTAATATAGCCTAGCATCCTTTGGGCCTTTTTTTCCGCCTCAATGCACTGTTTCGAGAACTTGAGGTCACAAGTGATTGTTACACCCAAGTCCTTCTCAGTGTCGGTGGATTCAATAGCAGTGCCCTTAATGATATACTGATATTGGGGATTTCTGTGGCCGATGTGCATCACTTTGCATTTCCCCACGTTAAAAGGTATTTGCCACGTGTCCGACCACTCCCCAATCTTTCCAAGATCTTCCTGCAGGCGGGCAGTATTTCCATCCTTTGCAACGTTCATACCAAGCTTGGTATCGTCGGCAAATTTAGAAATCTTGGCAACCATGTCCCTGTTCATGTCGTTGACGTAGATGATGAATAGTAGTGGTCCCAGGACAGAACCTTGAGGCACCCAGCTAGTAACGGGCACCCACTCAGAAGCCTGCCCATTCACCACCACCCGTTGCCGTCTGCCACTTAGTCAGTTCTCGATCCAGCCGGCTACTTTTCCGTCTATGCCCAGCGCTCGCACTTTCCAGAGAAGGCGGCGGTGTGGTACCTTATCAAAGGCTTTCTGAAAGTCTAAGTACACCACATCCACCGCCTTGTCCCGATCGTGCTCACTGAAGACGAAGTGGAAGAATTCCAAAAGGTTGGTCAGGCATGACCGTTGCCTTCGCAAGCCGTGCTGGGAACTCCTCAGTAGCAGGTTTGACTCTAAATACGACGTCATTTTGTCCACCATCTTGCTTTCCATGAGTTTACCGACTATCGAAGTCAGACTGATAGGTTGGTAGTTTGACGGTTGGATTCGGTCTCCTTTCTTGAAGATAGGAGTCACCTCCGCTTCACGCCAGTCTCTAGAAACGCATTTGGTCCGGATTGACATGTTGAAGATTGCGCTCAGGTGTCGTGACACTTGATTGCGCACTTCTTCTAACACTTTAGGTAGAAACCCATCCGCGCCAGGTGACTTATTCGTCATTAGGTCACTGATCTTCTTTTTTATTTCCCCTTCGGTGAAGTCAATATCCTCCAGCTTTTCCTCCGAGTAAGAATCCATTGGCTGGGGGATGGGAACACACTCTTCAGTAAACACTGAAGAGAAGTAGTCGTTGAGGAGGTTAGCATTTTCTGCATCTAAGTGTTTTAATGCCCCCTCCTCATTTCTTAAAGGGCCAATCGTTCGACGGATTGGTTTACGGCTGTTCACATATCCAAAAAACTCCTTTGGATTCTCTTTACAGAGTCTCGCCACTCAGAGTTCCTCAGACCGCTTAGCCGCCCTTATGCTGGACTTCACTCTCCTGGATAGCCTCCGGTATTCGTCAAAGTCACCCGAGATCTACGATTGCCGGTACACAGTTCTCTTCTTCCTAAGCAGTTGGCCGATTTCTCGATTAAACCACTTTGGTTGAACAGAAGACTGACGGGGACATTTCAGAGGGATGAAACGCAATTGAAGACTCATGAATGTGGTTTTGAAACTGTTCCACGAGTCTTCAACTACATCGCACACTTCTAGCCTCTCGTCAGTCAGTCCAGCACGAAGACCTGCAAAGTCTGCTCCTTTCAAATCGAGTTTCCTCGATTTACTAGTTGCAGGCCCTGCCTTCGGGATTTTGACTACAAATCTAATTAGTCGGTGGTCACTGCCACCGAGCTCTTCGCCAACAGAAAGGGCCTCAACGATGTCATCCTCAGAGGTGAAAACCAAGTCGAGGATATTGTTTCCTCTCGTTGGCTCTCTCACCCATTGAGTCAGGAACTCGTGTTCGCGAACTCCAGGAGTAGTGCGTTCTCGCCACAGGGTTCTCTGGTTTCCCAGTTAACTTGTGTGTTAAAATCACCCATGATGATACGCACTCTGTCTTTGACAAGTTCTCCTAGTAGCTGGTACAGATCTCTGTCCTTTTCAACGAGTTGGGCAGGAGGTCTATAAAGCACCAGGCTCCTGTATTTGGCAGGACCTATCTCTAGGTCAACACCTAGTAGTTCATGGTCGGTTACGATGTTGCAATCCGTCAAGTTGAGAGTATCCTTGACATGCAACATCACACCGCCACCCTATCTGTCTGGCCTATCTTTCAGGAAGAGCTGGTAACCAGGAATCGTGAATTCACCTTCAAAATCTCGGCTTGAGGTTTTTATCCACGACTCCGTTATGGCCCCCATCTCCAGTTCTTCTGTTGCTACGAGGCCACGAAGTTCTAGAAACTTGTTTCTGATAGACCTCACACTAAACAGAAGAACTTTGAGGGAGTCCCCGACTGTAGGAATCCCTACGCTCTTCCGTTTCCCGCTTTCTTTTTCTGTGGCTGGGTCACTCCCCTCTTTGTGACTTCAGAAAAGGTCGTTCCTGGAGTAACACGGGTGTACTGGCGTACGTCCTCCTTTACTCGGGATCTGACACTTCTTTGTCCGCTCCACAACATCCTGGATCATGTTCGCGAGTGCAGCTTTCCCTTTAAAGGAAAGATGCACTCCGTCCCTTTTGTACAGGTCATTTCTCCCGTAAAAGGTGCGGTAGGGGTCTACAAAAAAGACTCCTTCCGCCGTACAAAGATCTCCCAGGCGTTGGTTTATGGAGACGTTCCTCGCGTGAGCATTGCGGGATGAACCTCGTCTTGGGAGTATCCCGACAACGACACGTCTGCGGGTTTTAAGCCCACAGTCGTCAACTCCTCCCATAACCGTGGTCAGAATCTTCCCGCTGGGGCCTACTTTTCCTCCTCGTAGGTAGAGATCGTTGCCACTTGCCATGAGGGCAACTACTGAGTTCTCAAAGATCTGAGATTTCTCAGCCTCCACCCTTATCTCTCCGTTCCCCTTTCCTGGAAGGCAGCTTACCTTCACACTGGTGCGAAGGCGGGCCGCTAGCAAGGGTTGTAGATCCCGCGCTTGGGAGTCACCGATCACGATGACCCTCGCGCATTTGGGTTCAGAGGACAGAGGCGCTCCTTTCAGTATGGGCTCTTTCGATTACTCTTTCTTCCCCACTTTTTTGTTTTTTTCTTCTTCTTTTTCTTCTTGTTTTTTTCTTCCGTTTCTACTTTCTCTTCTGTTTCATCGACTGTTTTTCCTTTCTTACTCTTCCTTTTCTTCTTTTTGACGCCCTGACTAACCTCAGAAGTTGCTGGCTCTAGGACGTCGGATGGTTGGCCTATCTCTATCGACGCGGTGCAGGAGGGCCCAACAGAGGAGCCATCCGCGTCGTTGTGAGTTTATCGTTGCTGTTGCTCTACCTTGGTGGCTTTAATCTCTGCAATGATGGCTTCGAGATGACGGATTTGAGTCACATGCTGAGATTTGAAGTTTTTCACCTTTTCTTCAAGCCGTCGTGTTTTTTCCTCAGAAAATTTAAAAAGTTCCTTAAGCTCCTGAAGTTCTGCCCTTAGGACGCAGTCCGTGCAGATACTTCTAGGGGGGCATTTTGAGAAACACCCCTCCTGAAAATCTACGCAACACTTGTCCTTTTGGCATGTCGAGCAGGTATACTTTAACGCACCAGGTCCTTTCTTTCCTGTCATGCTGAACACTTTATATCTCGGAATACTTTGTGACCACTCAATAAAAAAGAAAGGGGGTGGTGAGTTCACCCCGCGTGAGTCGCTCACGCCTATCGATCGGAGAGGTTTCGGATCTTTCAGAAGGCACGCTCTTTGTGCTGCTGTTCGTCCGACCGAGTCGTCAAACCTCGGCGTGCCGTGGCTCCCAACTAAGCAGCACTGACGGTCCCCGAAGGGGCCATTGATTTATCACCAGGTGAACAACGGAGCACACCCCGTACTAAACTCCTACTAGTTCTCTTCACGACCACCAAGATCTCGGAGCAGCGTTCAATGGATATTCCGCCACACCAAGAGACTTGACCCAAGACTTTTTATTGGCCTGGCAGGCAACCTGGGAACAAAGGGCCGTCACCTCGGACCGATGCTACCAGAGGCACCCGTCAACGGTCACTGGAAATGGTCAATAATTACGCGCCAGGGAAGGGGGTAACGGGGCACTACCCTTATCCCATTCATCGTGCCCCAACGCCTCGGACACCTCTAGTCCTAGTCTTTCGCAACCAGTGAGCGTCGATTGACGTTGTTTATAGAGGTTCCAAAGCCTCTCTTCTGACGCATGAGGTAGCTGCCATGTCCTTATATGTAGATAGAGGCAAAAAAGGGAAAGAGTGACATGATAGGAGTAGGGTTGTTTTTTGTGTTTTTTTCTTTTTGTATAATAAGTGGAAGAGATAGGATAAAAGTAAAAAAGGAGAAAGATAGAATAAAAAAGGAAGGGATGACGCATTTAGTCTGGAATCTCGTTTTCGACCAAATCCACAAGGGAAGCCCTACCAGGGGTACCCAGAAGAGGTACCCCCGCCGACATAGCTCGAAAAGTCAAAGGTACACACAAGCTCTCTTTCCGCGACAAGGGGGCGTCACCTCTCCCTCTACTTTCTTTAAGAGAGAGAGAGAGAGAGAGAGAGAGAGAGAGAGAGAGAGAGAGAGAGAGAGAGAGAGAGAGAGAGAGAGAGAGAGAGAGAGAGAGAGAGAGAGAGAGAGAGAAAGAGAGAGAGAATTATTAAGAGGGAGTGAGGTAGCGAAAGAGAGAAGGAGAGGTAAGAACATATGGAGATTGAGTGGGGCAATAGAGAAAGGGGAAATATGGAATAGAGAACAAGACTTAGGGGCAGAGAGGTAGGGAGGGGTAGAGAAGGGGACGCGTAGGGAGAATGAGAGGGAGGGAGAGAGGTTTTATGAGTGGCTCCACCCCAGGCGAGTCTTCTTCTTTCGTTTAATCCCTGGCTCTCATGTGACATTCCGTGGAGCACCTCGCGAATCAATGACGAATGAGTCGAAATTGTATTAGTTACATCACAC
This sequence comes from Ceratothoa steindachneri, assembly GCA_963969495.1. NCBI lineage: Eukaryota > Metazoa > Arthropoda > Malacostraca > Isopoda > Cymothoidae > Ceratothoa > Ceratothoa steindachneri. The sequence goes on along the minus strand of OZ018324.1, from coordinate 184,473,677 downwards.
CCTTTACTAAGTAGTTATGACCCTTCTTTTAAGACATTAAGTTTTCGCGAAGTTAATGTCTGGTTAAAAATCGGTAATTTAACTTTTTAGTTGCGTGCACGCAAACCTATAAGTAATTATTTTGGTCCGTAGGTGGGTCGGGTGGATGGTAACCATTTTACCTTCCAATCAGTTTTTTTGGGCAATAACATAGTAACTATTTGGCCGATTCTAACGAAGTTTGAAACCCTTATGTTGTTTTACATTCTCTTTCGAATGATATAATTACCGAGGTTCTCTCAAGGTTACTCTGGATATTATTGAAATAAAAATCGCTATGGATCGGATTACCCCACTTGTTGAAAGTTTGAAGGTTATAAGGTCATAATTGAGAGAACGCGACTTAGGTCCGCTGACCTTGTCTTTACATAACAACGGCCAACGTGCTGACAATGGTAACACTAATTTCCTTTGGTCTCCCTTTTTTCCTTCTATTTCTGCCCTTTTTTGTCTTATATCGACACTTCGTTATGAAATAAATTTCTCTTTCCGGAGAAAGCTTCTAGAAATTTTGAATCCAGAATAAAGAAAAATATTTTCTAAAACGAAGTTATTTTATTATAAAATTTCTGAGTTGACCTAAAAGAGATTTAAAATTCCACGGTCCATGAATTTCGGTCACTCCAAAGGCAAACGTCGATTCAGTGCTGGATTTTAAATGGCGCTTTCTATTGTCATTTTTCCCTCATATTTCTGATACTGTGCGTCTTTTAAAGTTGCCAAATGACATTCTACTGGAGCAGTTTGTTGTGAAAACAGGCTCAGAATTTATATTTATTGAGGTCTACAAATAGATTTCATCATTGTTTCCTCAATTTAAGGGGTTTTTAGCTCGTGTGGATGGAGATATTTCTTTGAGGTTGCTATGAATGCTGGCACTTGGCGTGGAGCGAACCAGAGTATGTGAATGAGAACAATTCTCCTCTCCGATGTGCTAGAATAAATACACATCGAATGGCATGAGATTGAGAGTGGTTGCTATCATGGGGTTGCCAGCTACCGTTTGCTGCACCACTAATCTATTGGAGTGAGATATTAACGTTGTATGCGAAAAAGGAGAAGTAATCAAGAAATACCATGAAAAGAAAGATGGAATTTAAGATCTAAAAAATTAAGTATGCGTTTTGAATCACATCAATATTTTTAGCTTTGGCATGTATTGTTTTGAGGCTAGAGTATAATTTGTGATACGATCATTTTTCTCAGTGAATTTTCCTCTCTTTCAATCTCTCAGGACATCTATAAATTAGTTCCCAAATTTGGCTGTGAACTTTACCAACCCAACTACCCCAAAATAATTCTTTAGATAAGTATTCAGTAAATCTATTATCATTCATTCACTTTTACTATAAGAAGACTAGAAACATATTAATACGGTACTGCCTTAACCAAAGTAAACTTTATAAGACTTTACTCCCAATTATTTGCAAGTGCAAATGAAATTTAACTTCTCCACCTATTTAGTTATCGGTTTAATAATGGTCAATAGAAGAAACATAGGTAATTGTAGGCTTCAATTTTGAATTGGGAGTTATCATTGGGATCAATCTTATAAATTTCCACAGTCAATTATTCAAATATTGTTTAAATCTTCAACTTACATCGCATCAACTAATAGTATAAAATTGAATTGCTCCCAATTTGTTCTTAAATGACAATGGTACAATAAAATTTGATAGGCGCAAATTAATAAAAATAAAATTTCATCAATTAATAATAACCAGTAATTTAACTGGTATTCTTCTGGGTATAATATGGAGAAATAATCATCTACGTTTATCCTGCTAAGTTTTTTAAAATTTTAATTCTGCCAAATGTGGTACTGACCCTTATACGAGAATACTCCTAAAAATGAAATCAAGTCATTCAACATTCGAAACACTCATTTCCTGCATTATTTAGTGCCCAGTCTTACAACTATTATTTAGGCTGCCCAAAACTCTCATATTAAAAGTAACTTTGCTTCGCATTAGCATATGAATTTAACTAAAATAAAGGCATAACTGCACAAACTTGGAAATGGGTCTGTATGAAATATTACTCAGTCTTGTCGAAATAATCCACAGAATTCTCTCACCATTAGTCTAAGGACGATTTATAATATGCAAGGAGAAACGAAAGGAAAAATAACCATTTGTTTGTATTTTGAGGCGAGATATTCTCTCTTGCCTTAATCCAAGGGCTACGGTCGGAATAAAACTGTGGAAAGACGTGAGTTGAAGAGGGATTCCTTCATTTTTAATTCTTCCACGTACCGAGTCGACTAAAGGCGCACGTGGAGTTGGGGGACTAATATATCACGCACGTGAGATGTAAGGCCTGAGAAAGCAGAAATGCTGGCCAGAAATGGGGAAATAACGTGTAAATGTATGCAAGTAAAAGTTTTATCATTTGAAAAAAGTATTCTGAGCTAAGACTCCTGAATGGACGAGAAATAAGTGAAGAGAAAATTGATTATTGTGATATAGATAGGGGACAAGAAAACAGCGAGTCCCATCTCTCTCCTTATTAAAAGGAGGTGGTTTTGCAACTTTCAATGCTAATCTATTTTATTTATAATATACAGGGTGCGTAAGGTATTTGAGGACCTATGTTATTATTACTATAGCAGCATATTATTTGAATTTGTATTTTGTATATTTCAGAATTATCAATGGCAGACCCTATGGTTCCACAAGAAATGGAGAGGCACGCTGTTCTAGTGGCTATAAAGGCTGAACATAGCAATTTAGAAATAGCAAGATTTTTAGAAGTCGCTAGATCTTTCGTCTACAAAGTTTGCAAGAAGTCAGAGGCCAAAGATGTTTAAGCCATGGATCGACAATGTACGCAATGTACGCAACATCCATCACACAGAGATGGATGGCGGAAAATCTTCCTGATCACATAACCCCTAACATTTGGCCTCCTAGCTCCCTAGATCTCAATCCATTCGACTACTATGTATATAGCGTAGTTGAGAAAGAGATTAATGAGCATACTCATAACACTAAAGATTCCCTAAAAGCCTCCATAGTCAGAGTAATGTTGAATATAACTAAGAACCACTTGATCCTAGCATGGAGGCGATTTAGACATCGCATAGAAGCCGTTTAAAGCTAAAGGAGACTATTAAATAAAATTACAAAACAAAATATGTTTATTCTTATCCTCACAACATTTCAGAAAAAATTACATTATTATCTGTTTCTAAGAGTCAATTTTGTGTAAGTATTTATCTGTCCTCAATATCTTACGCACCCTGTAATTCTTTTATACAAATAATTTTATTTAATGTATTTATGTAGAAGGTTTTTCTAAAATTGTATTTGCTGGCTTAACATTCAAATTTCTTTGGTAAAGATGACCAAGTCAGTCGAAAGGCGTAGTAGAAGAAGAAATAATGGAAGTACTGATCTCCTAATTCCATTTTCGGAAATGTTGTATACGGAGATACCAGTTGAGGAAATGATAAAAAGGCTTTTAGCGCCGTTCCACAAAAAAATAATTTAAGTAGAACTAAAATGGAACATAAATCAAAGTGATCCTAACTTATCAGATTATTAGCTATGGCTTGGCCACTCCCCCCTACAAGGGGAGCTTTCGCTTCGCTGCGCTTTCTAACAACCTTTTGGCCTGTTGGCCTCAGGCCTATTCGGCCTTTGAAACCACTTTTTTTAACACACTTTCATTACGGATTTTTTTTTTTTTACTATTTGTTTAAACGCCTCTTAAACCTCTTTTTAAAGTAAAAGGAAACAAAACAAGGTTTGCTGACCAAAGGTTGCGTGCCCTTACTTATTCTGATTTATGAGCTTACGACCTTCAAAATTTCAATAATTCCCGGACTAACCTTGGGAGTACATTTGTGATTATATCATTCCAATAAGGTAAAACAACATAAGGGTTTCAAATTTCGTTTGAATCGGCGGAATTGTTACAATGTTATTACAAAAACAAAAAAGAGCAAAACTGTGACCGACCGACCATCCAACATAGTGAGATATAGAGTCGCCCGAGAATAGACTCGCACGCGACTAACAACCATCTTTAAATACAATAAATACTTTATTTGTTAATAATTATTAACCCAAAGCCTACAAAATTAATTCATTCTGAATTTCTTTCTTCAAACCGCTTCGTTCTTTTAATAACCGGAAATTCTTTAATTTTTCTTCCTCCTCATCTTTAATTTTCTTCTTCCTATCCTCCTCTCCATCTTCTTCTCTTCTCCTTTTGATCACTTCTCTTCCTCTTCTCCTCCTCTTCTTCCTATCCTCCTCTCCATCTTCTTCTCTTCTCCTTTTTGATCGCTTCTCTTTCTCCTCCTTCTCTTCCTCTTCTCCTTCTCTTCTTCCTATCCTCCTCTCCATCTTCTTCTCTTCTCCTTTTTGATCGCTTCTCTTCCTCTTCTCCTCTTCATTCTCTTACGTCTCTTCCTTTTCGCTCTTTCATTTTGTTTCCCTCCTCTTCTTCCTGTCTTCTTCTTTACTTTTCTTCTCTTTCTTATCTATTTCCTATTCCTTTCCTTCTCAACTCCTCCGCTGTCGTATATTAATGCTTCTGTCTTTTCGTTTTTCTCCTGCTCTTCAATCTTTTCTTCTCTTCCACCTCTTTATTCTATGCTTCTCCTCCTCCTCTTCTACTTCTCTTCTTCTTCTCCTACTATTCTTATTCTTCTTCTAATTTTCATCTTTTTCTTAAACTTCCCTTTCTACTCCTCTTCTCCTTTTAAACTTCTTTCTTCTCTCCTCCTTATTCTTCAACCTTCCTTCTCTTCTTATTCTCCTACTCATATTCTTTTTCTTTTCCTCCTTCATTTCTTTTATTTAACCCATCCCCAAATTCCCGTTCTTAAAAGATAATATAATATTTATTAAGTAATGAAAATACAAAAAGTAAATTTTATATTAATCACGTAATTAATTACTAAATACACCTGACAATGGCTTCGCTCCTAAGATTAAAATTTAAAATGTAAAAAAGAGCAGCCATGGTTCAATTTTTCTAATTTTCTGAACTTCACCATTTGTAATTCTTTGGGTTTTAAAAATTTCACAAAATTTCGATACTTATACTTATTTCTGAACTTCACCATTTTGTTTTTGATATTATAAAAGAATTATTAGAAATAACTTTGATAAAAAAACATAAGTCATAACCAAACTAAGATGAAATTATTATTCAAATACTCAAAAAAATCCCCTTCTTAAATTATAGAGTTAGTGAAGTAATGAGGGGCGTCCTGCACGTGGGCCATCTTCAAGGGACTCACGACCATGGCGGAACTCCCTATTCCAGCGAGCAATGGTTGCATAGGAAGGGGCGGTGTCGGTGTACACTGCAATCATGCGTTCATGGATCTCTTTTGCATTCTTGCCTCCTTGGTTAAAAATTTGATTACTGCGCGGTGCTCAACCTTCTCCATTGTTGAAAAATTTGTGACTGACGATCTGCAATCAGCTATGCTTCTTAAATAGACGAGGCAGGAGCGTGCGGCTGCAGGTCCTGACTTGTCATAACTTGTCATAACACCCCCACAAACAGGCATTTACCTTCCTCTGTTTTGCCCTACCGATTTGCAAAACTTATTGACCGCCCTTCGTGTATATATATATATATATATATATATATATATATATATATATATATATATATATATATATATATATATATATATATATATATATATATGATATTTTAGAAGTTATGGAAGAACTTATTTTCCTAGAGCTGCTAATTGAGCAGACTTTCCTGAATTGATTATTGAAAAGGTTATCTAGAAGTCTTTATTAAAGACAGTTTCTTAATCTAATTTCGAAAGAGATTTTGGAACTCCGATAATCCAATCTATTTTTTCGAGGTCTTTAGCAAAAAGAATTTCCAGAAATTAGTCTTGAATTAATTTTCAAGAGCTTATCGAAGAAGTCTTCTCTAACTAATTTTGAGAAGTGGATTAATAAGAATTGTTAAAAAACATATTAGTGATGACTGCAAAGAATTTATTATCGAAGACATTTTCTAGAAATAATTATAATAACTATTGACGAAATTTTGTAGAACAAATTATAATCATCAAAATTTTAGATGAGATCATCTAGCCTTGAATTTATTATCGAAAAGACTTTTTGCGACACGAAATTTTAGATATATAAATTTTGATGGGGTTTTTGGGAACCTATTTTAGGAGACATTGCGTAGAACATATTACAGAGATTTGCTAGAAGTAACGTAAACTATTTTTTTTAACGCCAGTAGGAAACGTATTTTATAGAAATGAATATTGAGGAATTACTGTATAAGAAATTTTATAAATGATTTTTTTAAAAATGAATAATGATAAACTCTAGAAATTATTGCCAAAGTGATTTCAGTAGCTCATTTTTTCGGATATTTTCTTGAAAATATCATCATAAGATATTCTGAAATACATCACTGAGGATATTCTCTAAACCTCTCTATCGACTAATTTTACTGTACAACAATGAAAAATTAACCAGAAATGAGAATACCCTTTGATAGGGGTATTATTTGAATAAATCCAGAGTATAACGTCCGTCTGTTTCTGCGACCCTCCAGTTTCTCGTAAATTACCATCCTACTTACGTTAAATACACTGGTGGTTCCGTAGAGATTGAATTCAAACAAGATTGGGCGAAAACTGACAACTCTAAAAGTTATAAACGGATTTTGATAGAATTTTAATGGGATGTTCGTAAGGTATTTTCAACCTAACCTATGAAATTTCTGAAAGTATACTCAATGTTTCTTTCGTTACATATATGGGTAACGTTTGATAATTTTCTAACTTACTGTAAATGCTTCATAGTTTTACTTTTTTTATTTAATATTTGTTACTGTTATAATATATATTATTTATTACATACTACAGTGTTTTTTTCTTTACAGGAGACAGAGCTAAAATATCTAGAGAATGCAAAAATTCTCCAGACAGTTTCTGTTATATATGTGGATCAGTTACATTAAGACAATATAAGAGACACTTGGCTAAGCATGTGAAGAAACTTTACGAACTGTACTTTGGATGTAAACTGGGTGACCAAGACAAACGTTAAGCACCTTACATATGTTGTGTCAGGTGTACAAGTTCCCTTTCTTTCTGGGTGAAAAACAAAGGGCCTGGACTCATGTTTGGCGTACCAATGGTCTGGAAGGAGCCAAAGGACCATTTAACGGATTGCTACTTCTGCTCAACAGATATTAAAGGTGGGTATTCAATGCGTTTTCTTTCGTGGTCTTTAATATATTTTGAACAGATGTATCAATTAAAAAGTTCAAAATACATACAATGTTGTACTTCCACTATTTCTGCAAGTGATCACAGCCAGTAATATTCATTTTTAATCTGATTGTATTTTATTTCACTGCAGGTCGCAACAGAAAAGGCAAGAAATCTATCATGTATCCAGATCTTCAGTCTGCTATTCACCCAGTTCGACATTCAAGTGTTAATCTTGTACCACAGCCGCTCTCTGAACTACCAAGTGACAACACTAACAACTCACACGATTCAGAATCTCAAGATACATCATAGGTGGCACAGCTTGAATCTGATAAAAAACGACACCTCATCACCCAAACGGAACTTAATGATCTAGTTCGTGATCTAACACTTACTAAGCAACAGAGTGAACTTCTGGCCTCACGTCTGCAACAATGGAACCTGTTGGGTGGAAATGCTCGAATTACAGTATTTAGGAAGCGTTCTGCAGATCTACAGCAATTCTTCCCTTTTGAAAACAACTTGACTTATTGTAATAATATCAGAGGCCTATTCAATGCCCTTGAGCTGATCTATGAACCAAATGAGTGGAGGTTATTTGTAGATGCATCCCTTTACATCATAAAAGCGGTTCTGTTGCACATTGGGAACACCATGCTTTCAGTTCCACTTGTTCACTCAGTCATTTTCAAGGGTTGTGAGTGGTTGGAGGGAACCCTACATCTAATATGGTAACCGTATGGTGTAAATATTATCGGAATGTCGTACAAATGAATTTTACGAAGCGAGATGCATAATTTCTTAGATGGGGAAATGCCAACTGCTTTTGTAAGAGCTATCAAAGATGTTAGCCCCTACACCTATAATTACTTATTCAAGACGAGCTCTAAGCTAAACTAGCCATTAGGATGTTCGAGGACTCTTGCTGCGAATTTCTATAAAATATCTTTAAAAAGGCAGTTGCCTTCTCATGCTGGAGTTGTTCAAGTATTTTCGAATTGTGAAATTAAAAAAGGCAGTTGCCTTCTCATACTAGAGTTGTTCAAGTATTTTCGAATTGTGAAATTAAAAAAGGCAGTTGCCTTCTTATACTGGAGTTGTGGAATAAAGGATTCATGGCCAGAATTGAAATGAGAGTTAAGAATTGAGATACAAGATACCTATCAGATTAAAAAAAAGGTTTCTGCATTAGAATGGACAAACTATGGAAGTCTGCAGAAATTTAGTTTAATCACATCAGAAGAGTTTATAAGCTGAAAATAGTTAATATAGACAAGATGACAAAATATTAAACTTTTTTTGAAGCGCATTTGATGCTTGTTGTTATAGTTACTTCTTCTCGTATATACCTTGTATATACAACTTTTTTTACTTTTTAAAAATATCTAAAAGCTATATTTGTCATTTATTGTACAGATGTGAGCCAAAGTTTTGCTTTTGAAGGTTTCTAAATATGCTAAATAAAACGTTACCCCAAGTAGCGATTATTTTTAAGCACACTGTAGATATTAAACTTGAGCTTAGAGAAATATGTAGTTGTAACTTACATAACATAATCAATTGGATGAAAAAAGCCGCAAGGGCCTATCAGAGGCGATCCAAGTCAAAACCCGCGCCTTAAACTGCATCCACAAGATTGCATTCATAACAATGCTTAAAAAGGAAGCCCCATCATGGCTCGTCAAAAATTAAATGATGCAGTAATAATGCACAATATCACTAATATAATATATACAATTTAACAAAAAAATCACTAGACCTTCCCATAGAGATGGGATGAAGTTGAATAACAATCATGATATCATAGATGCGTTTATAATGTTTAATTGAACAATAAAACAATGACTATTAGAAAAAATCTGAGTTAATGGTTCCTTCCTTTCCCAGCTTTAATTTTCCCCACAAAAGAGTGAGGAAAGTTAGAAATTTTTCTCATCTGCGAAGGGAATCGCCTTTAATTAAAAACGACAATGAAACATTTTAGTGTAGATAAAGACTTCTTGGGGTGAAGGATCTGAGAAGAAGAAGGATTTTTTTTAAATAAATATGCGAGATATAAAAGCATTCGAAATTTATTCCTTCGAAGCTTTTCATTCCATATTATGTTTACAAGACGTTAAAGATGAAGCTAAATTCTGGTAATTTATATTTTTTTGTGAAAAACCTGTAAGATGGAGCATCTCTCTGTATATGCTGTATCTTTGTGTGTATGTGTCCTTCCTACAATGTGTTTTATCAGTTTCATCGCGGAGGATTTTTTTCTCACCTCAAAAAATTATAACTGACGACCACTTATAAAATTGGATATTCTTCGATCCATCCAATTTCCGTCGTGCAGCAAACTCTCGCCGATATTGGGAAGTGTCGGAGAAAGGGTCTTCAAAAGCGGGAGGGGGTTCTCATGTCCCTGAAAACGACAGTATAAATTGGCAAGTGGTAAACTGCATTAAATTCCCATTTGGTAAATTTCTCTCCATCTACTTCGCTAGAAATTTTAGACCTATTTTACCACATGAGTTAAACTAATGGTAGAAGTTTATATGAATCCTTAGAGAGCATAGTACAGGTCAACTTGAGGGTAAATACCTATAAATCCCTTTTAACAGAACTGTTTAGTAGTAAATAAGTGTGACTTAAGGGATATATGTGAGTGGTCTCCGAGAGAATAGCGCCTTGGCCTGGAAAAAACGAGCGCTCGATGACAGTGGTTCGAACCCAACTTATTTATCCCTATCTTTAACTTTAACCTATAAAAAAGTTTAGATTATTATATTATTCGGTTTGGTATCTTTCTCTTTATTATTTCCTAATTATATATATATATATATATATATATATATATATATATATATATATATATATATATATATATATATATAATCAGAGGTGACTCCAGGTCATCAGTGTCACTCGGACTCATCACAGATTTCACATACGACACATGTATAAGAGAAAAGAAGAGACGTAATGTACACCGCAGACTTATATGTGCACTGATAATTTAACAATAAGACAGATAAGACATAAATATAGTTTTAATATAAAAATTACTCATTTCATTTATACATGAATTCCAGTGGTCTTGGTTTGATGCGGTTCACGTTTTCTCTGCAATATTTCTAGCCCCAAATGGATTTTTTTTATGTCTTTCTCCATTTCTAAGTTAAGGGTAAAAATAAAGCAACCCTCGAAAACACAACTGAACTTTACACACAGACGCACAGAATAACAACAATCAAATAACAACAGAGGCATGCTCATCAGACATTAGCCAGAACCGATCTGACTGTCGCCTGTACTGTATTCTTGACAGAGATGCTAGTTAGTCTTTTACACCTACCAGGCTCGTTCATATTAGCCCGAGTTGCTGGATAATCTTTCGTTCCTTTAATACTATTGTAGAACGAAAACCTTTCATAGATTGGAATTTAAATCCTAATCGCTATAGAAACCTATTGTTTCAAGAAAATATTGGATTTTAATTACTTTTAATTTTTTACGATTATAGATAACAACTCGGTTTGTAACTTCTGAGCCCGAGTCAGGCGCATGTGGACGATGTCGAGAGAACGTCTGCTACGAATGATATTTTTTGACACAGGGCACCTCTAAGACGTTCGCCAGACGGTGAACGAAAATATATAAACTGCTACCAGGCTCAATAAAAGGAACCCAAATTATTGGCTGCAATTACTTACTTGAAGTTACTGTTGGCAAAATTTAGATCAGCTTGCAAATACCCATTCACTTTACTAAATTTGTACTCGGGCTAAGCCCGAACAGCTCGAGTGCCAGAGTCGTCAGTGAATTTTCTATATATATATATATATATATATATATATATATATATATATATATATATATATATATATATATATATTGATGTGTGTCTTTGATAAAATGGATAGGGAGAATAGGAGAAATTACAAGCGGTACAAGATTCTTTATTACTGACGTTTTGCTCCTTGGAGCGTCTTCCGAGTAACAAGAAACTAAAACAAGAATTACAAATTAGTGTAAGTATGTATTTGTGTATGTCGGGGACAAAAGCATGTGTGGATAGATAGAATAAAATAAAAGTGGTGAAAAGTGAAAGTAATGTAAGAGATTTGCTAAGAGATGCAAGGCGGCCTATAGCTTTCACTATTTTTTTGTTGTTTTATATAGTTTTTTGTTTGTTTTGATATAGTTTTATTTAAATGGCATTCAAATCACTTGTCTTAAAATTCTTAATATTCTTTGGATGTGCAATGTGCATTTGCTGTTTATTTTGAAATAAATTACTTTATTTATTTTTTTGTGTGTAATTTAGTGTTTTGTTTCTTCTTTTCTTCCTTCTTCTTGTCTTCTTTCTTCTTGTCTCATTCGGTTTACTTTAGTCTTGCTCGGTATATTTCAGACAAATTGGGTGAAATTTTCATAATTAGGAATTATTTTGTCTGATTCAGTTAGTTGTCTTTGTCTTTGTTATTTAACATTCGTTTCATGCGTAGAACGGCATTTCGTCCCCGCTAACCACTAGGCTAGCGGAGGTTGAAAGTATAACGCGATTTCTGGCTCTTCTGTTCTGGTTAATCATTTCAAGGATTTCATCATTTATTTCTTGATTAACCAGTTCTTGCATATTTCTTGTCCTTTCTTCTATGACTTTGCTAATGGGACTTAACCCCGCCTCACTATGCAGCTCTTCTTGGCCTCTTCTTTCTCGCCTGCGTGTACCCGTAATTAGGTATATGCATTTATTCTGCACGACTTGTTGGCTCCTATTTGTGTCTTCGAGACACAAAAGAGGGCGGAAGCGGAGTAGAGCAGCGTAGGTCTTACAATTGCGTTTAGATCTTTCTCTTGTTGCTTTCACGGAGACTTCCGAACATGAATAGGTCCTGAATGCGGCGGATGCCTTAGAAATTCGATCTTCAACGTGCTTCCCGTACCCGGCTGAAGTAATCTTCATTCCGAGTACATTGCCGCTGTCTTACGAGCTTGCATAGGTGCTTACCCCAAGGACACTAGATTATCTTGCTGAAATCTTCGGCGTATTGAATGTTGAGGGAAGTGAGATTGGCAGGGGTGGGGACATCTGCGTTGTTGTCAAGTAGAGAGTGGGACACTCCCTTGCAGGAGGCCCACATTGAGCGGAAACTTTGGTCCGCTCATGCACTCTAAACTGACATACACTCCTTTCTCCAGAACGTAGTCACACAGAGTTCTTTCTATGGTTTATTTCGGCACAACCACAGGATCTTCTACTGCATTCCCCTTTACCACACCTTATCAAATGCCTTTGATATAACCCCATTAAAAATTTCCCCCTAAACACCCTACCTTTTAGCTTGAGGAACTTCGTTTGAGGATCTTCTTGAAGAGCTTCCCTTTAAATTCCAAGAGTGAAATTGGCCAGTAGCTCTCTCTCAACGTTGGATCCTTTCCATGCTTTGGCAAGAAAATTATCTTGACCGTTTAGTAAGCATCTGGAAAGTATCTGGTATTGAAAATTCTTCTTATTCCTTCTATGATGTTAGCTGGTACCTTTTTAAAGTTTACTTTTGTTAGCCCTGATTGTCCTGTGCCTTTTTGACGGAATGAGCGGAGCGCGGCGAGTAGTTCTTCTTCTGTAATCTTGGCCTCTCCGTCGCGCCGTCTATCCACCTGGTAGTGTGAGTGCATCCTATTTATTTGGGTATTAAGCTCGTTTGTGATTCCGCTTTCGAACTCTATGTATATCATAATCTTAGTTCTCCTTTTCAGTTATACTGAATATTTTTCCCAATAACTACCGAATATTTCTTCGATGTTCTTTTCTACTGTTTTACGTTTCCTTCTACGTTAATTATTTCTATTTTCTTCTCTTTACCAGTCGCTCCTTTGAGACGCCTGATTCTATTCTAAAAACCTTTGGGAGATGAATCATGATGGATTCTCTCAATTGCATCGTCTCAACGTCTCCACATTTGTTCGAGGATCAACCTGTTGAACACTTCTTTTATCTCTTTATTTCGTTGTATTGAGTCAATTGATGCGTTTCTGATGTTGATTTGATACAGTAATTTCAGCTCACGATATAAATCCTTCATGTATTCGGTCAATCTCTATGTCAAGATGGACTTATCCTCGGATTGTGAGATACGAGCTCTATGCGCGTTAATTAGATGGCGGGTAAGGTCATCGAGTGCCTCGTAAATCTCCTCGAGAATTGCCTCAACGAAGTTTGGTGGATGATAGTCCTCAAGGAGACGTGCGTACAGTGCCCTCTCAGCTTTTTTTTATAGTTTTTATAACTATGGCTGGGACTTGTAAAGGGTTCCTGTTGATTGCAAGTAGGATCCCTATATGATCACTACATGGTACTTAGACTGGTTCTATGTAGTAAATAAACGGCAATTGACGAGTGGCCACCTATATGTCTGGTTTTGTGGCACTCTTTAATTGAACAGAGGTGGGGAAGTCGGGGCCAATTCGCTGGACAATATTTCTGTCCAGCAAAGTATCTAAGATCGTTCCAATTCTTTTAAAGGCCCTGTAGCCGGAATACCGAAACCTGGCATTCAGATCTCCCATTAATATAATGGGAGTTCTTCTGCTAAAAAGGCTAGTGAGAAGTAAAGAAGTAAAAGGTATCTCCTTGGTGGTTGGTATCCGGCGGCTATGAACAACTTTACAATGTCGAGTTGGACCTCAATCGCGAGAAAGGTTCTTCTAAGGTTTCTGACTTGCTCATATTTTATCCCTTTTTAATTGCAATAACGGCTCCGTTATAGCGCTATTGCGAGTAATTTGTGATTAACACATCATAATTCCAAGTTTTCATTTCTTCATTATGAGTGTCGATACCGTGCTCCGAAATTAAGATGACATCTGCATCAATTTCCCTAAATACGTTTCCGTAAAGAGTCCTTTTCGTCTTCCAGTCGTTGGAGTTATTTTCCAATATCTTCAGTGCGTTTCGTTGCCTGATATCGAATTTTAACTGTTTGGTATAATGTGAGGTGTACAGAAGACTTTCGATAAGGCCTGGTTGAGAGGTCTGCAATTCAAAGTCCTAGGCCTTCAGCTAAACCCATCATGGAAAGGGTCCTCTGTGATTACATCATGGAGAGAAATGCCTGAATCGAGATCGAGGGCTACAGAAGAACCAATTTCGAACTCGAAGTGAGTGTTCTGTTCAGTGTACACACTGGACATACCTGCTCCAGTATCGAAGGGGTGGGGGGATGTGATGTATCTGCCGTTCGAAGACATCACTAAAATCATACCCAGTTCCTATAGGAAAGGGAGACAGACACCGAAATTGACAACATTAGCATTCACGAAAAAAAGTGGAAAATTAATCCAATCGCCCAGAATTTCTGATCCTCCCATTAAACTGCTGGAAACTTGATGACGTCATTGTTAAGGACAAACTTCACTCATACATTGACGACTCTAGAGTCTTAGGTTTGCCTTTCACCTCATCAGGGTACAAGGCGCACATAAACAACAGAATCTTCCTAGCCAGGAGAGAGCTTGGGAAAATATACAGGTTTAAAACCCTTAGATCCTATAACATCAAGAAGCTATTCACTGCCCTGGTACACCCAACATTGGTGTACTCAGCATTGGTTATGCAGGCTGCAAGCTCTGCTTATCGGGCAAATGCAGAGATTCAGAACAAAGCTGCCCTGCTGAGAACTGGTGCGCGCAGGATGGACAATATTCAGCAGACAAAACTGCAAGCAAAGGCAGGACTAAAGCCATTGAATATGGATCTCCAGAGGCTAGGGATAAATACCAGGGATAAAATCGAAGAAGAAATACCCTCGAATATAGAGACCGATAAAACATACCTAGAACCGAAATTCAACGCGTCACAAGGAGAACCCAATTTCTGAGAGAAGACTATACTCCCTGGAAAACCCAAACGGACTATTCACCCCATAAAGACTAATGAAAATACCAATAAAGAAGAAACTAAAGCGAGAGAGAGAAAAGAGGAGAAGAGCCCAACATTAAGAAATAAATATAAATAAAACTAAATAATTAAGAGAGAAAAAAGAGGAGGCGAAATGCCCACAATAAAATATAAACAAATAAAGAACTAAGGAGTAAGCAAAAATAATACTTAAAAGGTTCGAAAGCCACAACAGAGGAAATAGTATATGATTATATATATATATATATATATATATATATATATATATATATATATATATAATATATATGATGAAAATTAATGCAATATCGCAAGAAAAGATGAGGAATTAAACCACATTCTCCGAAACTGTTCTGAATTAAATTGTCTTTGGAGGATGTGGTTTAATTCCTCATATATATATATATATATATATATATATATATATATTATTTATAACTATCGGACTAGTTTCGGCAAGATGTCAGTTTCAACTAGTTATAAATAAAATCTTGATTCAAATATTGTGACTTACCATTATCTTTCATTGATATACATCACGTGAATGTGATATCTTCCATAATATATACAGTCGACCCCCCATATTCGCGGGGGATAGGGACCACGAAACTCCGCGAATATTGAAAAACCGTAGATAGTTGACGCTAACCCAAACCACCCCCGACCCTTCCCAAACATCGTAATACGCTCCCCATATTAATTCAAGAAGTTATGTTTTGTCATGTTCATGAACACATACAGTACGAAATAAAGTATCAGAACACATTAAATTATTTTATTGTATAATGTTTACTCGCCTGAACATAGTTTTGTTTTCATTAAAGAATGACTGATGATTGTAGATGATGTTGCCTGTGCAGTTCAATGATGACGATGAAACTGATGATG